>JARBWK010000002.1:69760014-70191245 GCA_030556195.1 Anolis apletophallus | reverse complement strand
TCATAAAGCAGTTTCTTCTCAGGATTCAGGAGTAGTTAAATATTCCCTTTTTTTCTCGGCCTTTTATAGGTACTGAGTGGGATTCTAATCCTTCTTTCCTTCTCTACTCTCCTGTAAAGGCCTTGTAGTTTTGTTTTGAGGTAAATCAAATTTTCTCATCCTTATAAGTTCGCCCATCTCCTTCATTTCTTCCTTCCAGATCTGATATTCAAATGTTTATGTTTATTAGTTTAAAAAAAACTTATTTAATACCTTAGTATATAATTTCCATATTATTATTCTTACATCTCAAAATCATTAAGAGTTAGAAGTGTTTTTCCACCTGACCATCTAACGCATTTCTTTATTGAACCAGTCAATAATCTTGTGGGTCAGATTGGTGATTTCTATCCCCTTCTAATATCTTCCCAACACGTTTCCCAAACCGCTGTTTATCATTTCTCATTAAAGACCTGTTACATTCCTTCACTGTTTTCTCTGCCCCCCATTAAATTACTTCAGTGGTACTCTCCTATGCCTGTGTTCTGCAATCAGCATTCTCGAAGAAGCGTCCCGGAAACAGCGTAATGTTAGCAGCGCTGGGTCCCAGCTATCATATTGTGACCAGCTTCCATCTGTCAGCTCCAGCTCCCCATGCAGGGACAGGAGAGAAGCCTCCCACAGGATGGTAAAACATCTGGGCAACGTCCTTGCAGTTGGCCAATTCTCTCACACCAGAAGCACCTTGCAGTTGATCAAGTTGCTCCTGACACGAAAAAAGAAAGCAAAGTCTAGTGGTTCTCAAACTGGTCATCCAGGTGGTTTGTGCTTCCACTCCCAGAAGCCTAGTCTGCCTTGGTGGATTCCATTATCCTAGACCATTTTATTGGGGGGCGGGAGTAGGAGGAGGAAAACCATTTTCCCATTTTTGCTGATTATCCCCCCTCCTTTCCCCATATCATAAAACAATTGTTGAAACAACTAGGTGAGGTCATCTGGAGATTTGGAGTCCGGTGCCACCTGTATGCAGATGACACACAACTCTATTATTCTTTTCCACCAACATCCAAAGAAGCTCCCCAGATCCTGGACCAGTGCCTGGCAGTTGTGATGGACTGGATAAGGGATAACAAGCTGAAGCTTAATCCAGACAAGACAGAAGTCCTCCTGGTCAGTCACGAGGACAATCAGGGTATCGGGTGGCAACCTGTGCTCAACGGGGTTATACCCCCTCTGAGGACACAGGTGGGTAGTCTGGAGGTCCTCCTGGACTCAGCGCTGATGCTTGAAGTTCAGGTGTCGGCGGTGGCCGGCAGCACCTTCGCACAGTTAAAGCTTGTGCGCCAGCTGTGACTATACCTTGAGAAGCCGGACTTGGTCGCGGTGGTCCATGCTTTAGTTATATCTATGATGGACAACTACAATGCACTCTATGTGCGGCTGCCTTTGAAAACAGCTCAGAAACTAAAATTGGTGCAAATATCATACTATGCCCCTATTGAAATAGCTCCACTAGCTGCCAACAAGTTTCCCACACAATGAGATTTGGGAAACACTGATCTGTACTATAGAATTAATGCAGTTTGATACCCCATTAACTGCCCTGGCTCAATACTCAATGATCCATTAAGCTAAATGGATCATGTGATTTTAATATTTACGGTAAGATGTTTTTAATGCTTTATTTTAATGTTTAAATATTGTTAATGTTTCACGTTTAATGGTTTTAGTGATTCTAATTTAAGTTATATGTTAGCTTTTAGTTAGTGTCTATGATTTTTATTTTTATGTGTATGTTGGCATTGAATTTTTGCCATTAGTATGTTGTAAACCACCTTGAGTCCCCCAAGGGGTGAGAAAGGCGGTGTAAAAGTATAGTAAATATAAATAAATAAACAAATCCTGTAGGATCCTGGGAGTTGTAGTTTGGCAAGACACCAGCACTCCTTGGCACAACTGGCTGGAGCCTTTGTAAAACTACAGCTCCCAGAATTCCATAGTATTTTAAACAACATTTAAAATACTTTTGTGAGTAAAATAAACTCTGTTCACATTGAACTATTGGAAAACAAAGGTGTCACCAACATAGCCATTGGTGCTGATCATTTTGGACTTTGGAGTATTTTGGAATTCCAGATAATGTATGCTCAATCTGTGGTACAGAATTATAGCAAAATGGCAAGAGAAAGTGAGGTTTGTGACTTTAGTAACATAAGCAGTGCATTGCAGTGCAGGGAAAACCATTGAAACAGCTTGCACAAAATTGCAATTTAAGATGGAATTGGTAATTCGTTTAAAACAACACTATGATATATATTCCCCTCAACATAAAAGTAGGTACTTACAACTTCAAAAAGTCCCCATTGCTACTACAGTATTAACTGTTAAAGGGTGTAATTTTGGAAGGGGGAGGAAGAATTGAGAGGAAGGTGGGAATCCTCCCTTCGAAGTACGACTTGGCCAGAAGCAAACTCTCCTTCATTGTCATCTCAACTTCACTCTGCTGTTGCTTGGCCACACACATTTTGATTTTCATCTGTGAAATGTTAGAGGGTATGTATTTCATTTCATATCACACCCGCCATCCTATTTAGTGAAGAATAAATATGCATGTAGAATATTTCTTCATGTTACAGCATTTAAGGGGTAGCTTGTTTATAAGCCGTACACAGGAAAACATTTTTAAAGTCAATATTCAGAGGAATACATATTGGAGAATGGAACTTAAATGGGTCGGCAGAACTTTGGATAAGCGAAAATGTTGGATAATGAGGGATTAAGGAAAAGCCTATTAAACCTCAAATTACATTATGATTTTACAAATTAAGCATCAAAACATGTTTTACAACAAATTGACAGAAAAAGCAGTTCATTATGTAGTAATTACTCTGTTTATGAATTTAGCACCAAAACATTGCAATGTATTGAAACAGTTGTGTATCCGGGGGGGAGGCAGTCTGCGTTGGATAATACAGAACTTTGGTTGAGCGAAGGTTAGATAAGCGAGACTCTACGTTTGAATTAAGCACTGAAGCTTCTCCTGAACTTCAAGCTTAAGTCACAGCAAAGGGCACATCTGTAAATTTCCCCTTCTATGGGGTTCCTCCCTGTCAGTCTTTGTAGGAACATTAAGGGAAATGTTGTTTACAATATTGGGAAATCCATATTCATCTTTTGATAATACTCATACAATAGCACTTGGTTGCAAAAGATATCAAATTATGTGTGTCCTTGTAGTGCTTTACCTAGCAGGTATAATTGCTTTCCTCTCCATTGACGCCCCCTTGTTGTGGGGGAGAGGCTTGCGTACCCTAATGAAGTTGTGAGCTATGCTGGCGGTGGCATATTAGCTACTGGTAGGTCCTCCCATGCCAGACAGGTCACAACTGAAGGGTCTGACAAAGAGCGTCAAAGGGCAGGATGGGCTCCCTAGGAGAAGGAAAACTCTAATTTCAAACCCGGGCAGATGGTGCTCGTCTAACCCTGTAAGGTCAACCATCCAAGAGAAGGAAACTCGAACCAAACCTTTGACCTGAGGAACTCGCTGCCACCGTCCCAGCTTGCTAGGCCCCGGCAGATGAACCTTTGGTTTAAAGGGTGAGGCCAGTTCTGTGCACGCTGCACTCCACCAGAAAGGTCCATTGCACAGGCTCGAAGGACACATCCAACCTCCAAATCATCAACGCGCTCGTAGAAAGCGTGGGATGAGTCCTTCCTGAATCTTCATTCGCGAAAAAAGCCAAGAGAAGATAATTGCTTTACATATACATCTTACCTTTATTTGTATATTCCTAGAGGCCGGAGAACCAACAGATGGTAGTGTACACAATGGTAACCTTAAGGCTGGATTTATGGAATGTGCTGTACATTCGGCTATTTCTGCATAATGTTTGAAAATCAGTATAAATCAGTATAAAACATGGCAGCCAGATTGGTTACTGGTGTGCCTTGGAGTGATCACCATATTACATGCATATTAAAATCACTCCACTGACTGCCAGTTAGTTTCTGGTCAAGATATATATGGTTGGTGGCTATCCCTAAAGTCCTGCATGAGTGTTTGGCATTGTTCAACCGCAATATGGACGAGTTCTTGTGCCGTTTCATAACCGTGGATGAAACAATTGGCTAATAAAGTCATGGCGACCGTTTTTTGGGATGCATGCAGTATAATCCACATTGACTACCTTCAAAATTCCTCAAATCCTGAGTCCTATGTGGATTGTTGTTTCTATGTGCTGTTTTATATTGTTATTAAATTGAAATGTTGCTGTTTTTAGTAATTGATTTTATGTAAACCGCCCCGAGCCTGCTGGAAGGAGCGGTATATATAAAAAACAATAAATAAATAAATAAAATAAAAGGGTAAAACAATCAATGGCGAATATTATGCCAACTTATTGGGTCGATTTAATGAGGATTGGGGGGGGTGGGGGAACCGACAGCATTTGGCCAAGAAAAAAGTTATTTTGCATCAGGACAATGCAAGGGTGCACACATGTGCAGTTACCATGGCAACAATCCATGAATTGGGATACAAATTGCTCCCTCATCCACCCTATTCTCCGGATTTAGCCCCGAGTAATTATTTCTTGTTTCCAAACCTGAAAAAATGGCTCGGCGGAAAGAGATTTGACTCCAACAATGAAATCATTTCACAAACAAATACCTATTTTGATGAACTCGACAAATCTTATTTTTTGGAAGGGATAAAAAAATTGGAGCAATGTTGGACAAAGTGTATACAGCTCAAAGGAGACTACGTTTAAAAATAAAATGATATTTTATCCAAAAACCTGTGTTTCATTCAAAAAGTCACAGACTTATTGACCCGCTCTCGTACATGAGTGCAAGCATTCATTTTTCAAGAAGTCCTATTGGGTTGCATTGTACATTGTTGTGATGCCATGTTAATGCGTAAAATATTTTGTTATGCCGCACCCCATCCTTTTAATAACAATCCTGTAAAGGGAAAATCCCATAAAATAATAAACTAAGCAACTATAATAAAATACAGAAATGATATTTTAAAATGGTTTATTCTTACAAAATAGCATTACAGCAAATGTAAAAATGTTAACAAATTAACAGTCCCTTGACTGGCATTTTACTTTGTCCCACTGCACCATCCTTGAATTCAGTGTTATAAAAACCCAGATCCAGCACTGCTGCTTTTGAAATCAATACAAAGTGTAAAAGGCAGCTATGGCAGTGTCACTTTTATATATTGGTGAGGGAAACCAGATGGTATATGGTCCATATCATATTGTAACATAGTTGTATCTGCTGGAGATTTCTACATTTCATAAGTACATCAAAGAAGATAGTCCATTCTAGGAATCGGACAATTTTGAGCGGTCAAAATCTTAGCAGCCCCTTTTCCACCTCTTCTTACAATTGTGAGGCTTATATCCACATCTGATATTATAGGAAAGGTACCATACCTAGTTATGGAGCTAGGTGGCTGCTTGTCTGCCAGGAATCTAATTTGCATTCACAGTATGAAATGAACTTTCTCAACTTTGTTATATAAAATCTGTTAGCCAAGACACATAATAATACAAGGCGCATTTAAAGATGGTTTGCAACCCATTTCTTTTTTTTAAATAAGTTTGCTGCTGTTGTCCTCTATAGCTAAAAATGTGACTATTTTATATAGATACTAAGATTTTGAATCCAAAATTATTCCATAAGGATTCACTTTTTTTAAAAGTAGGAAAATATGGTCACATCAGTGTATTTTTTTTAAAAAGTCAAAAGTTGCTATTCTCATTTAAGCAGATGTATCCCCATACATAAACAGAGGCTGGATGGCCATCTATTGAGGGTGATTTGAATGTGATTCTCCTGCTTCTTGACAGGGGGTTGGACTGGATGGCCCACAAAGTCTTTTCCAATTCAATGATTCTAGGTCTGTGGTTCTTGCTAAAACCTCATCACTTCTGATCAAGGTATAGAGACATTTGTATGAGCCACATTATGAAGGAAAAGTTGTTTTTCTGCTTAAAATAAATGTGGTTCGGGGTGTATACAAATGCACTTTATGAAATGCCCCAGATTATTAGTGAGGGCATTTTTTAAATACTGCTAGAAAATTAAACTTAATTTCCTTCACAACTATGATTTTTACCATGAACAATAGAAGGATTGAAACAGATTATTTACTCAGTTATCAAAGAATAAAAAAACCAATTCCTGTTTTACCAAGAATGCATTTTGATGTAGAGGCTAATGAAAACTCCAGATTATCTGCTCAAGGTATAGTAGGCCTATTTGTGGACCAGATCATTACATGCCAATTGAAGTGTCTTCTCATTGTTCATTGTTCAGAATTTCCCTTTCCCCCTGGCCAATGTAACTTGGAAAAACCCCCCATGATGTCTCATTCTGCATAAATTACAGGTATAGTGAAAAGAACAGAAAATTTACCAGGTATACCTGGATCCCATTTATTTTCCTGTCAACTGAAGCTATAGTGAAACAACAGATATTTGGTGGGAAATCATGGTAATATGAAACTTTAAAAAAAACCCAAATCATTCTTAAAATGTTTAAATAACATGCACACGTTAGTAGACCAATGGTTTTAGCAAACATGTAGCTTCTACCCTTTTGGATGGCTCCAAAGACACTGCTGATCCTACATCCTATATTGGACCCTCAGAAAACCTGGTCCTCCAAAAAGAAACTTTCCATACATGGACCCTGAATATATCTTTTATGCCCCCCACATTAAGCATTTAAAATAAACCTGGAAGCAGTCGGTATGGCACGGCATCAGTATACCGCTTCCAGTCCTTCCCATACTTGCTGGAACACCGGTGTTCATCCCTGATGCAGCGATGGACAAGAAGAATGGTCATGTAAATGATGTAGAAATAAGGCAGTATGTGTTGAAGACCACAGGACAAGCAGTATGCCAGAGAGCCCATTAAGTCTCCTGTGTAGTTAAAATGGCGGGCCATCCCCCAGAATCCTGAAGTCAACAGTTTACTGTAGTGTTTGGTTCCATCAGCGGACATGTAGGAGCACTCAATGTACTGGGGCTTCTTGCCCCATATCTTACAGTTGCCATCAGTGCGACGAAAGAGATCTTTCTGATGATTTGTCATTCTGAAAATGTAGTAGCCCACTAGTCCCAGAAGCAGAATTCCAACTGCATTTCCTGTGGCAAGATGAACAGGATGGTAGACCAAGTACAATCCCTGAAGAAAGAAGTGGATGAAAACACTCTGTAAGAAAGGGTTCTTAACCAGCAGCTTTCCTTTTACTTAAGAACACTTCAGACATGGGACTGGATTTGTCCTCTTCCTGGTAAGGGACAACTGTTATACTATTTAATGTTATTACCTACTATTAACAAATAACAAACAAGGTATGTGAATAGGGATGGTTCTTAATTTCATTTCAGTTTTGGCAGAAAAACCAGATACACCCAAATTTGCTGGTGGGTTGGGGTGGATTTTGTCATTTGGGAGTTGTAGTTGCTGGGATTTATAGTTAACTTACAATCAAAGAGCATTCTGAACTCCACCAATAATGGAATTGAATCAAACCTGCCACACAGAACTCCCATGACCGAGAGAAAATACTGGAAGAGTTTGGTGCACACAGATCTTGGGTTTGGGAGTTGTTGGTCACCTACACCCAGAGAGCACTTGTGGACTCAAACAATGATGGATTTGCACCAAACTTGGTACGAATACTCAATATGCCCAAATGTGAACACTAGTGGAGTTTGGGAAAAATAAACCTTGACATTTGGGAGTTGTAGTTGCTGGGATTTATAGTTTAACTACAAAGAGCATTCTGAATCCCATCAATGAGAGAATTGGGCCAAACTTCCCACACATAACACCCATTACCAACAAAATACTGTGTTTTCTGATGGTCTTTGGCGACCCCACCAGATGTCCCAACCGTCAGGTTGAGAAACACTGCTCTAGAAGTTCCTCATCTTAAACATTTATATGGCAGGGAGTCAGAACATGTTCTTCTCTATACTTGGGCTACTCATTTTCAACCTTACCTATTACACAAGGTTTTTCTGAGGATAAAACTGGAGATGGAAAAATCCACTTTAAGAATAACATATTCAATTCTGTTTCAGTTCATTTGAACTGGAATTAGATGATGTCCTACATGTGTCAAATACCCCACAGGCTTGATTTCATTGTAGATTTCATTGTGGACTCACACTGCCATTCTATGACTATCGCTCTAAATATTACTGAGTGCAGTCATGAAAACACAAACACATACACACAAACTACCTGCAAAGTATACAAATAAGGAAGCCAAACACAATCTCCCCATCCCAGGTACCATCCGAAGTGATCATGGCAAATGTCGATTGTTTTCAGGTACCAGGTTTCATTCCAGAAGAAGTCCAAAACATACACAGCCTAAAAACAACACATTGACAAAGATCAGTATAGATAGTCATGAGTGGACAATTTAACGACTACCATCCTTCTTGAAATTAAGATATTCAAATTCATCTGCATGGACGACTATTCCAACTTACACTCTTAAAATCATTTCCCCCCTGATTATATTCTAAGACCTTGTACTTGAACTTCCTGATAAACTACAAACAATATTTTAATTTTAAAATGGTTTATTTGAAGTCTTTCTGTCTTTGTACTATAACCCCCCCAAACATGTCCAACTCATTAAAAATATCCAACAAAAAGGACGGGAAACCTTTGACCTGCCAGTTGTTTTGTCTTACAACTCCACATAACACAGCTGTTGGGCAGTGATTATTGAGATTGTAATTCAAAACATCTGGAATGCTAAAGATTATTTGCCCTCAGAATATACAGACAAATGTGTGCTATGTATAAATTGAGCAGTAGAGAAGACAACAACTATACAACTGCCAATTTTATATGTTGCAATCATGGGCAGATAATTCAACCCGTCCCATACTGCAACTACTTCACTTATTAGCTGTCATTTGTTACTTGATTGAATTAATGCGTGTGTAATGCAGTCTGCCATTTCTCCTGCTAGTTTACTAAGTATTATCTTCCTTTGCAGTGAGTCATGTAATCTCACAATATCTCCAAAGTACAACCACCCAATCCTACCTCCACCTTAAATAAGTTTACAAAGAAGGTCATTCCCAGTATTTTACCACTATCATATTCTAGCACAGAGGTGTGCAAAGTGACCTGCATGAGTCCCTAGGAGAAAAAGAAAACCCCCAAGCTGTTCTAAAATTCCCTCTAAGGGGTTGGTCAGCAGTTTTGCCACATTTCCTCAAGAGCCATTTGAAGTCTAGGAGGGGCCTTTTAAAAAACTGGAAGTGACTGGAAATTATTGTAGTTTTTTAAAGGGTCTACAAACATGAAGAGACTAGACAGGCAGTGAAATTGTGGGGGAAATAACTTAGAATTTCATACAATCTATGAGCACAGTAACATCACGATTCATTAATTTATGCTGACAGTAGGCAACAGCTAGATAAACGGAAGTTGGCATTCTCTCTTAGTTATGCAGCTTTATCATGCATTAAAGGTGATGATGATTATATGTATACCTCGCTTTTTCTCTCTACAAAAGAAATTCAACATGGCTTACAGTAACATCATTTTAGAACATTAAAGGTAGCAGACATTTTAATGGGAGTGCTTACCTGTAGGACATTGACAAGTATCATAGAATTAGATACTTGTCCATATAGTTCCTGCTGTTTTGCTGCATAGGAGAGGTTAATAAGAGTCCATGCTACAATGCCTGGGCGACCATTGAAAAACAGTTTAAAATCAAACCACTCTCCTATACGAGGATTAAATTCAATTCCCATCATGAAGTCGTAGAAGAAGTTTCCAGTGAATTTACTAAAATGGTGCAGAAAAAAAGAGATATAGAAAATCAGATTTGAATCCATATAGAGAGAATAGTCATCCCCCAAAGCCCACAGTTACAGATTAATCTGATGCAAACATATCTGTAAACTACAAATGGCACTTGAGCTTTTACAGGTGATATGTAGGGGGACTAGCTCCTGGATGAATCAGATGCCCTGAGAAAGTATGAGAAATAGCAAATACAACAGCAATAAATCTATCTTGTGTAGGAACACAGTAACAACTTAAGCCTGTATTAAATCATATATCGTATACGCGGTCTATACCTCTCTGTGATATACCTAAAGACCATACTCTTGTTACCATATATGGATTTCCATGTGTATGATCGAGAAGATAGATATTGAACACCTTAACCCCGCCCTGAGAAAGTGGAGACGAAACGGGATTGGGACCATGTAAGTTTACCTGTAGGCGTTTAGTTACCATCACCCAGTCTTCTCCGGACCCTCCCTCTGTGACATCCTGAACTGTGTACCTATACCTCCTTTCTACTGTATACCACCCGATGCTTCTACCCTTCTAACCCATTCCACGCTCACTCAGTTTGAATATGCCGCCAAAACAGGCACCACAGTCGCAAAAGATTTCCTACGCGACGATACTGGTGAGCTTTACGGCGTCTCCCAGCGACCAAGGCATTTACGAGCGGTCGCAAAAACCGCCCGCCAGGATTGACTTTGGGAGAATTAAGGGGCTTATTTCCACCTCATTTTGAGAATTAAAGACCTACAGAACAGCGAGTACTGACTCATTAAACAATATTGATTGAACTACCAGCCCTTATACACTGAAGCCGTATCGGAAGGGCAGCTGTGTACTGTTGCGTGCTCCTTGAAGAGAAGCGCTGATGCGGGACTGTTTGTGTATCGATGCTTTGTTATTGTTCATATATGTATGTTAAACTATAAGAGTTGTTATTGCTGAATATAGAGGGAGTGTCCTCTACGTGCTACTCAAGATAATTATATATATTTTGATACCTTTTGCATGATGCTTATATGATTTAATACAGGCTTAAGTTGTTACAAAGTATGAGAAATGACAGACTATACATGCAAGATAATTTATACCACTTGGTTTTATTAGACTGATAAAATGCAGTTATTTAATGTGTTAATACTATTCATAATATAAGATAAGAAATGCCATCTTACCAATCTTTTGCATCGGATGGGAAATAGTAGGCTTTTATCATTACAAAAACAGACACAATATAGCCTAGAATATTTGTACACCACAATAATGGGATCCAATTGTCAAAAATGATGGTAGGCGAGAACCAATGGAAGTAGTAGGCATTTGCAAACCATAGTGCATGAGTGATAAGCCAGGCTTGTAGTCCATTGATGTGATATTTGAGTACCTTGCCTGAAAAATAAAGAGGGTTGCATGGTTCAGTACAATGATAATATCAAATTAAAAAGAGCTGTGAAAGAAAGCATGGCACCCTTCAGATTTGCATATAATTGTGTACTTTGCTGTTCATGTTTGCTGACGTCACAATCCACATATTCACTAGGAAGTGTAGAGAAGATACAAACATCCATTTGTTCATCCCTCCTTCTACCCTAGTGGTTCCCAATCTGTGGTGCATGAACCACCAGTGGTTTGCAAGAACAAAAATACTCACCATTACTACACTGTTGCCTTGAAATCACATGGCCATAAGAGCGACTGGTCTTGCAAAACTCTCTTATAGTGCCGAGGCAATGGAGATGTCAGGAGGGGAGAGGCTGAATACCCACAAAAGATTACTACTAGCACATCAGATCTAGATTATTAAATATGGTTATCTGTGGGTGAGCAGATGCAGACTACTCAATGGCATATGTTCTGTCTCAGAAACTAGAGCTTATGTAGTACATCCAATGCAATTTTCTGAATCAGCACCCCAAATAACCAAACCGAATCTAAAGTTGACCAGAAACTGATTTGTAACCCTTTTGGTACTAATGTTGGAGAGTGGTCCCTGGTCAAAATGGTACCTGGTCAAAACAAAGGTTGAGAACCACTGTTCTTACCAAACTATTGTTTTTGTAAAAAAAAAAACACTTTTGAGTATCAAAAAGACAATTTTACACAATGTGCCACCCATAAATAAATGTTAGTGCTTTCAAGACATTTCTGACTTATGGCAACTACAAGGCAACCCTATCATGAGTTTTCTTGGCCAGATTACTTCAGAAGAGGTTTGCCATTTCCTTCCTCTGAGTCTGAATGACTGCGCTTTCCATGACTGTGGGTTTTCATGGCTATGTAGGATTTGAACCCTGGTCTCCAGTCATAGTCCAGTGTTCAAGCCATGACACCATGCTTTGTGGATGTACGTAGAAGCCCTTAGATCACCTCTACCACATTCTTAGCTATGCTGAGTAAAATCCCCATTCAAAAGAGCACCAAAACCATTACAACACTGCTTCCTAATAAGATAAGGAAATATCCTAGGAGAAACATTAAGTGGGAAGAATTTGACTTCCGATTACAATTTCCGATATTTATAGGGATCAAAATCCAGAGAATGTCTATGGGGTGATCAATTATGCCTAAACGGACACCTCTTTTATTGAAATGAAGATGAGAGCCCTTTATGAAGCCAAAGCTAAGGTGTCAAGACAGGCAAAATGCGGTGTTATATTCTCTTCCACATCCCAGCACTCTCTTTGGATGGCTACTGTGCAGGCTGTTTTTTCTGATACAAAGATTGTTTCCTTATTATATGTACACCCCATCTTACATTTCTATAAACTCAGGTCACCCTATATCAATGGTTTTCAACCTGTGAGTCCCCAGGTGTTTTGGCATACATTATTTTTGCAGAACATTCTGCAGCACATTTTGCTATAGTTTTTCAATTAATACCTTAGTCTCTCAACCAATTCAACATAGTTTGTATCAGACACAAAACAAAGTTTCTGGAGTATAACAACTACTTTCAAAGTAAGTCCCTCATAATTAATCAGGAAAGAAGACTTCCAAACCAGGGACAGATTTTTTTTTCTTAAAATTTTGTTACATAGTGCCTGGCTAAGAGAGGAGAGACTGACTGGCTCAAAGCAACCAGTGGCTCAGTGGGAAGAAAGAACCTGAAATTCCCAAGTCCCAGTCCAGCATTATAACCACCATATTGGGCACAACGTTTGGCACAGTATCTGGCAAATAGATATTTTTAGTTCACAAATGTGAATATATGGTCCTAAGAAAGACCCCACAGGAAATCGCTTGTTCCTTTAGCTTTATTTCTTAGTACAGTCTGCCTTTCATATTTGTGGCTTTGTCTTTTGCAGAGATTACAATTTCCTATCTAGGAATCTCTAGGTCTTCAGTGAGACTCTATAGTCAACTTTTTTTTTTTATTTCAGAGAACACCTCTCTGGGAATCTCTAGCTCCTCTGATGCAATTATATGGTCACCTTCCAGACAAAGTTGGTCATAAGGGTTGTGCTGGAGAATCTATTAATTCCTAATTAGGTCAAGTAAAAAATAGCAAATGTTATTTGAAGTTTTTCACTTTCACAGAAGACCTGTATCTCTAACACCAGCAAGTGCGGAGAGCAGACTGTAATGCTAAAATGCCTTGAAAAGCAAAGGTCACCAAGAAATGAGCTTACCAGCTGGTGTCACAGCACCTTCTTGCAATCCACCATGATAGAATGGAATGAACTTGTGGCAAAAATCAGGAAGCATAAACAAAAATACCTGCAACAAAGTGAATTTGAGAATATCAAACATCATTATAGATCAAACTCTTTACCATAAACCAAATCAAATAGTTCTGAAACATGAGGAACTTTGTTGTTTAGGGAAGCAACTGCATCTTTTCATAGACTTTTATTCAAATTTCATATTGTAAGTTTCTTTTTCATTTCAAACTTATATTTAAATGGAATGTCTACTATATCAGCTTTGTATCATACTTCCTGTAGAAATGGTGGTTACTACTGATCATGTAACTGCACAGAAATGTTAAAGAAGTCAGTCTAAATACCAACTCTGCTCAAAGTAATTCATGACATTTGTTTGTGCGATAGCTAGATTACAAATTTGGGCTAAAACTTACTATAGTTGTAGTTTTTGACTCATCAAAGTGGACCTGGTGATTAAGGACATGGATTTGTATAGCATGAAAGATATTTACATTATACTTCCTGTTCTTGTTTGCCTTCAAGTTGTTTCTGACTTATGGTGACACTATCACAGGGTTATCTTGGCAAAATTTGTTCAGAGGGAATTTGCGTCTTCCTTCCTTCCTCTGATGCTGAGGGTGTTTGACTTAATGGGTTTCCATGGCTGATTAAGGATTCAAGCCATGCTCTCCAGAGTCATAGTCCAATAACCTAACTATGCTGGATTTTTGCATTATTTCTATTCTAATGTCAATACATAAATATAAGTTTGAAGTTTGTTAGTAAACCTAAGTTAGCTTTATTCCAAATCGGCAACAGGTGCATAGGTTTGCAAGAAGTCTGCATAAATACTCAGCCATGGTCTTTGGGGTTGATGGAAGGGAAAATAGCAGAATGGTTCAAAGGCTTTCAGTTGACAGTTAAGATGCTTGGGGAAGAGGAGAGAAAGGAAGGGATGCCAGCATTTCATAGGAATGATTACAGTGATCATGGAAATCTAAATTGGAGGCTTTATCATTGCTAGTGAATGATGATCAGAGACCTAAACCGGCAATATTCTCAGGTTATGAGCTTTGAATGTAGTGAAAGGCTACATTATTAAAATATCCTGTTAGAATTCAAGTAAAGAAGCCTGGAGACACACACCTGAGCAATTACCCAGGTGCTATAGATGGTTGCAGCTTTCCAAGTCAACGATGGTGTTTTGTTCCAGATTTCCAAAAGGTGGGCTTTGTCCGTGAATACGTGAATGACTGGTTGAGTCAGAGAGCAATTGTACTGATCACATGCCATTATAAAATAATACACAATGAGAGGGGCAAATAGGAGTAGGAAGATGACACCTGCTAAGGAAATCCAGTCAACTTTCCTGAAAGAGAGAAACAGGAATTATAGCATTTTGTTAAACTGGATGATGGGCTGGACTAGATCACAAACATAATAATGTCCCCACTAATTGTCATGGAAAAAAATTAGAAAGAGGTGAATGGGAAAAAGCCGTCAAAGGGAACAGTTCTGCCAAAATCTTATTCCAGTATTATAATAAAACTTTATTTATATTCCGCCCTATCTCTACATGTATACCTCACTTAACAAAGTAGTTGCAGAAGGTGTTTCAAAATTATGGACCCAATTTCAGAGCTATCACAATTTCAAATTGGGTCCATCTTTTGGACACCTTCTATTCCTGGGAGTTATGTCTTCCATCATTGCCTTGAAGCCGTTACTGGATGGCTGCGAGCCAGTAGGTTGAAGGTGAATCTGGCTAAGATGGAGATCCTGTGGCTGGGTCGTCCGGGTACTGGAGAGATCCAGCTTCCAACCCTGGACGGTGCGACGCTATGTCTGTCGCCAACTGTTAAGAGCCTGGGAGTCACCCTTGACTCTCAACTGTCGATGGAGAAGCATATCTCCATCGCCAGCGGAGCAGCTTTCCACCATCTCCGGCAGGCGAGGAAGCTGGCACCCTACCTGTCCCGTCATGACCTAGCCACAGTGGTCCAAGCCACGGTCATCTCAAGATTGGACTACTGTAAGGCATTGGCCTTCCTTTGTCGGTGATCCGGAAGCTTAAGCTGGTGCAGAACGCTGCAGCTCGGCTGTTGGCAGGCTTACCATCTTGCTGCCACATTACGCTCGTTCTGCGTGAACTGCACTGGCTTCCAATAGAGCACCGGATCACCTTCAAAAAAGTGCTGGTTTTAACCTTTAAGGCCTTGAATGGTCTGGGGCCAGTGTACCTAAGGGACCGCCTCTCCCTTTATTGTCCCGTAAGACCACTGCGATCAGAGACCCTGAACCTTCTTGCGGTGCCAAGCTGTAAAACCCGTCACCTGACTTCAACGCGGAGGAGAGCTCCAGTACTTTGGAATGATCTTCCTCCCGCAATTCGCGCGTTGTCTGACTTACTAGCCTTCCGGAAGGCTTGTAAGACCTTTCTGTTTGTACAGGCATTCGGTCAGTAAATAACCCCAGGCCTTTACTATGTAGCTGTAGGCCAGGGGTGCTCACACTTTTTCAGCATGGGAGCTACTGATTAAAAAACCAAGTCCCAAAGATCACCTGCCCAGAAATGTAAAATGTATAACTATTTTCTTATTTATTTATATTTATTATTCATTTTTATGTACCGCTCCTTCCAGCAGGCTCGGGGCAGTATACATAAAATGAAGTTATAAAACATCAACATTTCGATTTAATAACAACAATATAAAACAGAGCATAAAAATACATCCAACCACCCCATTTCTCCCACACTGCCATATTACCACATATATTATCAGCCAGAAAGTAAGAAGAGAGGCTTTTGAACTGCAAGGCCATTTAATACTCAGCAAGGTAAACAAAGGGGCATGCAAAAATACATCCAACCACTCCATTTCTCCCACATTTCCATATTCCCCAACATATATTTCTCAAGGAACAAAGCAAGCATAGAGGTTTTGGAGCTAAAAGGCCATTTTTAAACATTAAAAATAAACGAAGAGACATGCCACAAAACAATCAAGCACTCACCCCAAAGTAAAAAGACCGACCTTTGAGATGCGGTAAGGAAATGACCCCAAAGCGTCCTTCTTCTCCTCCTCCGTCGTTGCTCCTATTTCCACGCTGCCAGCATGCATGCCGCCTCCAAGAGCTCACAAGAAGTCCGAGGGGCAGAATGGGCGCTTCTGCGCATTCGCGCGGGGCCAGCCATGCATCGCGTCATCCAGGTCAGCCCCCTTTGGTCTCCTATGACTCTGAGTGGCTGGAGAATGACGGAGGGAGGAGGAGGAATCCAAAAGAGGGGTCCCATTCTGCCTCTTGGACTCTGGAGCTTTTGGAGGCGGTGCGCGAGCAGGGAGCGGGGAGGACCAACGATGGAGGACTTCTTTGCAGCGTGCAGGGGCGCGTGAAGAGGACCAACAGCAAAAAACCTGGTCAGGGGCCTGAAGATCACCAGGATGATGCCTGAAGATCACCCTGGTGATCCCGATCACCATTCTGAGCACCCCTGCTGTAGGCCATGGGAGTAATTTCTGGTGCCCGTGCACTATTGTATGATTTTAATTGTATAGTTTTAATCTTGTGTTTTTATCTGTATTTTATGGTCTTTTTAACACTCGTAAGTCGCCCCGAGCCTGACAGGAGTGGCGACGAATAAATCGAAATAAATTAAAATTTGATACTGGAGACAGAAATAGCATAGAAAGACTGAGTTCCTACATCACAACCACCTGGCAGAATCCCCTTACCATGCTCTACCCCATTGTCCTTTAGAACTTCCAGTTCCATTAATGCCATTTTTATTTCTTCCTCCTTCAGAAAATTGTGTTTCCTTATGAGCTGCCATTAGAACCTGCAAAAATATGTACACACACAATATACAAACACACAAAGTTAAAACAAGAGACAACAAAATGAGAACAACCTCTTCCAATAATTTTGCAACTTGTACCTACCAATACAAACACATATGCATTTACTTTTTAAACATTCTCTTCAATAACCATAACAAAGGAGGACTATAGAAGAAAGTCTGCTTAATAATTTATCTGGCTTTCCTTTGTCCCTAAACCATCATTGGACACTTGCATTGAACATTACACGTAGGAATAAATATACCACGGTGAATTACAAAGTAATTTTCCTGAAATGGAAGGTCGCTGCCAATTATTAACACTCAAAATGGGTTTCTCAAAAACAAGTATGCCAGACAAATGTTTATCTCTTCTTAAAATAGTTACACATTTGGTGGAAGGGAGGGCTACGGATGTAGCATACCAGGATTTGAGTAAGGCCTTCAACAAAGTTTCCCATGATATACTCACAGAGAAATGAGTAAAATGTGGGCAAAACAATGCTACTATTAGGTGGATTTGTAATTGGTGGAATGGCCATCTGAAAAAGTGCTCCCCATTTGGAGAGAAGTGACCAGTGGGGTGCAACGGGGTTCAGTCAATGGAATAGATGGTATGTTTATGAAATTTTCAGACGACACTAAATTATGCGGAGTAGTGAGTACACCAGAATACCAGAATTCAAAATGAGTTTAAGGGAGTGGAGATCTAACTGACAAAATGAATTTCAACAAGGAGAAAAGTAAGGTATTATACTTAAGCAGAAAGAAAGAAAGAAAGAAAGAAAGAAAGAAAGAAAGAAAGAAAGAAAGAAAGAAAAGTATAGCTATAGAATGGGTGACTGAAAATTGTCCAACAAGCTACCATATTAAAGTAAATCTGTAATGGTTCATAAGGAGTATCACTAAAACCATGAATCACACTTTTCAAAAGATAACATTAAACTGAAGTCCTGATGGTTTCGATTGGAATTCAGGCATTCATTAATCTGTTATAAAACTAGACACATTTCAACAGATGTCATCGGTGGTAAGTGTAGATCTTCAATTACCCAAATGTCTTCTACAACCATGAATCTAATCAAAACTGTACAGTGACTACTGCTTTGAAAATATATTTATACATATAGAATAAACATCAGTAATGTACCTAACCAACCAGAAAAGAATAAGCTTATGCACACTAATCAATATTAACATCTCTCCTTCACTTTCCATAGCCTGTTAATGACATATAAAAGCTGTGCTTATGTACTGTCTCCTTCCACCTTCCCTCATTTGTTCTAAATTATAGTATCGCGAAAACAACAATGGCAACAAACATTTTACATAAAGAGAAAGGATTAAATTTTCTGTAACGAGATTGCCATTACAATTGCACATAATCCCGGATCATTCCTTGTATTGCTCACTACCCAAAGGCAGTAAGCAATACAAGGAATGATCAGGGATTATGTGCAATTGATATTTGACATTTGAAACAGCCTTGGACCATGATTTCTGGGTTATGTGGTTTTAACATTTATATTAATATGTAATTAACTCAAATTTTAACAGTCAAAACGTTGTTACGTTTTTATGATCTAATTGATAGTTATATGTTACGGTTGCTCTATGTTAAGCTTTTTATGTATGTGAGGAATTAAATTTTGCCATAAATATGTCGGAAACTACTTTGAGTCCCCCCCCCTTCCCTCCCCGGGGTGAGAAAAGTGGTATACAAGTGAAGTAAATAAAAAATAAATTATATATTTTTCTCTTCTCTCAGATGACATTCCATTGTCAGCAGTAAAACACTAAAATATGATATGTGAAATAATGTCCTGAACAGAAACAAAACAAACTTAAGAATTAAACTAACTAAAAGGTTGTCATCCAATCTGTGGCCCCATCCACATTGCCATTATTATGCATATTGAACTGCATTATATAGTCAGTGTGGACTCATATGATGTAGTTTAACTGCATTGAACTGGATTATATGAGTCTACACTGAGCATATAATGCAGTTCAATCTGTATTATGACAATGTAGAAGGGGCCTATCTCTTGATTAAAATGGGATTAGGAATTGTGTAAGGCTCATAAATCAACATTTTTATCATTCCTTCAGCTGCGTGGGTCCAGATTTTAATTCTGAGATCCTTTCTGTTGATTCCTGCAGCCTTGCGCATATCTTGTTCATATTTTGAGGGGACATCCTCTAGCTGTTGGTTCAAAATATGATCTTATCTAAAAAGGTCTTGTCTAGTGAACTGCAATTACATCTACTCCTCAATCTTTGTGAGTAGGGTATTATTAATTTATTTATCTGTGGTATTTCTATCCCGCCTTTCTCAGCCCAAAGGTGACTAAGGCAGCTTACAAATTGGCAGCAATTTGATGCCACAATAGTCATAAAGTACAATTAAAAACATTTAGCACACTATTATAAAAATCCATACAAAAACCCATTAAAACACTAATTTAGAAGGGCACGATTTAAAATTCGGATTTCACGGATACATGGGATACAACAAAATTTCGGCGGATAAAAACTTTAAAAACAATTATGTCAGGGATCCCTTGATGAGAGTTTAGAACAAATACTTTTTAAAAAATTATACCAAAACTCCTATGTGGTTATCCCCATTAGAAGCCTTTAGAATAAGGCAATTAGAGGACATCAAATGGTATACGTACAAAGAATTGACGTATTGGAATGGCCTAATGTATTCCTTGAAATCCAGGGAACAATTAATACAAGAGGGTAAGGAGATGAACTGGCTTCCCTTCTATCAAATAATGGAAAAATTCAAATTAGACGCAAAAAGGCGTTTTGAAGAGGACCACAACGAGCTGGAGAAAGTTCTATTGGGCCCAGATAAAAACTCGGTAGGTAAGATATATAGAATACTCTGCCAAAAAGAACAAAAGTCAGAAGATTGCTTGAAGAAGTGGGCAAGGAATATTGGATTTAATATCAACTGGAACACCTGGAAAACTATCTGGAAAAAATATATAAATTCCTGTGTTTGCTACAGCTACAGAGAGAACTGGATAAAAGTGATGTACAGGTGAATTCATCTAGTATTAACTACAGCAGCCAAACGATTGTATGCCAAACATTGGAAATCCCCGAAGGAGCCAACGAAAGAAGAATGGCTATACAAAGTAATGGAAATCATCCAGATGGAGTGGCTTACTGAGGTGCTAAAAACAGGGGATGAAGGACCCACAATAAAGACCGATTGGTCAATTGTTAAAAAATTATTATAGTATGGAACACAAGATAGACTTAATACTCAACTGGAATTTTTAGGAAGAAAAATCTATGTCGCTATAAACACCAAGTATGATGATATCAAATCTTAGATAATGTGATTTATATATACTATGTTTATATACCCTTTTTAGGCACTGTTAAGATTCAAAATGAAGAGGAGTGAATGAAAATAAGTCACAAGCTGTACAATACAATGAGCAAATGTTACTCTCCTCTCCCCCCTTGTTTTTGTCTTGAGCACCCGCCATCCAACCCCTTCTATTCCCCACCCCCTATTTCCCCCTTATCTTCCCACCTTTCCTCCTCTCCCTGTATTTCCCCCCATCCTATTTGTCATGTGATGTATTTTATGTTACTTTTAAACTCTTGAAAATCTCAATAAAGACCACATTTTTAAAATAAGTTAAACATCTTTTAAAAACAAAATTATCTTTAGCAATTGTCACTACATTGTAATTAAAATATAATACATAACAATTACTAATGGATAGAAAGATACAAAGAAAACAAACCCATACAAATCCCACACCTAACTACTACCTAACTACCTACTACCACCCACATCAATCAGGTTCTATTTCCCATACACACACAGGTACATTAAAAGTTGAGTTCTTGCCCCATCAAGCAAAAGTATTCATCAAATTGCTAGAAAATACTTGTCATTACTACATTTGTTTAGACTTCTGCTAGAAAGTCCACACAATAAGTTAATCCTCCTATTATTAGAAAATCTGTATATACATTACCATCTATGGTGCTCCATTTAGGAACACAGGCATATCTGGAATACATTCCAGTCAATGACTGTATCCAGGGCGAAACTTTGCATGCCCATGTTTTTGTATTATACACATGTTGCATGCATGCAATACATATTATGCAGATTGTCATTAAGAAATAGTGGGTCACCCATGCGACTATGTGCATTACGTTTGTTTTTCCAGCCTGTGGAATAGCATATTTGGCTGTGTGAGTGTCAGGCACCCACCATCACACCTGGACAGATCTGCAGGCAGCATTAGTTGAGTCAGCTTTAGGAGGCTTCCCCAGTGTGATGTAGGGGGGAAGCCAGGATGGTGTGGGGCAATAAGTCCCCATGCCCCCTGTAGGAGTGCTGCCAAATCCATTCCTGAGTACATAGATGGAGACCTTCAGGTCTGGATTCAAATCAGTCCTAGGGTCTTACTCAGGAATGCCAAGTCCATCGCGATCCACAGCGATTCTAGCGGCATGTGTGACAAGGTCCCATGACCTGCCTTTCTGGCCAGAAAATCAGTGGCCAGGGCTAAAAAAGTGCACAGTAAATATCTATAGGATTAGATTAAAAAAACAAAACTAGCAACCTGTCTTGGTTTAAGCTTTCCCTCAGATTCAAGAAGGAATGAACTGCAAACAGTTCAGTATAAAATCACATGGCCTTACAGCATGGCCTCTTTCTGAAACTACAAAGTCTAAAGTCTACATATTCATGGGCTTTGGTCTGAGATTAGCCACGTTATCACTCCAGGTCTTTAAAGCGGGCAGCCCCACATGTCTGCTGCCTACAGAATTCTGGGAAATGTGGTTTGGGAAGGCGAGGACCTCTGTAGCTGAGAATTCAAAAGGCTCTGCCCTAAACTAGGTTTCCCAGAATTCTGCAGGTGGCAGAAATGCGGCACTGCCCACTTTAAAGCCCTGGTGTGATAACATAATTAATCTACAGTTCATGATCTCTACACATTATCAAAAGGTAACGATGTTAGAGAGTACAATTGGCCCTCCACATTTGTGGGTTTGACTTTTGTAGATTTGATTATTCACGGATTTGATTAAAAGTTTGTCTTTAGGAATCTCCAAGTCTTCTTTATTGTTTCTATGGTCAATCTCCAGCAGACAGTGACCACAGCACTGTGCTAGAGGACCTAGAAATCCCTACAGAGAGGTTATCCCAGGTTTTTAACAACAGACAGCAATTCCTTCATCCGTATCACTTTCTGGGAGTTCTGGTATCCCAAACCCTCAAATACGGAAGCCTGGCTGTATATATTACCTGGAATATCACTGGGACTTTGAACTTAAATGGCTATATACAGTTTCTCCTTGCAGCTATTTTTCTCTCTGACTCAATTTTTAAGGGTCTTGTCCTGAGTTGCCCTTGTCTGTACTTCTGCAGGAACAAAAACAAAAACATCACAAAAGGAAAGGAATTCAGTTATCTTCCTTTTCCCCCTCCCTCTTTAATAGGCCATGAGAGAAGGAAACAGAACTGTGTTCAAAGCAAGTCTAGACACTATGAACCGAGATGTACTGAAAAGAATTTGCTTCTGGCTGATGATTTTGAACTTGCCTTTTTTCCTTTCTAATATTTCAGACAACAAATTTTGCAATACAAGGTGCTGCTTATCTTTTTTGAGAGAATGGTGTGATAGAAATGAAAGAGAATGAAATGTTCCTCCTGTCATACTGAGAAAACATCTGTGGGAAGACAAGACAGCAAATATTAGCGGCCTGTCTGCTGTAGTCAAAAGATTAGATCTATGTAGATTCATCCCACTCCTTCCTGTATCAATACAAGGGTTGACTGGGAATTCTCACTGATGCCAGTGGCCGTGCCAGAAAGTGGATGGCTTTGTACTTCCAGCAGGCCAGCCATTGGGGGCTTTGAATGTCCCTGACTTCATTGCCAGAGCAAAGGACTGCTTTGGAGAGACTCTGTTTCTCTGTCTTCACCAAAGGAAGGAACTGGAAAAGTGTAAGAACTGTTTGCCTTACTTTAGGGTTTGAAAATTCCTAGCTGTACTTTGGGACTATTTGTGTTTGCTTGGAGTGAAGTAACCCCTGTAACTACCGTGTTTCCCCGAAAGTAAGACAGCGTCTTACTTTCTTTCCCCCCGAAAAGTCCCACTACGCCTTACTTTCGGGGTACGGCTTACATTGGGCGACGGTAAGCCGTACCCCCGGCCTCCGCGTCACTCTGTCCCGCCTCCTCCTCCGCCGCCGCCCTCCCTGCGGCCGCCTCTTCTCTGATCGGAAGAGAGCCGGCTGAAGAGAGCCCTCTGCCGCCTCTGTTCCCTTCCCCGAAGAGGGGGCTGCAGGGGGGCGATCGATCGCTCTCCTTGCAGCCCCCTTTTTGGGGAATGGAAGAGAGGTGCAGAGGGCTCTCCTCTGCGCCTCTGTTCCCTTCCCCGAAGAGGGGGCTGCAGGAGGGCGATCGCGCGGTTTCCTTGCAGCCCCCTTCTCGGGAATGGAAGAGAGGTGCAGAGGGCTCTCCTCTGCGCCTCTGTTCCTTTCCCGAAGAAGAGGGGGCTGCAGGGGCGATCGATCGCTCTCCTTGCAGCCCCTTTTTGGGGAAGGGAACAGAGGCGCAGAGGAGAGCCCTCTGCACCTCTCTTCCATTCCGAAAAGGGGGCTGCAAGGAGAGCGATCGATCGCCCCCCTGCAGCCCCCTCTTCGGGGAAGGGAACAGAGGCGGCAGAGGGCTCTCCTCAGCCGGCTCTCTTCCGATCAGAGAAGAGGCGGCCGCAGGGAGGGCGGCAGCGGAGGAGGAGGCGGGACCGAGTGACGCGGCGGCTGGGGGTACGGCTTACTTTCGGGGTACGGCTTATATTAGCCGACCCCTCTGACACCCCCGATACGTCTTACAATCGGGGGTGTCTTACTATCGGGGAAACACGGTAAGTAAAACAGTTAACCTAAAGAGTAAAAGCCTCAGAATACTTTGTGAAGACTCCAAAGATCTCATAGGAAGGCATACGTAATCCCCCGGGAATAGAGAGATACACATCTACTCTACACCTTTCCACAGGCTTCAGAGGCCCGGAGCGACGGCACACCACTCCTACCTCTATCCATTCTCACCGATTCCCTGCAGTAGCTATTGCAAAGTAGAGAGAGAGACAGAGACAGAAAGAGATTGCCAGGACAAAGCTTCAGACATTAAAGAAAACTGTCCCTTTAGATAGAACTGGAAGTTATATGTTAACTAGTTATGTGCTAAGTGTCTACCTCCTTTCATCAACCAAGCTAGGAGCCCCCGGTGGTGCAATGAGTTAAACCCTTGTGCCTGGCAGGATACCAAAAGGTCGGTGGTTCGGATCCTGGGAGCGGGGTGAGCTCCAGCTTCTCATGCAGGAACATGAGTGACAACTCCCACAGGATGGTAAAACATCCCCTGGGCAAGGGCCTTGCAGACAGCCAATTCTCTCACAACGGAAGCGACTTGCAGCTTCTCAAATCACTCCTGACACGGGAAAAAAATCAACCAGGTTTAACAAATTGATCAACACTACAGTACAGTCAACCCTCCATGTCCACAGATTCACAGCTTGAACACATAAAAAGATCAGACAAGCAAACCTTGACTTTTCTGTTTTATATATGGGACACCATTTCGCTAAGCCATTGTATTAAATGAGATTTGAGCACCCACAGGAGGATCCTCAAACCAAACCTTAGTGGATACCGAGGGCCCACTACACTTGGCATCTGAGTGGAAATAGCAGATTAAATTTATGAAACCGCTGACACTTCCATATGTGCTAACCCGTACCCACTTCCTCCAGACAACAGAAAACCTTGTGGTGCAAAAAATAAGTCTCCTGCATCTTTCTTTGCTGCAGGGGGACGGTCTGAAGGAGGAGGCAGATCACATAATCCAATGCTGTCTTGAACTGTGAGGAAAGAAAGACAAGTTTTGAAGACATTGCTTTTTTGTTTGTCTTCAGCTACTGAAGAGGATTTCCACATACACACTCTCAAATGTAATTAGCGTTCTTCAAAAAGCAAAGGGTACTCCATATCTATAAGATCTGGATCTGTAATTTCCAAGAACTGCATGCCATATTTAATAAATGGCAGCGATGTGAATGCAGATATGCAAAGCATGGTCGATCATGTAACTACCACTTAATAATGTGGTGCCAAACTACAAATCACGGGATTGCATAGAGCTGAGCTATGGCAATTACGTAAATTACACATGGCATCTGTCAAATAGGAGCTCCAGGTGCACCTCCTGAAGCAGATTCCCTTTTTTGCTTTGTCTCAGCACTAAGATTACACTAATCTAACGCGCACCCTAATTTTAGCAAGGTAATTTAGCCGAAAAAGGTGAGCATTAGATTTGAGTAAATATATTTTAACCACACTTCAAGGAGAGGCAGGAAGGAAACAACACAAAATAACAACATTATCCCACTGTACTTGATGCCAGTTTTGATCCTGGCTCACAGGCTATAGTCAGAATGAGCAACAGGGTTGTCATTCCTCCTGCTGCCTAACAGACCTTACTGACACCTCTGTTTGCTTTGAGTTACCTCCAGCTTCTACTTGGGCTGATTCTTGGCTAACCATTTCATTTTGGGCAGTAAGACTGGAGACTCAAGAGATTTGGGAAAACAGATCACTGCATTTTCTGAACCTTTGGACAGTTAAAAGCTGCAAATACTATAATTTATTATTTTAAATAGGAAAATTATTATTTATTTATTGAAAAAAGACATAAATTTGTAAGTGTTTGTTGCGTCCTGTGCAATATTTTCCAGCTATTCGTGTTCCATAATCATTTCTCAGAAAATATCTTTTCTTTAAGGGGTCACAGTCTTTTATTTAAAGGAATCATAGGCTCTAAATTAGTATCCGCTGCCTCCTTGTCTACAACCTTAAAGGATCCCCTATGTATATTTTAATTTTACATTGAGATGCTGAATTATTGCTTGCCATTCATTAACAAAGTTCTCTCATAGTTCTCCTCTCAAGAGTACAATTATTCTGTCCATTATTAGCAAATTTGTAATGTATTTTTCCCATTCTTCTAAGGGAGGTACTTCTGAGGTTTTCCAATATCTAGCATATACTATTCAGGCTGCCACTCTCATATAAAACTTTTTTTCTGAATTTCCTTTCTAGTTCTTCATCAGGCATTTTCAAAAGGTACATTTGTGATGTCATTTTGAAGTTTGTGTTTAACATCTTTTCGAGATATATATGAATCTGTTTTTAAAGAGGAAAAAATATTTTCTAAAACTGGTCTTTAGTGTATGTTGTCCTTAAACAAATTTTAAGCCAGGTTGCAAATAAAACTGCCTCCAAATCACCCCAATTGAAAAAAGGGGACCTTTTGAAGTTGTACTCTGGGGTCCTATTGCCCACATTTGGCTGCATTTTACCCACTCCTGACTATAGGATGCAGATCAGTAGGGCCTGAGAGAAACAGGATTTTAAGGCAGTGTTTCTCAACCTGGGGGACAGGATCCCTGTTTGGGGGGGGGGTCACAGAGGGGTCACCAAAGACCATCAGAAAACATATATTTAGCCGAAAAAGGTGAGCATTAGGAACCCCTTTGATAGAAAAGATTGAAGATCTCTCACATTTGGGCATATTGAGTATTTGTGCCAGGTTTGGTCCAGATCCATCATTGTTGGAGTCCACAGTGCTCTCTGGATGTAGTTGAACAACAACTCCAAAACTCAAGGTCAATGCCCACCAAACCCTTCCAGTGTTTTTTGTTGGTCATGGGAGTTCTGTGTGCCAAGTTAGGTTCAATTCCATCATTGGTGGAGTTCAGACTGGTCCTTGATTGTAGGTTAACTATAAATCCCAGCAAGAACAACTGCCAAATGACATGATCAATCCCCCCCAATCCCACCAGTATTCAAATTTGGGCGTATCAGGTATTTATGCCAAATTTGGTCCAGTGAATGAAAATACATCCTGCATATCAGATATTTACATTACGATTCATAACAATAGCAAAATTCGTTATGAAGTAGCAATGAAAATAATTTTATGGTTGGGGTCACCACAACATGAGGAACTGTATTAAGGGGTCGCAGCATTAGGAAGGTTGAGAAACACTGCCTTAAAGTTAAACAGAGAAGGCAAGCTTGTGGGGTGAGGAGAGGTATGACAGGAGGGAAAGTGTGTTGTAAATAGACTTGGCATGAAGGATGAAACTTGTCATAACAACTCAATCTGTTCTTAGATTTCACCCCTATTTTATAACCTTACTTCAGGGCGCCTACTGCAGTGAAAAAGCAACACAATGAATAATCACAGAACAAAATCCAGATTAACAATCTCTTGTTTTACAAAATTCTCCATGAAACGATCTTTATCATTTTAAATAAGCTTAAGAGCAGAAGCAGCATCAACTGTTCTTTACTTTTCTTTAACGAAAGGAAAAATCTAAAGCCAGAAATACTCGTAGAAGATTAAGATCAGACAAAGGTGTCTGCTTTGTATATAGTTCCACAAACTGAGAAACTACGTAACCCAGTTTACAAAGCAAATATGAGGCTAGAAAGAAGTTGTGACACCCCTGATTCATGAGAAATCTCACAGAAATGTAAACTATTTGAATGGTTTGATTATTCAGAGCACCAAAAGACTTGCTACTTATTATCTCACTCATTTCTAAAGTATTATTAAGGAGACTTATACTTAATCAAGACAGAGAGGGTAACATACATAAAAGCATCTAGTGAACTGAACTAATGACTTTTTGGCACACAGTTCATTACTACTCATTACAGCGGTTTCAGTACTAATGTTCTCAGCTTGCTCAAGACTTCTTTCACTAAAGATACTCTAATGTTACATTTGTTTTCTACCTTTATATCCCATCTTTCCTCCAAAGAACTCTCACTATTTACATTTAATCTTCACAACAGCCCTGTGCAATAAGTGATGCTGAGCCACTGGATAAGGCTGTCATTAGAGGGGTACATATTTGAAATATATATAGTTGGATCTCCATATTTGTGGGTTTGACTTCTGTGGATTTAATTATTCACAAATTTGATTATAATGTTCTTTTTTGGCATTCTAGTTTCCCCAGTGACACTTTATGGCCAACTCTTCTGGAAGCTGAACGTACTTGCAGTGGGGGACTTAGACATTCCTAGAGAGAATTCCTTAGGAATCTCTCGATCCTCCTGTGTACTCGCTGAAGAACCTAGAGACGTCTTCTCACGGGTTAAAGAAATCACATTTTTAAACTTGTGATTCTACATTTTTTGCAAATGTGGAGGGTTGACTACATAGGATGAGCCATACATTTGGAGATGCCTCTTTCTTGGGCCAGGTTTGCCACCTGCAAGAGATAACATGTCACGATGCAAGGACTTGACCGGCCCCTTAATCACACACACAGAGACGGACTGAAGGCTAACTACTTTATTGAATATAAAACAGCTCAAAAGGTAAATTGTCCATAAAAATAGCAATGCAATCCAAAAGCTTGAAGCAAACAAGGTCCAAAACAACTTGGTGAAATAATCCAAAGGCTTAAGCAGGGCTCCGCGCAGCAATGCGGATTCAGGAACAAGGCAAGGTAAAAGCAAGGCAGGACTTGGTGGCCACTAGCCAACTTAGCTCCGTGGACCGACTTCGCTACACGTCTACTCAGAAGAGACGTGGCCGAAGCACTGGGGATTCATTCCCACGGATCCTATACTTAATCCTTCGGCTGAGGTCCCCGCCGCTCTAGGCTTCGTCGTCTCCAATCTTTGCTGACGGACCTCGGCCTGTCTAGGCTGCGGTACCATCCCCTTCTCCTGGACTCAATGTTACTTCTCCTATCAAAGGTTCGGCCTTGTCTCCCAGCACCTGTGTCCCTATCTCCATGAGAGCTCTCCTCCCTAGAATCTTCCCAGCCGCCTTCTTCCATGTTTTCACTCAGCAACTCCTGCGAGCCTCTCCCACCCGGGTGCTCATAACTTTCGCTATCACTGCTTTCCATTTGCACCTGGTTATCATCTATGTCTGCATAGGGGTCAAACCAACTTTCATCCCAAGCCAAGCTTTCCGTGGGTGAGAGAGGCCCAGTGATGGGAAACGCTCCTTCAGGTAACCCTTCCAAATCCTCTTCAGAATCTATCTCTGCCGGTGCAGGCCCTAATGCTAATGGAACCCCCGGTGCTGTTCCCCCAGGCACAAACGAGAACTGCTGTGCTACATAACACCCAACTAGCTTGCATGTTATTGGATTACTGAAACTATTTTTCTCTAGTATTTCTATTTATTTCATAACAAGTCACGATAAACAAGTCATGAAGGCAAAAAAATGGGCCTGAGTCCCAAGCCCTTTTTTTTAGCCAGACAGGAAACCCATCTTTCTTCTTTTCTATCACCTAACCCAGATATGGGCAAACTTTGGTAATACTTGGGACAGTCTGCATGCAAATATGTGCTCTACTAAAATGGCTCTTTTCCTGAAGTGTGGCTGTCGTGGAAGTGAGAGTACTACAGCATAAAGTAGCATTGCAAATAACCTCACTGAACCTGGTGTGCACCTACAGTACATTGCCAAATTATTGCAGTTTGACATTATTTAACTGCCACGAATTAATGCTATGGAATCATGGGAGGTGTAGTTTAGTGAGGCACCAACAATATTTGGTAAAAAAAGCTAAAATCCCACAATTCCATAGAAGTGAGCCATGGCAGATGAAGTAGTGTCAAACTAATTTATTTCAACAGTGTAAATACACACTTAGTTACTCCAGATTTTTAAAAGGTTGCCTATATTTCTTTATCAGAAAAAAAAGAAATATACTTTCCTCTTTCATAACCAGCATAAGATAGATTTTTCCTCTTGCAAACCATATAATTGAGGTGGGCAGCCCTTAGACTTGCAAAATCTGCTTTATTTTTCCCCATAAAACCCAATGATATAACTAAAACTTGTTGGAAAAGACAGATCATGAGAACTAAAGAATCCTGGCTCCATGTGCAGTCAACAAAATGATTTGCATTTGAATCAAATGCAAATCATTGTGTTGGTGCTCTGTTTAGGCAACTAGGAGTTAAAAATCTTTGCTTATCTCCCACAATTCACCCAACAATCTGCCTACAACTCGCCCTGCTTTGATGCACACCCGCTCGTACACCTCGAGTTAAGTGGCAGCTCTCTTAACAAACAGATTTTGTGAGACTCAGGTGTGATTTAGAGCCATTATGTTCTTACACTTTTTTTTTTTACACAGAAACTGTTTCCTTGTTATGATAGGAGACTGTGCCAGAACTATAAAAGAAATATATATATATATATACAGAGTTCAACTGGCCTATATGATTTCTTCTAACTAGGATTCCATAAGGAATGGTGGAAGAAAAAATCTCTTCAGTATTCAAAAGATAACTCCCAAGCATGTTCTTGCCACCGCACAATTATCACAATAGCTCTTTGGCAATTTACAGATCAACAATGGTAAGGGAACATAGATGAGGTCCACAGAACTAAGGTGGGCATTGATGGGCAAAGTTACACTCTTGGCCACTAGTCCTTGAAAATTATACCACAAATCCATATTCTACAGTATTTCACCAGATGGAAACTGGGACATTTGTGATCAATCAACATCAGTGTATGGTCAAGTTGGCAAAAGTGGTTACTGAGGAAGAGACGAACACACAAGCTAGGGTCCCCAGATGTTTTGGCCTACAATTCCCAAAAATTCCAGCCAGTTTACCAGTTGTTAGGATTTCTGGGAGTTGAAGGCCAAAACATCTGGGGATCCACAGGTTGAGAACCACTCAGCTAGAGAAAGGTGAACATACAAACTAGAGAAAGGTTACAACAGTTTACCTTTGACTCAATCTACACAGGGAAAGTCTTCTTGACCCTCACTGAATTAATTAAATGCAAGTTACTTTTGTACTTTACATTCAGTTTGCAACAACTTTATAAGTACCATAAGTCAAGAACAAAGGGCAAATGTGGGAGAAGTGGTTTTGCTGTGCAGATTATTACACAGAAAATCCTGGAACCTGGTTGAGGTCCAAGCGGTGATGACTCAAACAAAAGAGCAATGATGCACATTAAGGGTTTTCTTTCATGCACTTTTCTGGGAGTTTGTTGTCTGACTGCCACAGCTGAAAGCTAGCTTAAAACTGCATTAAATGGTCAGTGTAAATGGGTTAGAGTTGCACTGAATTGAGCTCTTGGTGTGATCCAGCATCCAACATTCATCTTCTTAGATTATAAAACGCACAAACCATTGCATACAGCTCAGTACAACTGTATCTGCTGGGTGAAACGATACTGTGGTCTGTTTGACACGTCCCTTTCAATTGTGTGTTCACAAGAGTTCACGAGGTGACTGCAGACCAGCCCGGAGTGTAAAGAGTAAGAAAAAACAAACCTGCTGTGTAAGCCTGTATGTTCTTGCTTTGTTATATAAACAATCAGTATTTATCCTAGCTGTGAAACATGTTTGGAATAAAATCCCTTTTGTTCCCAAATTAGTTCTGTCTCCAAATAATGCAACACACTGAACCATGTATAACAGTGGTTCTCAACCCATGGGTCCCCAGATGTTTTGGCCTTCAGCTCCCATAAATCGTAACAGCTGGTAAACTGGCCAGGATTTCTGGGAGTTTTAGGCCAAAAACACATGGAGACCCACAGGTTGAGAACCACTGATGTACAGAGTAAAAAGATAATATATTGTGAAATTATGGATTGCCAATATATGGTGTACCCGAACTGCCCACTGACCTGCTATCTGGCTTGGAACAGAAAATCACATATGTGCTATTTTAATTGGGGTGCTATACCATCTAGTTAATATTTTCCTTTGTGTTTCTCTAATCTTTATATGTTTAATAAGCACATATGACAAAAACTACCACAAAACTTTGCTGGCATAAATATGGGAAAATTGGCTCCTATTTCATATGTGGTGGGAATGTGATAGAGTGCAAGAGTTCTACAATAAGGTGATGTGGGAAATGGAAGAAATAGGAAATAAATTATCTTTGAATAAAATATAATTTTTCACACAGAAATTAGATAAAGAAAATATCAAAGCCTGGAGAGAAATTATAAAATATGTGGTAGCAGCTGTCCAAGCAACGGTGGCTTTGGGCTGGAACGACCATGGGAAGTGGAAGGTTGAAAAAAATGGTATGAGTATATAGCAGAATATATGCTTCAGGATTATATTTATGAAAGAAGAATCAAATTTACAGCAGGCCGATTTAAGAAGACCTGGATTCAGGAGTGGGAATGACTGATAGAAAAGGTAGAAGGAAAAGAGAGATATAAAGTGCTGAACCATTCTCTTTGTACGATTGCTCAATTAAATTAACAGTTGAAATAAGATAATTACTGTTCCCTGAGGGAGAGGGTGGGGAGAGGAGGGGGGGGGATTCGTATTTGACACAAGAGCAAGGTAAAGGGAGGTAGGAGAAGATTACTAAGAAGTAACATGTGATATGTATATATAATGTAACATAATATTCAAGAATGAAGTTTGACTGTGACGTTACTGTACGGGTGTCAATAAAATAATAATTTTTTTAAAGGAACAGGCAATCACAAACTGAGAGACAGCATGCTATAACATGATTTTGGATCAACCTCAACAGCATGATAGAAGAAGTCTAATTTGTGGCTCCAGCAGGTTGCGATCTAGCTTCCTGTATAATTTTGATCCTAAGGATATTAGCTTATAATACATTACAGAGCTGTCTTCCTCAAGAGGAGATTATTCAGAATCCTTCTTTGATAGTGTGAATAGCAAGAGGGATTAAGCAGAAGATCTCTGGTTATTAGGCGCCTGGGCCAATCATTCCAAAGCAAAGGCCTTGAAAGATTGGGCTGCAGAACAAAGGAACCATTGTTGCCGTCAAAACAGAGGAGGGGCTCAAAACACACCTTTCTCTCTGCTTCAGGGTTGGGACTCTCACAACTTCCCTCATTACTTATTAATATGCCCAGGATAGATGGTAACTGTTGCCCAATAATATTTGGAGAGCTACATATTGCAGCTGTATTCACATTAGCTGCATCCAGTCATTAATGTAGGATGCAAATATGGCCCAGATTTAAAAGTAGTTCGGGATCAGGGACATACTGACATTAAGGAAAGTATGTTGACATATGAATGGGCGTGATGGGCATGCACAGTTGTTGTTGGACCACAACCCTCATCATCCCTCTCATGATTAATTATCCTGACAAGGGTCTGATGGGAGCTGTAGTCTAACCATATCAAGGGCCTCAACTTAACCCTCATTTAAATCATGTTTCGATGCTTGGATTTCTTCTTTGTTTCTATGTTAATTTCATTGTTCTTCCGAATAGTTCAGGACATGCTATACTGTAGGTCAGACCTGGGCAATTGCCGGCCCTCCAGATGTTTTGGACTTCAAATCCCAGAAATTCTAACAGCTGGTAAACTGGCTAGGATTTCTGGGAGTTGAAGTCCAAAACACCCGGAGGGCCGGCAATTGCCCAGGTCTGCGTAGGCCCTTTGTTTCTGTTGGGGTTTCGTTCCAGGACCCTATGGATACCCAAATCTGTGGGCGTGCAAATGCCATGACATGCAATGGAATAGTTAGACCAGTCTTTCTCAACCAGTGTGCCGTGGCACACTAGTGTGCCGTGACGGACCTCCTGCTGTGCCGCGAGAAAAGCTCTCTGCCCCCCTTCCTCCCCCCTCCTGCCGAACTCCTGCTGCTTGGGGAGGAGGAAGAAGGGCCGCGAGTGGTGAAGAAAAAGAAGAAGGGACCAGGGCGCCACCTCCTTGGCCGTTTCCCAGCCAGCCTCAATCCGCCATGACTCCCACCATGACTCTCGCCCTCGCTCGCTGAAGCCGCATGGAGAAGGAGCCCCGCCCAATGAAGCCCGTCCACCGCTCATGCTCCCTCCTCTGTAGGAGAGCTGAAGCTGGGGGAGGGGAGGGCATGGCGCGACCTGTAGGAGAGCTGAAGCTGGGGGGAGGGGGCGGGGCATGGTGCGCCCTGGCTCTGCCCCCTCCCCGGCTTCGGCACTCCCAGCAGCTGCTCCAGGCTTGAGGGGACAGTGCCAAGCCAGCATTGTGCTGGCTTTGGCACCGCTGGCTTGGCACCGCCCCCTCAAGGCTGGAGCAGCTGCTGGGAGAGGTGAAGCCGGGGGCAGGGGGCGGGGCATGGCGCAGCCTGGCTCCACCCCCTCCCTGGCTTTGGCACTCCCAGCAGCTGCTCCCAGCAGGCCACCAACCCCAGCCGTTCTTTACTGTGTTAGAGTGTCATTTTGTGTCATTTTGGTTGGTGGTGTGCCCCCGAATTTTTTTAATGTTAAAAGTGTGCCGCGGCTCAAAAAAGGTTGGGAAACACTGAGTTAGACAGTGCCCCTTACACAAAATGAAGCTTGAGTTTTTGGATTTATTTGAAAAAATATTTTAAAACTATGGCTGGTTGAATCTATGGATGCAAAGGGTCAACTGTACTGTATAATCAACTCTTCCCTAAGCTCCAGATATTGATTCAGGATCTCACAGGCTCCTTTTAACACTTTACAGTTGCAGCTTTTGAGGCCATTTTCCATGGCTTCATCCAGTAGGCTCATGGGATTTATAGTTTGGGGAGACATTACAATTCTGTGGCTAAGATTTTTGAATAGTAAAGGGAAAGGTTTTCCCTTGATATTAAGTCTAATTGAGTCCAACTTTGGGGGGGGGGGGTGTGCTCATCTCCACTTCTAAGCCGAAAAGCCAGCATTGTCCGCAGACACCTCCAAGGTCCTGTGGACGGCATGACTGCATGAAGCGCCGTTACCCTTTTGCCAGAGTGGTACCTACTGATCTACTCACATTTGCATGTTTTTCAAACTGCTAGGTTGGCAGAAGCTGGGGCTAACAGCAGGAGCTCACCCTGCTCCCCGAATTCAAACCACTGACTGTTTGGTCAGTAAGTTCATCAGCTCAGCAATGAACTTATTGCTCCCAAAACTGAAGCTCCTGAGGTCTGCACTGACCATTTAATGCAGTTCCAAACCAGCTTCAAGCTGCATTGGCCAGACAACAAACTCCCACGAAAGCATGCAAAAGAAAGCCCTTAATGTGCATCAATACTCTGTGGTTTGTGTAATCGTCATTCAGGCTTCACTTAAGTGGTCAGTGTAGATGCGCCTTAAGATTAACATAGGAGGCTGTCATGGCAATTGAAGAGGGATCATAGTGCTAATGTGAAAGCGCCTTGGAAAACTGTATGGTTCAGGCACCATCTATACTGCCAAATAAAATTCAGATTATCTGCTTTGAATTAGATTATATGGCAATATAAATCCAGCCTTGGCAGCACTTGAACCTGAATCCAGTACTCTAACTCAGGCATGGGCAAACTTGGGCTGTCTGGATGTTTTGGACTTCAGCTCCCACACTTCCCAATAGCCTCAGGCCCTTTCCTTTTTCCCCTCAGCCGCATGAAGGGCCGAAGGCTGTTAGTAATTTTGGGAATCGAAGTCCAAAACACCCGGATTGCCTAAGTTTGCCCATGCCTACTAACTGATGCTAATGCAAGGAAGACACAACTACACACACATTCTAGTTAGGTGCATACAATTTATCTGCAAACCTAACATGGATGTGTTTTTTTTCCTACCTCAAAACCCACATGAAATTTCCTCAGTTCACTGGGCTGCAAACAGGAGGGTCGCCCCTTCTCCTTCTGTTTGCAGCTTCCTCTTTGCAGCTCTGTATTTTAATACCCTGTTCATTCTGACAATTGCACAATAAATAGTCACTCATTTCTGTCTAATCTTCAGTCCATCAGACCACGAAACCTTTGCACTCGGTTCAGAAGAAACCCAGAGAAATTGGGTTCTTGGAGAGGGCGATCCTTTGGAAATTCTTCTTAAAGGAGTGTATCTACTTCAGGAATGGGCAAACTTGGGCCTTCCCTCCGGGACATTTCAATATATGTATGTACAAACCATATATATACAAACTATATATGTATATGTATACGGGAAGCAGTCTGATACCACAATTGCCATCAGGGAAATCCAAAATGGTCACCTTATATAAGCCAGAAACAAATAAAAGGGGGAGATTGATAACAGGCAACTTCCTTCTATTGCCCTTACAATTACATGTTATCAGATCTGTCACCTGCTGGATGCTAACCCCAATGTTGCACCTTCTTTCCCACCTTGCAGCTGGAAACTACTCCAGAGCCCACCATCCCCTCCTTTTCCTGCTTTCTCTCTCCATCCAGTCCACCCTGGATCATCATAACAAAGAACCCCGGCTTCTACATTGCAGAATTAATGCAGTTTGACACCAAACTGTACAAATGCAAATTGAGGCCTAAAGTGGTGCCAAACCGCATTAATTTTACAGTGTAGAGACGCACCATGAGGCACCTCTCCTTCCTTACCTTCCAGGACAAGGATCCTTTGTCAAGACACGAGAGAGACTCCCAGCTTCACGGATAGGAACGAAGCTCAAGAGAGCTCTGCAGCGGCTCCTTTCCCTCCCTCCCACCTAACACACGTTCTCTCGGCCACGCCCCCTCTTTTGCATATTTCAATCACCGCCCAATCACCTGCCGAATCCCTCCGGCATCATCCCGGGCTTCACCGCTGGATTGGTGCAGCTGCCTCAAACCACGAGCTGAGCCGATGCCGGTTGCCACGGCAACCAGCCGCCCGATGAATATTTTAGGTTAGCAGAAGGGAAAGGCTCCTCGGAGCGCATCTACACCAGTGTTTCCCAACCTTTTTTGAGCCGCGGCACACTTTTTTACATTTGCAAAATCCTGGGGCACACCACCAACCAAAATGACACAAAATGACACTCTAACACAGTCATACATAGAGTTAATATGTTTTTAAATGTATTTATACACTCAGTGTGAAACCTGGGCCTGTTTCGATGAACACAACATACCGGTAGATATCCTGGCAGGAATGGCAGAAAGACACAAGCTTCCCACACAGAACTCCCATAACCAAGAGAAAATGCTATAAGAGTTTGGTGGGCATTGACCTTGAGTTTTGGAGTTGTAGTTCACCTATATCCAGAGAGCACTGTGGACTCAAACAATTTTGGATCAGGACCAAACTTGGCCTGAATACTCAATATGCCCAAATATGAATGCAGATGGAGTTCAGGGGAAATAGACCTTGACATTTGGGAGTTACAGTTTCTGGGATTAATAGTTCCCCTACAATCAAAGAGCATTCTGAACCCCACCAATGATAGAACTGGGCCAAACTTCCCACACAGAACCCCCAGGAGGCAAGAGGAAGTCTCTACTTGGGGAAAGGGAGGCGGGCCTTCCCAATGCATGGAGAGGGAGAGACCAAGTAGAGAACGGGTGGGGAGGGGGTGTTTGTTAATTTGTGGCTTTATCGAGGTAGGTTTCTTAGGGTTTTTATACTTCATCACACTAGACTCTCCTTCCCCTCCTGGAGGTTGGTACTTTTCTGCACACCTGATGATTGCTCACAGTCAGAACTGGCGCTTTTAGCAGAAGTACAGTCAGGAGAGAGTTTGACAAACAGAACTTAGTGTAGGTGCTAGCAAAAAATCATGCAAATGCAATTACGAGAATAATGTCCTTTGATTTAGGTCAGGCTAAGCTGTGATTTGTTGGTACATCATGTGCCTTTCCTGATAACGTAGGCTTGATTGGTCTAACAGTACAGGACGTGCGTTTGGAGACGTTTGTAGCCAATTGGAAAGGAACTGCGCATGGGTAAATTCAGCCGTTTCTCCTTGCTGGCATAGAGGCAGAATGTGAAATGTTGCAATTCAAGTACATGATGCTCATCAGACAGATAATATTGTGGGAATGAAGAATTAATAACTTAGTAAAGTGCATTGTTTAACAAATGAGAATGCTTTTAGAGTATGATGCAAATAATGTGATATATAATTGGATGATAGAAATAATGTGATGTTGTTAACCAATGAAAATGATAAAGAAGGGGTGGGGATGGGAACTGCCGCCATTGCATGTATAAAGGGAAAGTGTAAGATTGACCGGGGCTCTTGCCCTGAGGCAGCCGTGTTCTGTGGGCAGTTCCCGTCAGCTGGTGTAATCAATAAACCATTTTGGCTTCATTTGCAGCACAGTACGTTTGAGTGTGTTTTCCTCGTTCCTGTAGCCTTGGTACGAGTAAACTGCAACCTGTAAGTAAATTAACAACCGGGAGTTCTGGGACTCCAGATTTGGCTGCTTCAACGGCACACTAGTGTGCCCCGGCACACTGGTTGAGAAACACTGATCTACACAACGCAGCACTAATTCAGTTTGACACCACATTAACCGCCATGCGAATAAAGAGCAGGACTCAAAATGCAGAGGAATTCCAGACAAGAATCAATCAGAGCCAGCTAACACCTCCCAACAAAAGATTCCTCACCAGGCAGGGCCGTAGCCAGGATTTTGATTCGGGGAGGGCTGAGTTTGATTCGGGAGGGGCTGAGTCTGAGTAAGAGAGGGACTACCCTACCAAACCTTTTGTATTGTTATCCCAATAACCCAATGAATGTGGGATATAATGAGCATGGTGATCAGATCATGATATGAATAAACATAACAGTTTAAATAATGTACCAGTAAGGCCTTCTCGCGGACCACCCTGAGAATTTTGGGGAGGGCTGAAGCCCCTTAAGCCCCCGGCTACATGCCTGCCACCAGGGAGCAACCAGCCAGGCTTTGAAGCTGCAAGGCTACTCAATGCTAATCAAGGTGGCCAATTGCAACATTCACAAGACAAGAGTTCTTTATCCCCACCCTGGACATTTCACAGCTGCGAGGGTTGAATGAAAAGTAATGCCTCCACCTTCGTTACTTGGGTTTGGATGGGAATATTTTAATCAATCAAACGCAGAAATAACCCTTAGACCAGTGTTTTTCAACCTTTTTTGAGCCATGGCACATTTTTTACATTTACAAGATCCTGGGGCACACCACCAACCAAAATGACACAAAATGACACTCTAACACAGTAATACATATAGTTAATATATTTTTAAATGTATTTATACACTCACTTAGTGTGCAACCTGGGCCTGTTTCGATGAACACAAAATATATAGTTATATAGTATATTATTATTATATTGCATTACATTACAACATTATCAATATATGTATACACAATATACGTATATTACTATAATATCAAATACAACATACTATGTCATTGTATTATAACAATTATATCGCAATATTAGTTGAAGTCCAAAATACCTGGAGGAAGGCCCAAGTTTGACCATATCTAGTCTAAACCTTCTTCCACGCCCTTAATAAAGATGCTGCCTGCTTTAATGTATAGCAGAGTCTCCATGCCTACCTGTTGGGAGGGGTTGGGTGGTGCCTTCCTGCTTGGCTGAAGGGGGTCAGGCTGGATGGCCTTTGGGGGACCCATATTTCTCCCACGAGTTCCCTTCCCTCCTTTCCCTCATTAGCTGGCTGACTCCCTGCCTGCCTGCCTACCTACTTGCCCCTCAGGCTGCTTGCCTGCCTGCCTTCAGCGCTCGGGCTCCGCTGCTCTCTGACTCACACCTCGCATAGCACCAACAGGGCTGTGCTGGACTGGACCGGAAGTGCTCCCTGCCGGAGCGGAATGGAAGGAACCGGCCCAAACAGGTCCGCCCTACTGCGCGGCCCTCCCGGAAACAGGGACCCGTGCACTGAGGTTCCGGAGACAGAGTAGCAAACTTTATACATGACATCATATAGATGAGAATCTAATTTCCCATGGCACACCTGATGATCTCTCACGGCACACTAGTGTGCCATGGCACACTGGTTGGGAAACACTGCCCTAGACTGTGCTCTTTAACTTGCTTGAAATTTCTCTCTTGAGTGATACAGCGATCGTGCTGAATCAATCTGTCAACCTTTTGCTTGTGGTTGCTGTCACAGGACGTCTAACTCTTTGTCACGCACATCAGATGTTCTCACCTCAACATCTTTAAATTTACTCGCCCAACGACGCACAGTACTCACATCAACACAATCACCATAAACAGCTTGCATCCTCTGATGAATCTCCTTTGGGGTGACACCTTCTGCTGTCAAGAATTCAATGACTGCACGTTGCTTAAGTCTCATTGATCGACCGTCTGCGCAGGGTTCCATACTTCGCACTTTAACAACACAACCGTTCAATGCTAAGGCTTCCCGCCAAAATGGAACTGTAGAGGAGAGTCTACTGAACAAGCCAGTACCTGCCGCATACCAGTACTGCCATCTGCTGAGGAGTTACGAAGGTGGAGGCATTACTTTTCATTCAACCCTCGTCTATAAACCCCCTTGCCTAGTTTCCAACAGACCTCACAACCTCTGAGGATGACTGCCACAGATGCAGGCGAAACATCAGGAGAGAATGCTTCTGGAACTTGGCCATACACTCCGGAAAATGCAGAACAGCCCAGTGATTCCAGCTATGAAATCCTTCGGCAGTACATTAACCGCCATGGCTCAGAACTAGGGAATTCTGGGATGCATAGTGTCGCAAGGGGTTCACCTTTCTGTGCCTAGAGTGCAAAGTTGCAAATCCTGGGATTCCATAACATTGAGCCATGCCAGTTACTGAGGTTTTTCTCTAAGCAATTCTACCTGTAGAGACACAGAATTTGGAAAGGGTGGGGTCATTGCTTCTAGCATCCCATATAGGGCCTAGAGCAGTGTTTCTCAACCTTCCTAATGCCGCCACCCCTTAATACAGTTTCTCATGTCATGGTGACCCCCAACCATAACATTATTTTCATTACTACTTCATAACTATAATTTTGCTACTGTTATGAATCGTAATGTAAATATTTGATATTCAGGATGTATTTTCATTCACTGGACCAAATTTGGCACAAATACCCAATATGCCCAAATTTTAATACTGGTGGGGTTTTCGGGGGGCTTGATTTTGTCATTTGGGAGTTGTAGTTGTAGTTGCTGGGATTTATAGTTCACCTACAATCAAAGAGCATTCTGAATTCCAGCAACTATGGAATTGAATGGAACTTGAGCCACAGAACTACCATGACCAACAGAAAATACTGAAAGGGCCATTCTTCCTTGTTGGGAACCTCTGGTGATCTCCAATGTCTAGCCAGGGTGATTCGCGCCGCAGTAGACAAATAGGTCAGTAGTTTCTCCGCATCTTTCTTCACTTCTTGACCTGTAATATTTAGTAAATATATTTCTGGTTTCCCCCCCCCCTTCCAGTTCATTATTTCTGAGACCACTTTGTGGATCATGTTCCAGTAGCCACCTGTCACTTTACATGTCCACATTTGATGATAATACGTCCCTTTTTCATTGTTGCATTTCCAGCAACGATTGTTGCCACTTTTATTTATTTTTTCCAATTGGGTAGGGGTCAAATACCATCTAAATATTGTTTTGTATGTATTTTCCTTAATACAGTATGCATAGGGATAATTCTGCTTTACTTTCCAAATTTTGTCCCAGTCCTCTTGGGAGATTTTGTGGCCTATATTTGTTTCCCATTTTACCTTGTATTCTTCCTCCGGCTTACTTTCTCTCTCCCCTTCCAAGAGGAGCATATATAATACCCTCACTGTTTTCTTATCTGACTGAAGCCAAAGCCTTTCCCCTCTAGTTGGCGTCCAGTCCCACCCCGTTTTTCATCTACTTTGAACCTTTGTACCAATTGATTATATTGGAACCAGTTTAAGTTCAAATTTAGGACCTGTAGTTCTTCTCGGTTTTTAAGGGTTATATTTCCACCTGATTTTTTTAATAAGTCCTTGTAACTCGTCCAATTACCGTTATCTAGGTGTTTCACCTGGAGAGCCTCCAGGGGGGATACCCACAAGGGTATTTTTGTACATAGATGTTTTCTTGTCCTGTTCCAAATTTTGAGGAGTGTAGTTCTTATAATATGATTATTGAAGCCACTGTCCTGTTTGATCTTATCGTACATTAAGTAGCTGTGCCAGCCGAATTTTTTCCCGGCACCCTCTAGACTTAATAGGTCTCTATTTTCTAATTTAATCCACTCTTTTAAACTTTCGAGACAATTGGCTTCAAAGTATCTGATTAAATTAGGGACTCCTAGGCCGCCGTTGCTGGGTTTCTCTTGCATATAGGTCTTCTTAATTCTGGCCTTCCGACCTTGCCAAATAAATTTAGAAATCTCATTTTGCCATTTTTTTCAAAATATATTCATTTTTTAATATCGGCAGAGTTTGGAACAAAAAATTTACCCTAGGAAAAATCATCATTTTTATGGTGGAGATCCTGCCAAGTAGGGAAAGTTTTAAATTTTTCCATTTATCTAAGTCTATTTTTATTCCCTTCCATGTATTCTCAAAATTGTTTTTTATTAGTTGTCCATTATTGGGTGTCAGATTTACTCCCAGATATTTTATTTTTTTGACTACTTCCATTCCTGATATCTCTGTTAACATCTTTTTCTCTTTCTCCGTGATATTTTTTGTAAGAATTTTGGATTTATTCTTGTTTAATTTAAAGCCTGACACCTCCCCAAATTCTTCAATTTTTAGCAACCATGGTTTCAGATTTTCTATTGGATTTTCAATAATTCCTACCAAATCGTCGGCAAAGGCCATAATTTTATAGGATTCCTTCCCCATCCTCATCCCTTTAATATTTTTGTCTTGTAAGATGTCTTTCAAGAAAATTTCCAGGACGAAGTTGAATATGAGGGGGGAGAGAGGGCATCCTTGCCGGGTTCCTCTCTGGATCTCTATATTTTCTGATTTTGCACCATTGACTATAATAGCGGCCCTTTGCTTTTTATATATGCCCATTACGGCATTACTGAAATGGAAGCCCATATCGAGTTCCCTAAATAAAATCTCTATTGTATCCCAGCTAATCTGGTCAAAGGCCTTTTCCGCATCTATAAATGCCAGAGCTACCTTAACCCCAATCTGTTTGTCTAGATGTTCCAAGATGTTAATTATAGTCCTGATGTTTTTTTTCATTTGTCTCCGGGGGAGAAAACCCGTTTGATTTTGGCAAATCCATTTATTGAGGAATACCTTGAATCTATTTGCCAGGATATTAGAGAAAATCTTATAGTCAAGATTTAATAGAGAAATTGGCCTATAGTTCTCCAAGAGTTCCAAGTTCTTTCCTTCCTTTGGAAATATTGTTATATTTGCCAAATTCCAACTATCTGGAAGGTTTCCCGTCTGAAAAATGTTATTTATTACTTTTACCAGATAAGGTGTAACTTCTTCCTTCATTTTTTTATAGTAGCTTTCCGTTGAGGCCATCAGGGCCCGGTGCCTTCCTATTTTTAGATTTCCAATTGCTGTTAAGATTTCTTTTTCAGTCACTAACCCGTTAAGGGATTCCCTATCCTCCTCTGATATTTTTTCCTTTATTTGGCTACTTACATATTTTTGGATATTGTCCTTATTCAGATTTCTAGATTTGTATAATTCTTGGTAGAAATTTCTAAACTCTTTTCTAATTTCCTTATCTTTTGTAATCTCCCTTCCTTCCTTTTTAATCTTGTTGACCAGGTTGCTTTGTTTTTTTTTCCTAAATTGAAATGCCAGCCATTTCCCTGGCTTATTGGCATTTTCAAAATTTTTCTGTTTTATAAATTTCATTTTTTTCTCTATTTGATCCAACATTAATAGATTAATTTGTTTTCTTATCAATTGTGTTTTGGAATCTAGCATTTTATCTCTAGGGTATTTTTTTAACTCTGCTTCTGCTTTTTCTAAATCTCTTTGCAGAGATTTCATTTCTTTTTCTCTTTCTTTTTTCATCTGGCCCAATTGTGCAATGAAATATCCCCGCATCACGGCCTTACTTGCGTCCCAAATAGATGTTATACTTGTGTCCGCTTTGTCATTTAGTTCAAAGTATTCTTTGAGTAGATTTTTATTCTTTTGTATTTGGTCTTCATTTCTTAGTAACCCCTCATTTAGCCTCCAATTAAATTCTCTTGGGCCCGGATTCACTGTGAGTTCTATGGCGGCATGATCTGAAATTAATCTAGGGAGAATTTTGGCCTCATGACTATGTAAAATTATATTCTTTGATCCCCAAATCATATCTATCCTTGACCAAGTTTTTCTTCTCCCTGAAAAATAAGTATAATCTTTACTATCCCTATTGTGGAACCGCCATGAATCTAATAAATCATATCTCTCTGCTAGTTTAAAAAAGGCCCTTGGGAGTTTACTTGTCACTCTTTTGTTTTTTACATTATTGTAATTTTTATCCAAGGATGCATTTATAATTCCGTTAAAGTCCCCTAACAGAATATACCCTTCGCAGTTTACAGTGGAGATTTTTTCATTTAAGCCATCAAAAAAATTCGATTTCGCCCCATTTGGAGCATAGACACATATAACCAACACTTTTTTCCCCTTTAAATCAATCGAGACTGCCACCAACCTCCCCTCATTGTCTTTAAATTCCAAATTAGGCCTTAGTTCTTGTTTAATATACAGGGCAACCCCTCTCTGTTTTTTTTCAATAGCAGAGGAGAACACGTCCCCCAGAGTTTTACACTCCAGAAGGTCTAGTCTCGTGTTTTTTATATGGGTTTCCTGGAGGGCTATCACTGCCGCTTTTTGTTTTTTCAAAAAGGCAAAAGTTTGTTTTCGTTTTTCGGGTATGTTTATCCCGTTCACATTTAGGGATATACACTTTACCTCCATGGAGTTTTTATGCCTCTTCTCCCTCTTCCTCAAGTTCCAGATCCTCCCCTTCCAAATCTTGATCGGAAGCTTCTTCCTGTCCTAGATCAACATCTTCTTTTCCTCCTTGCGCCTGATTCTTTTTATTGGTTTTCCTTTGGTTCGGGCTATTATCTTCAGTGTCGTCCCCTACCTCTCCATCTTCGTACTTTGCTGTACTATTTGACTTTTTGGTAGTCTTACCTGTCGATTTATTTTTATTTTCCCTTGGTGATGGATTATTCTTTTTTGGGCATAGAATATGTTCCCATTGTCTGTAGAAGTCTTCTGCCTTCTCCCTGGAGTTAATCCAATATCTCTCATTTCTGAAGGTCACTTGGATCCCATCTATTTTATCCCACTTGAATCTTATGTCTTTTTGTTTCAAAATATCTGTTAAGAAATAATATTTCTTCCTATTTTCCAATATTGAATTAGGTATTTCTCTTAAAATTATAATCTTTTTTTCTTTGAAGAAGAAGGGCGTTTTCATCTGTTTTCTCAAAATTTCTTCTTTTATTTTAGTTGAATTGAACTGGATCAGAATATCCCGCTCAGTCTTATTTTTTCTCGAGTACGCGGTCTGAAGTCTAAAGGCCTTATCTATCTTGTCTTCCATCTGGGATTCCTGTTTTTGTAAGATTTGTGCTGACATTTCTATTGCCAGCTTCATCGTCTCATCCCAGCTTTCTTTTTCCCTTTCTGGCACTCCTCGCATCCTAAGTTGGAAATCTTTCTGGAATAACTCTAGTTGGATTGTCTTTTTATCCAGTTCCTCCTGTGCCAGATCTAATTCATTGAGTCTTTTATGCTCTTGCTGTACTTTTTTCCTTGTATCTTCCCCTTTAATCTGTAGGGCATCCACCTTATCGTATAGGGCTATTACTTCTTTTCTTATTGTTATCATGTCTTTTCTCAGGTCTGCTATCCCTTCTTTAATTTGTCTTCTTTCCTCAGTACCTTTCTCCACCAAGTCATTTAGTCGTCTCATCTCCTCATTGGACTTTCTCATTTCGTGGAGCATTTCTTTGAAGTGATCCTTAAATTGGTTGTCTTCTTGTAGGGAGTCTCTCCTGTCTACGAGATTCCTATGGCTTCTCAGTTCTCTCTCTTGTCTCTCTTGTCTTTCTCTGTCCAGCTTGTCTTGCTTCTTTCTTGCTGCCATCTCTGTCGCTTCTTTCTCTCCCCCTGTTGGGCTTTGTCTTTTACCTTCTCTTTCCTCCCTGATTTACTCTCCTTCACTCTCTTTAACAATTCTTATGTTGTTGCCAGTCCCGTTCTCTGCTCTCAAAGCAACTTTCACGATCACACTTTTGCCCTTTAAATTGGGTTCCTCTCATTTACTTAGTTTACTTGGGTGATGGATCTCCCACAGCAAAGCTGGGACCTTTAGTTTGTATTTATTGAGCTTTCTTTTCAGCTCCTTTCACCTTTCTCCGTAGGATTGCCAGTAAAAGTAGACTTGCCAATGGAAATGGGAGGAGTTTACTTCAATTTGTCCCTTCTTTCATTTTCCGCGCCTCTATGCCGAATCACCGCGTCTGAGGCACCGCCCCTGGCTCTGTTCCTCTTCACTCCCTTTTCACTATGTCCTCCCAAGGCGCCGTCCGTCACAACGTCACTGCGCCGCAGCGTCTCTGCGTGAGCGCGGCTCTCCCAAGGCTTCCACTGCACTCGCCCCCTCCGCCTCCTCCAGCAACCGCCCGCGTCAATCCCGCATCTAATTCAGCTGGAGTTCCTCGGGCACTTAATCTCTGCAGGTACTGTTCCTTAAAGCAACCGCCTCCTTCTCCTTTCTTTGATTACTTTTTTTTTTGCCCTCCGGGGGTTCCGCTCTTACTTTAGACTTATTCGAGATTCCTCAATTTTTGTTAGCTTAGTCTTTCCTCTTTTTCCTTCTGTGAGGTCTTGAGGAAATCTGGGCGGGGTGGGTGTTGGGGCGCCTCTCCCGTCAGGGATGCGTGCGCTGCCGGCTGATAGAGGACTCTAGGCCCCCGAGCGGAGAGGAGTCCGGGGCTCTCCCAGCTATCTGGGGGGTTCCCTCCGGTCTGCAACTCACCCTCGGAGCTTGGGCTGCCCTCCTTCCTTCAAGGGACCACCGGGTTTGCTGCTTTTTACCCCCAGTCCACCAATTTCTTGGTCTATCGCCTTATGCTTCACGGAGCTCAATAAAGTTTATGATATGATGGAAATGGATAAACTTACTCAGCTCCTCCGAGATAACTCTATAAAGAAATTCGTACAGGTGTGGCAACCCCTCATTGACTATATAAAGAAGAAAAAGAACTAGAGTCAATAGGTGGGGAAGACTAAAAATCAACCCCAAAAGGGGGAAAGGGAACTAGAACTAGACTTAGACTTATTCTATGTAACCAGAGATGTGAAGTCAACATCTATGTTGAGTTTGTACGTGCGTGATAACTTGTTTTTAAAGTACCCCTCCCCCTATCCCCACCCCTTTCCCTAATATGGTCTGTATGTATGTCTGATGTTGTTTATGTTTTGTATATGAATAAAAACCTTTTTAAAAATAAAAAAAATAAAAAAATAAAATACTGAAAGGGTTTGGTGGGCCTTGACTTTAGTTTTGGAATTATAGTTCACCTACCTTCTGAGATCACTGTGAACTCAAACAATGATGGATCTGGACCAAACTAGACACAGATACTCAATATGCCCAAATGTGAACACTGGTGGAGTTTGGGGGAAATAGACCTTGACATTTGGAAGTTGTAGTTGCTGGGATTTATAGTTCATCCACAATCAAAGAGCATTCTGAACCCCACCAATGAAAGAAATGGGCCAAACTTCCAACACAGGAGACCCATGACCAACAGAAAAAACTGAGTTTTCTGATGGACTTTGGAGACCCCTCTGACACTACCTCGTGACCCCTCCAGGGGTCCCGACCACCAGGTTGAGAAACACTGACCTAGAGATTTTAGGAGCTCCAATATAACTAAACGCCTTCTCCAAGCCTTAGAGGATAGCCTATCAGCAGAAATTAGACCGACTTCCACTACTCTGTTATGGTTGCCTGATGCAATCCCATTCCATAATACTCCTCCTCCGGGGCCTTTGGAAAAGGTCCCAAAAATGAACCACTTTGAATCCTATTCTTTTTTAAATACACGCCCCTTTTTGCCAAGTATTTCCGTGGGTTTCACTCTGCCTTGGGGCAAGTTAAGCAACCCATTTCTCCCTGTGAACCACTTCTCTGTGCAGTGGGAATGAATTTCCAGGCCAAGGAAAATCGCATCAGGTTTTGGTAGGGCTGAGGGTGCATCTGCACTGCAGAATACATATATTGTCAAAGGCTTTCATGGCCAGCATCACTGGGTTGTTGTAAGTTTTTCAGGCTGTATGGCCATGTTCCAGAAGCATTCTCTACTGACGTTTGCCTGCATCTATGGCAGGCATCCTCAGAGGTTGTGACCTCACAACCTCTGAGGATGGCTGCCATACATGCAGGCAAAACATCAGAAGAGAATGCTGTGCACCCTCCCCCCCTGCCTGTGGAATGTGCTTCCAAGCAAACTATGCTCCTCCCCATCCCTCCTGGCATTTAGAAAGAAGCAAAAATCTTGGTTTTGGGACCAGGCCTTTGCACAATAGCTAAAGCAACATCTTGACTGGAATGGATTAGTGATGCCGACAGATTTGAGGATATGGCTTATTGTTCTTATCAATTCGGAACTGTGGACGAAGTATTGTTCTGATTTAATTGCTGTTGATTATTGTTTTTAATCTTACTGCTATTGTTTAACTTTGTATTTATTGCTTATATTGTATTGATTGTAGCATTGGATTGCCTTTGTTAGCCGCTCTGAGTCCCCCCCCCCCCTCGGGGGTTGAGAAAGGCAGGGTAAAAACCGCTGTAAAATAAAATAAATAATTAAATAAATAAGTAAAGGTTTCCCCCTGACATTAAGTCCAGTTATGTCCGACTCTGGGGGGTTTCCAAGACGAACAGCCGGTGTTGTCCGTAGACGCCTCCAAGGTCATATGGCCGGCATGACTGCATGGAGCGCCATTGACTTGCCCCTGACATTAAGTCCAGTTATGTCCGACTCTGGGGGTTTCTAAGACGAACAGCCGGCATTGTCTGTAGATGCCTCCAAGGTCATGTGGCCGGCAGGACTGCATGGAGCGCCATTGACTTGCCCCTGACATTAAGTCCAGTTATGTCCGACTCTGGGGGTTTCTAAGACGAACAGCCGGCATTGTCTGTAGACGCCTCCAAGGTCATGTGGCCGACATGACTGCATGGAGCGCCATTGACTTGCCCCTGACATTAAGTCCAGTTATGTCCGACTCTGGGGGTTTCTAAGACGAACAGCCGGCATTGTCTGTAGACGCCTCCAAGGTCATATGGCCGGCATGACTGCATGGAGCGCCATTGACTTGCCCCTGACATTAAGTCCAGTTATGTCCGACTCTGGGGGTTTCTAAGACGAACAGCCGGCGTTGTCCATAGACGCCTCCAAGGTCATGTGGCCGACATGACTGCATGGAGCGCCATTGACTTGCCCCTGACATTAAGTCCAGTTATATGTCCGACTCTGGGGTTTCTAAGACGAACAGCCGGCATTGTCTGTAGATGCCTCCAAGGTCATGTGGCCGGCATGACTGCATGGAGCGCCATTGACTTGCCCCTGACATTAAGTCCAGTTATGTCCGACTCTGGGGGTTTCTAAGACGAACAGCCGGCGTTGTCCATAGACGCCTCCAAGGTCATGTGGCCGGCATGACTGCATGGAGCGCCATTGACTTGCCCCTGACATTAAGTCCAGTTATGTCCGACTCTGGGGGTTTCTAAGACGAACAGCCGGCGTTGTCCGTAGACGCCTCCAAGGTCATGTGGCCGGCATGACTGCATGGAGCGCCATTGACTTGCCCCTGACATTAAGTCCAGTTATGTCAGACTCTGGGGTAGACGCCTTCAAGAGGTCATGTGGCCGGCATGACTGCATGGAGCGCCATTGACTTGCCCCTGACATTAAGTCCAGTTATGTCCGACTCTGGGGGTTTCTAAGACGAACAGCCGGCGTTGTCCATAGACGCCTCCAAGGTCATGTGGCCGGCATGACTGCATGGAGCGCCATTGACTTGCCCCTGACATTAAGTCCAGTTATGTCCAACTCTGGGGGTTTCTAAGACGAAGAGCCGGAATTGTCCGTAGATGCCTCCAAGGTCATGTGGCCGGCATGACTGCATGGAGCGCCATTGACTTCCCCCTGACATTAAGTCCAGTTATGTCCGACTCTGGGGGTTTCTAAGACGAACAGCCGGCGTTGTCCATAGACGCCTCCAAGGTCATGTGGCCGGCATGACTGCATGGAGCGCCATTGACTTGCCCCTGACATTAAGTCCAGTTATGTCAGACTCTGGGGGGTTTCTAAGACGAACAGCCGGTGTTGTCCATAGATGCCTCCAAGGTCATATGGCCGGCATGACTGCATGGAGCGCCATTGACTTGCCCCTGACATTAAGTCCAGTTATGTCCGACTCTGGGGGTTTCTAAGACGAACAGCCGGCGTTGTCCATAGTTGCCTCCAAGGTCATGTGGACGGCAGGACTGCATGGAGCGCCATTGACTTGCCCCTGACATTAAGTCCAGTTATGTCCGACTCTGGGGGTTTCTAAGACGAACAGCCGGCATTGTCTGTAGACGCCTCCAAGGTCATGTGGCCGACATGACTGCATGGAGCGCCATTGACTTGCCCCTGACATTAAGTCCAGTTATGTCCGACTCTGGGGGTTTCTAAGACGAACAGCCGGCATTGTCCGTAGACGCCTCCAAGGTCATGTGGCCGGCATGACTGCATGGAGCGCCATTGACTTGCCCCTGACATTAAGTCCAGTTATGTCCGACTCTGGGGGTTTCTAAGACGAACAGCCGGCGTTGTCCATAGACGCCTCAAGGTCATGTGGCTGACATGACTGCATGGGCGCCATTGACTTGCCCCTGACATTAAGTCCAGTTATGTCCGACTCTGGGGGTTTCTAAGACGAACAGCCGGCATTGTCTGTAGACGCCTCCAAGGTCATGTGGCGGCATGACTGCATGGAGCGCCATTGACTTGCCCCTGACATTAAGTCAGTTATGTCCGACTCTGGGGGTTTCTAAGACGAACAGCCGGCGTTGTCCATAGACGCCTCAAGGTCATGTGGCCGGCAGGACTGCATGGAGCGCCATTGACTTGCCCCTGACATTAAGTCCAGTTATGTCCGACTCTGGGGGTTTCTAAGACGAACAGCCGGCGTTGTCCGTAGACGCCTCCAAGGTCATGTGGCCGGCATGACTGCATGGAGCGCCATTGACTTGCCCCTGACATTAAGTCCAGTTATGTCCGACTCTGGGAGTTTCTAAGACGAAGAGCCGGCATTGTCCGTAGACGCCTTCAAGATCATGTGGCCGGCATGACTGCATGGAGTGCCATTGACTTCCCCCTGATATTAAGTCCAGTTATGTCCGACTCTGGGGGTTTCTAAGACGAACAGCCGGTGTTGTCCGTAGACGCCTCCAAGGTCATGTGGCCGGCAAGACTGCATGGCGCGCCGTTAACTTCCTGCCGGAGCGGTACCTATTAATCTACTCACATTTGCATGCTTTCGAACTGCAAAGTTGGCATAATGAGAGCAAAAATAGTCAGTGATGAATAAATGTAATATGTAACGGTTTGTAGAGAAACCGGCTGTTAGGAATTGTGTTGGGGATTGTGGAAGTCCAAAACACCTGGAAGGCTGAAGTTTGCCCATGCCTGCACTAGAGAAAGCCCTTCCTATGCTTTGCTCTTTAAATCTGGGGAGGACTCGCTCTATCCCTTCCCTGTTTCCTAGCTCTACTGGCACCCGCCTGGACCCCTCCTCCTCCTCCGGGGCTCGGAATCAAGTCTATGGAAAGCTCCGAAAGGCAACGGGGCCGGGCTCGTGACAAGGTGTTGACATCCTCTTCCTCTTGGAGGGCAAGCAAGGCGAGGGTGCACCATGGGCAGGACAGTCACTGTCGCCACCTGCGCCTTGGACCAGTGGGCGATGGATTTTGATGGCAACTTGGAAAGGATTTTGAAAAGTAAGCCAGAGAAGCGGTGCTTGAACACCCCCCTCCCCCATGTAACACACACATATATATACATCCCAAGGCAGGGCTGGATTAAGGCTTTTAGGGACCCTAAGCACTTGAAAGAGAGAGAGAGATATATATATATATATATAGAGAGAGAGAGAGAGAGAGAGAGAGAGAGAATTAAATGCATATAGGAAGGGGACCAAAATCTCTTTCAAGTGCTTAGGGTCCCTAAAAGCCCAATATATATATAAACCCCAATAAGATGTAACACAACATTTTATTTTTGACATGGAACAAAACTTAAAGGTAAGATGGAAAACAAATGTTTGCTTTTGCCTGCCTCCACTTTATTTAGATTTGGACTTTATTGAATTGCAGAGTCTCTTATTACTGTATCGCTTTTAGTATTGTTAGCTGCTTTGGGCACCCTTTTTAAAGATATAAAGTGGGATATAAATAAATATAATAAATATAATAATAATATCCCACTTTATCTCTCTAGAAAGAGACCCAAAGTGGTTAACCACACTGAAACCATTATTATTATTAGAAAAAGGTTGCTGCTGTATTATTATTAAAATTATTATTATTACTATTATTATTAGAAACACAACAAGATTAGTACACAGCACACAAGGTCACAATGTTGGTTGTTGTATTGGATCACACCTCGGACACTTCCTAAGTGTCTAGGATGTTGTTGCTGTATTATTATTAAAAATTATTATTATTATTATTATTATTAGAAACACAGCAAGATTTGTACATAGCAAACAAGGTCACAAAGCTGGTTGTTATATTGGATCACACCTTGGACACTTCCCAAGTGTCTAGGATGTTGTTGCTGTATTATTATTAAAATAATAATAATTATTATTATTATTATTAGAAACACAGCAAGATTAGTACACAGCAAACAAGGTCACAACGCTGGTTGTTGTATTGGATCACACCTTGGACACTTCCCAAGTGTCTAGGATGTTGTTGCTGTATTATTGTTAAAATTATTATTAGTATTAGTATTATTATTAGAAACACAGCAAGATTAGTACACAGCAAACAAGGTCACAATGCTGGTTGTTGTATTGGATCACACCTTGGACACTTCCCAAGTGTCTAGTATGTTGTTGTTGCTGTATTATTATTAAAATTATTATTATTATTATTAGAAACACAGCAAGATTAGTACAAGGCAAACAAGGTCACAATGCTGGTTATTGTACTGGATCACACCTCGGACACTTCCCAAGTGTCTAGGACTATGTGATGTATCGGCGAATAATGCATGCAGATCCCAGTAGGGTGGCCTTTTGAAGATGACAGATGGTAATTTTGTCAGCGCTGATTGTGTTTAAATGCAGGCCAAGGTCTTTAGGCATTGCATGCAGTGTGCCAATCACCACTGGGACTACCTTGACTGGCTTGTGCCAGAGTCTTTGCAGTTCGATCTTTAAATCCTCGTATTGTGTTAGCTTTTCCAGTTGTTTCTCTTCAATCCTGCTGTCACCAGGGATTGGAACATTGACGATCCATACTTGGTTTCTTAACACGCTCGTGAGGTTAGGAGTATTGTGCGCCAAAACTCTTGTCAGTCTGAATTTGGAAGTCCCATAGAATAATAATAATAATAATAATGGTTCTGGCCCAACTTACCTGTCCGAACGCATCTCTCCCTATAAACCATTGAGATGTTTAAGATCATCCGGAGAGGCCCTGCTCTCGGTCCCGCCTTCTTCGCAGGCGCGATTGGCAAGGACGAGAGAAAGGGCCGTTTCAGTGGTGGCTCCTCGGCTTTTGGAACGCCCTCCCTAGTGACATCAGATTCATCAGGTGTTCTGCTATGGCTGACTTCAGGTTGAATTAGTCTGCGGTGCGTTTCATGTTCCTTAATTTGTGTTAGGGATCACAAAATACAGCGCCCAATGTTGACTTGTCCACAGCTGCATGGTATATGGTAGACTCCTACAGAGGTGAGAAGATCCCTCTTGTCCTTTGCTGAACGTAGCATCTGTTGGACTTTTTTAGTGGGTTTGTAGATAGTTTGTATGTTGACGTATAGTATTAACACTTACCATACAACCTCTTGCCTAGTTTCCAACGGAAACTCACAGCAACCCAGTGATTCTGGCCATGAAAGCCTTTGACAACACATTATTATTATTATTTGTACAATCTCCCTTTTTGTGGAACTTGATTCAGCTGCACCATGTGCAGTGTTGCACCTTATGGTCCTCCAATGGGAAGTTTACGTGGTGCCCCCCGCCTACTTCCCTTGGTGCACTAAGTGCTAGTTTAATTTACTTAATGATTAATTTAGCCCTGGCCCAAGGAAGAAGAGAAGCTGTCTTCAACTTCCTGTCCCAGCCTGGGAAAGTTTAGGTGCTCAGGTCAACAAAATAGTAAGAGAATTTGTTCTTTTGGGCTTCTTTTTTGAGGGGCTTACGAACATATTCTTCAATTAGCAAAGACTATGGGTACATCTACACTGTATATTGGCACCACTTTAATTGCCATGGCTGAGTGCTGTAGAATCTTGAGATCTTTGGCAGAGAAGGCTGAAGCCATTGGAAAACTACAGCTATAGAATTCTGTAGCATTGAGCCTTAGCAGTTGAAGTGTAGTTCTATCCCAGGGCAAAGAAGTTCCTTTCTGCAACGATTTATGGCATCTTTGTCATGTGTGTTTGTCTCTACAAATCACCTGTGGACTTAGGGCAACTTGATGACCTTGTTATGGCTTTCCTAATCATGGAATACTCAGCGATAGTTTTGCCAGTCTCCTCCTCTGGAGTATAGTCAATACTGCAGCATCTCACATTCATCATCAGCCTCCCTACCAAATACTAAGCAGAACTGAGTCTGCTTAGATTCTAAGATCAGATTGGAGCCAATGCCTATAGTATGTTTAGGCTGTCTAGACAAGATTCAATATTGCCATCAAGAAGATGGTGAAAGAGGGCTGGAATAACACAGGATTTCAGGCGGCAGCATGTGTTCAATCAACAAAGTAGTAAAATGTGAGCTAAGAAAATGTGAGCTAAGTAAATGAGTACTGTATGTGTGAATTTCAAAACAAAGGGAAAAAGGAACAGTAACTAATCCTTCTTCAGCAGCAACATCTGCCTCTATGTCCCATCTCTCAGTCTAAGATCATCTGGGGAGGCCCTGCTCTCGCTCCCGCCAGCATCGCAAATGCGGCTGGTGGGGATGAGAGACAGAGCCTTCTCGGCGGTGGCCCCTTGCCTATGGAACACACTCCCAAACGAAATAAGATCGACTCCATCTCTCCTCGCTTTTAGAGAAAAGCTAAAGTCATGGTTCTGGGACCAGGCCTTTGGGCAGCAGGTGTAAATTGTACCTTTGGATTTGACTGGATTGACACTTTGGACTTGACTGGACTGACAATGTGTTCCACCTGATTGCTTTAATTAATTATTGTTCTATGTAGTGGTTTTTAATGTAATACTTTTAAAAATGTTTTAATGCTTTTTAATGATGTTGATTATATGGTGTATTTTTATATTGTATTGTGGTGGTAGGGCCTGCAGTGCTGCAAATGTAAGCCGTGCTGAGTCCCCATGCGGGGGTGAGAAGCTACGGGGTACAAATACCATAAATAAATAAATAAATAAATAAATAAATATGTTAAAAATAATATATCTTTAAGTTTGCCAACCAAAATGGAAATCATAAGAAAAATAGAGACTGGTGATAGGGGGTGGGCATTTATTTATTTCTTCATTTACAACATATATATGCGGTATAAAAATATAGTAAATAAATAAATAATCTCCTTTCCTGTAGCTTGAAGCCATTGTTCCGCTTCCTGGTCTCCAGGGCAACAGAAAACAAGCTTGCTCCCACCTCCTTGTGTTTTCTCCTCACATATTTATACATGGCCATCATATCTCCTCTCAATCATCTCTTCTGAAGGCTCAACATGCCCAGCTCTTTAAGCCGCTCCTTATAGGGATTGTTCTCCAGACCCTTAGTCATTTTAGTTGCCTTTCTTTGGACACATTCCAGCTTATCAACATCTCCCTCTAATGGTGGTGCCCAGAATTGGACACAGTATTCCAGATGTGGTCAAACCACGTCAGAATAGAGGGGTAGCATGACATCCCTGGATCTAGACACTATACTCCTATTGATGCAGGCCAAAATCCCATTGGCTTTTTTTGCTGCCGCATCACATTGTTGGCTCATGTTTAATTTGTTGTCCACGAGGACATGACAACTGTGTCACAGTTAAGATTAAAAAGCATTAATTAACTCTGAACAGTCACCTGGATTTACTGATCTGTAACTGTTCTAGCACTATTGCCACAATTATAACTTCCTTCCTGTAACCTACTTTACTGGGAATCGGACACCTGGGGAGAAGGAGGTTCATTCTGCCAGCTATCAGAGCATGGGTGAAAAATGTTTCAATTGGGTTTGGATAAGGAGTTGGACTAGGTCAGGTTACTTAGTTAAGTATACTTAATATACTTAACAGTCAAGAAGTTCTTTGTCGTGTTCAGGTCTAATCTCCTTTACTGTAGTTTGAAGCCATTGTTCCGCTTCCTAGTCTCCAGGGCAACAGAAAACAAGCTTGCTCCCTCCTCCCTGTGATTTCCCCTCACATATTTATACATGACCATCATGTCTCCTCTCAGCTTTCTCTTCTGAAGGCTAAACATGGCCAGCTCTTTAAGCCGCTCCTCATAGGGCTTGTTCTCCAGATGCTTGATTATTTTAGTCGCCCTCCTCTGGACACATTCCAGCTTGTCAACATCTCCCTTCAATTGCAGTGCCCAGAATCGGACATAGTATTCCTGGTGTGGTCTAACCAAGGCAGAATAGATGGGTAGCATGACTTCCCTGGATCTAGACACTAAACTCCTATTTATGCAGGCCAGAATCCCAGTGGCTTTTTTTGCTGCCGCATGACATTGTTGACTCATGTTTAACTTGTTGCCCTCAAGGACTCCAAGATCTTTTTCACACGTAGATCTTTCTCCTAGAAGACTGTAGAAAATTCTTAATTATAATTTAATTTTACAGGCATTGAAATTGCTAAAAACAAAAAAGCAAGATACCGGGTTGGACCAGAACTTGAAATTTGGTGAGAACACATTTTTATTTTTCTGAGTGTGAAATAATACGTTGCTGCTTAATAGGGAAAAAAAGAATCAATATGTACTCAGTGGTATACACTTTCAATTTTCCCCCTCCTGTTACAAAATTTGTTACTTAATGTACATTTCTGTTGTCATTTGTTGTTGTTTTAATCTTAAGACTCAAAATGGGTAATAGCAACATAATGCCTGCTAGAAACACAGTTAAAGGCAATTGCAACTTATCAATTTCCATAAGTATTTTTGCAATTTTCATTTTAAATGTGGTTAACAATTTATAATAAAACACTAATTTTGCATGAATTGTGGAAGTAGTCTAGAAATGAAGCTGGGCAAATTTAGTAGGGGAAATGAGGTCCATAGCAGCAAGCAAGACATCAAAGTAACTTTTTAAACAAATATAATTTTTGTTAGAAAGAAAACCTAGTATTTGGTGGGCCACTGATCATTTCATGCATTTTCAAACCAGTATTGAAGAAAGTGTTTTCACTGTGTAGATTTACCTAGGAAATTTTAACTGACAAATATAGTCAGACTGACTCAGGTTTCAAAGGCCTGCCGAAACAGCCAGGTCTTACAGGCTTTCCGGAAAGCCAGAAGGTCGCGGAGTGACCTGATCTCCAATGGCAAGGAGTTCCAAAGTGTGGGGGCAATAATGGAAAATGCCCTTCTCCTCATCGAAGTAAGGCGGTAGGCTTTGGCACTCAGGACAAGGAGAAGATCCTGGTCTTCAGATCTCAGTGATCTCGTGGGACAGTATGCGGTAAGGCGGTCCCTCAGGTACACTGGCCCCAGACCATACAAGGCCTTGAAAGTCAAGACTAACACTTTGAAGGTGATCCTGAATTCAACAGGCAGCCAGTGCAGTTCCTGCAGGACAGGTGTTATACGGTGGCTCACAGGCGTACCTGTGAGCACACGGGCTGCAGCGTTCTGCACCAACTTAAGTTTCCGGGTCACCGACAGAGGTAGGCCAATCTAAAGAGCGTTATAGTATTCTAACCTTGAGATGACCGTCGCTTGGATCACCAAGGCCAGGTTGCAACAGCACAGGTAGGGGGCCAGCTTCCGAGCCTGGCGAAAGTGGAAAAACGCGGCTCGGCTAACCATAGAGACGTGAGACTCCATAGAAAGTCGAGTGTCCAGGTGGACTCCGAGGCTTTTTACTGATGACGACGGGAATAGAGCCACGCTGTCCAGGGTCGGAAGCTGGAGTTCCCCACCGCCCGGGCGACCTAGCCAGAGGATCTCTGTCTTCGCTGGATTCACCTTCAACCTACTGGCTTGCAGCCATCCGGTGACGGCTTCGAGGAAAAGATGGAAATTATTGGGTACAGAGTCGGGTTGGCCTTCCATCCTCAGAATGAGCTGAGTGTCATCAGCGTACTGATACACACTGCAAGACTGAGAGTTAATTATGTCATTTATCTATAACAAAATCATAAGACCCTTATAGGGTTAATGTACAAACGGTCTTGGTACATATATTCAATCCAAAATTGGTATGAAAGAACTTTGCAACATAGTTTAAACATGTTCAGAGTGATCTATAAACTCATGGTGCTAACCTTCAAAGCACGGCAAAGAATCGGACCAGCCTATTTGGGCGATCGGCTGACAGACCAACGCAGCGAAAGACCAGCGCGTGCAATAAATGGTGACCGTATAGCTATCCCAGGGGTGAGAGAGGCCCGGCTGACAGAGACCCGACGGAGAGCCTTCTCGGTGGTGGCCCCTGTGATCTGGAACACGCTTCCGCCTGCTCTCAGGGCCACATCGGCCCCAGCCAGATTCCTGTCTGACTTGAAAACCTGGCTTTTCTGCCAGGCGTTTGGGGATTGACTGGATGGTCTGGAGGCTGGGCCTTCTATGGTTCTCTGTACCTGTGTTTTTAATTGATGTACCTGTGTTTTTTAAATGATGTAAGTCGCCCGGAGCACCAGCGGTGGAGGGCGACTCACAAGAAATAAAGTTATTATTATTATTATTATTATTATTATAAACACAGTGGAAAAACAGCTTTGGAGTTATTGAGGAGTAAGGAATAGACTGGGGAGGGGGTACAATGTAACATAAATGTAAGCACGATATGCAATATCCACTTCTAATGCCACACTCCCCGTACAATCAAATGAGTCCAGTCCCAGAGCTGAAGTCCACAATATCCGTGTGGTTGCAAAGATTCAAGGCACATTAATCGCTAAGAACGCTGGAGGGGCCGCAATGGTCGATGTGCGAGGCCCGATCCATTTCGCCAAGTAGGCTTTCTCAAGCGGCAACATAAAGAGGCATAATGCGCAGCGTCACAGGAACGAGAAACTTAAACTGTAACAAACAATAATACAAGCATATAAATGTCTGCACTCTGCACATATGGCTGGTAGGCTAAGTATACAATCATGGCTTTTGTGGAAAACATACCATCCGGTGGAGGAAAGATTCATATACACCGTGCTCCTGCGGACCTCAAGGGTGGCCCTGGCTTCGGTGTGGTTGGTTTAAATCATGTTTTTGGCAATGCACGTCTCACGCAAGGAGGGCGTTGAGGGGGAGGGGCTCGTTCAACCCGCCCGGAAACTCGCTCTGGAGGGTGACGATCCACCAGGTTTCTCTCTTTAATAGAATTGTTTGTGAGTCACTATGGATGGGGATTTTCACCTTTTCCACTCCTGCGAACTTAAAAGATTCGGGGCTGTGTTGATGCGTGAGGAAATGTTTATACAGGATAGTGTTGTCATATTTTTGGCGAATCCGCGAACGATGTTCCGAGATCCTCGTGCGTAGGGGGCGTGATGACTGGCCGACGTAAAGAAGGCCACACCCACACGTGATGACGTACACGCACCCTTCTGAGTTGCAATTAGTAAAATCACGTATTTTGAATGATTTATGGGTTTCAAGCTTATGATGTCTTTTCTCTGGAGCACCTGTGGGCAAGAGGAACACCCTCCACAGGGTCTGCATCCCGGCGAGATGATACATGACGGGGAGGAACTTAAAGTCGTATGCACCAAATGGTCCTTCAGGTTTTTGGTCCGTTTAAAGGCAACTAGTGGAGGAGGCTGAAAAGCCGGAATATCGGGTAAAATGCCCCAATGTTTTTTCACAATTCAAATAATATCCTTGCTATGGGGGGTGAGAGTCAGTGGCCACACAATCCTATTCGTTGTAACTTTTTCCTTCCTTTTAAATAGGGATGCTCTTTGGACTTTGTTGGCCTTGATCCTGGCTCTCTTGATAACCTCCCTGGGGTAGCCCCGCTCCATCAGTTGCTGTGTTAGTCTATCAGCTGCCACTTCATAATGAACTTTGGTGGTACTGTTCCGTTTCAATCGAATAAATTGTGAGTATGGTAGACTGTTACGGAGAGAAGGGGAGTGATGACTGGAATAATGAAGTATTGCATTTTTGTCTGTCTCTTTCCTGAAATTGTACACCCCCAGTCTGTTGTGATTCTTATATACAGTGGTGTCCAGAAAGTTCACTTTAGACTGGCTGTATTCCATAGTAAACTGGATGGCCGGATTCCAAGAATTGAGCCACAGCAAAAACTCAGGCATGGGGGTATGGCTCTTTAAGAGGAAAAAACAGTCATCGATATATCTCCCATAGAACTTTATGTGTGCTCCCGGGGATGATGGATCCTGTAGGTGGGTATTTTCGAGGTGTCCCATGTACAAATTCGCTATCGAGGGGGCACAGGATTGGCCCATAGCAATTCCATTGGTTTGTAAGTACATCTGGTCCCCAAAGGCAAAATAGTTATACTCGAAAATGCAATCAATTAGCTCCAAAAGAAAATGCGATGGAGGAGTGGTGGTGTTGGCACGAGAATCAAAGACGTCTGCAAGTACATTCCTGGCCTTGCGTGAGACGTGCATTGCCAAAAACATGATTTAAACCAACCACACCGGAGCCAGGGCCACCCTTGAGGTCCGCAGGAGCACGGTGTATATGAATCTTTCCTCCACCGGATGGTATGTTTTCCACAAAAGCCATGATTGTATACTTAGCCTACCAGCCATATGTGCAGAGTGCAGACATTTATATGCTTGTATTATTGTTTGTTACAGTTTAAGTTTCCCGTTCCTGTGACGCTGCGCATTATGCCTCTTTATGTTGCCGCTTGAGAAAGCCTACTTGGCGAAATGGATCGGGCCTCGCACATCGACCATTGCGGCCCCTCCAGCGTTCTTAGCGATTAATGTGCCTTGAATCTTTGCAACCACACGGATATTGTGGACTTCAGCTCTGGGACTGGACTCATTTGATTGTACGGGGAGTGTGGCATTAGAAGTGGATATTGCATATCGTGCTTACATTTATGTTACATTGTACCCCCTCCCCAGTCTATTCCTTACTCCTCAATAACTCCAAAGCTGTTTTTCCACTGTGTTTATGTTTAAACTATGTTGCAAAGTTCTTTCATACCAATTTTGGATTGAATATATGTACCAAGACCGTTTGTACATTAACCCTATAAGGGTCTTATGATTTTGTTATAGATAAATGACATAATTAACTCTCAGTCTTGCAGTGTGTATCTTGCTTAGACTCTGCTACTACCAATTGTGTGTGTTTACTAATCAGCGTACTGATGACACTCAAGCCCAAAGCTGAGCACCAGCTGGGCAAGTGGTCGCATATAGATTTTAAATAATAGAGGGGAAAGAATAGCCCCCTGGGGAACCCCACAAATTAGGGGGGAGGCCCCGGAGACCACCTCGCCCCTAATGCACATTAAGGCTTTCTTTCACTAGCTTTCCTGGTAGTTTGTTGTCTGGGTACTACAGTTTGAAGATAATGTAGATGGGGGCCATGTTTTCAGACAGTCAGCACTGTTAAAGTTGACAACCCTAACACATGGTATAGTCTACTATACAGTGTAGACTCTGCATGGATCTTTGGAAATAAAGTACGTACTTCCCTTTCACAAAAACTTTACTTTTACTTTCTTTGGATTTTGTACCTTTTGGTTTAAAGTTGTATGCCAATTTGTTTCTCCCCAATATAGGCACAGCCAGGAAGGTAGAGTGGGAGAGGACTGTTAGATGTCTTGTGCTCGGCAATTTCCAGCTATTACACTGGAAATACTTTTGGATCTGCCAAACAGTTATTTCTTCAGTAACTATGATCTCATAGTGGAATAACGTAATTGCAGGCAAAGTGAGCTTAGTGATATAAACTTATGGTAACCTGTATTCGCTAGAAGTTGTGGATTGCATTCCCATGAGCTTCAGGAAACATGACTAATTACCAAGGATGGTGGAAGTTATAGTAAAAAAACACCTGGTACGCACTAGATTGGTGAAAGTTGGTGTAACCAGATGTTTCTCAGGGAATGTGTTTCCTGCAAGGTGATTGTTTCTATGTGGAAAGCAATTATTTTTGTGTATACAGTGTTCCCTCGCTACTTCATGGTTCACTTATTGTGGTCTCACTGTTTCGCGGATTTCAAAAAATATTAATTTAAAATATATATCATGGTATTTTCGCAGTTTTGTGGGGTTTTGCCTCTATCCAAGGCGCTTTCCCTCCTCAGTCCTCCCTCCAGCCTTGAAGGGCCTTTCCTTCACTTTATTTTAAGTTTATAAAGACTTAAAATAGTGTATAACTACTAAAATAATGTATAAATATTGAAATAAATAGAGCATCCCTACATTGCAGTTTTTCACTTATTGCGGGAGATCCTGGAACCTATCCCCAGCAACAAGTGAGGGAACACTGTATAGTCTTTACTGATAAATAGGCACATGACTATTTCCCATACACAACCTTCAGGAATTTGTCATTAATTCAGATTTTCTTTCTGTTTGTACACATTAATGAGTGTACAATATGGGAGCCCCCTGGTGGTGCAATGGGTTAAACCCTTGCACTGGCAGGACTGCTGACTGACAGGTCAGCGTTTTGAATCTGGGGAGAGCAGGGTGAGCTCCCTCTGTCAACTCCAGCTCTCCATGCAGGGACATAAGAGAACCTCCTACAAGGATGGTAAAAACATCAAACATCTGCTCATCCCCTGGGCAACATTCTTGCAGACGGCCAATTCTCTCACACCAGAAGCGACTTGCAGTTTCTCAATTCGCTCCTGACATGAAAAAAAAAATAAAATATGGGAACTCAGTAAATAGGTATATATACGTTATTTAGATTTTTTTACCCTTGTGAATTTCCTCCCTGATGAGTTTGTCTCATTTACATTCTTACTCTTTCTTACCTTTCCTCTGCAGTGGATATGGCTGTTCAGATCATTACTATGAATCAGATACACTCTTACATTCATTTCAAGTTCTGAGGAAGCTTTTGGAATCTCCTGTTAGTCAAGACATAATATGTGACGTTGGAATGTAAGTACTATGTAATTACAGTGTACAGGGTGCTGCTGAGGAAAAGAACTATTTTGAAATTATACCATAGGGTTCCACCAGACTTAAATGATTGATAACGAAGGTAGATGGCTTCTAGTATTGATCTTGATCTGCTGGGCATTGTCAAAATAGAATCATAAAAGGTCACAAATGAATTTTTTTCTAATTGATGATAGAACAGAGATGCTGAAAAGTAGCAGTGTTTGTTGGTATGTGAATGATAGTCACAACTGGATTTTCTTCTGTTCCTGTTTTATATAATTGCATAGCCTGTATTAGGGGTCTTGATAGCTCACATCGCTGCTTTTCTTATTTCTGTAGGCCTGTTCTGCATCGAAACGTTCGCTACAACTGTAGAGTGATATTTCTAAACAGGTATGTTCACACTTTCCTATCAAAGAACAGTATCTGTCATTTCTTGTTGTGTTTTAATGGAAGACTAAGCACATGCTTGATTGACAATAAATGCGGAACTTGTTTTCAAATGGTACCAAATTCATCTGAACAAGTTTTACAGAAATTAAAAATACCATGCTGGGAATATGGATTTTTTTTGCTGTAAAGTGTAGTTTTCCAAGTTCTTTGCTAAGGTGATTTGATATATTTTGATAGTTTGATCAGTGCGTAATATTCTACTCCTAGCCAATAATGTGCCACCTCCTATAACTCATTTTTCAATTTATTTGGTTCTTGTGCCTTTTGGAACCAAACTCGACATTATTGAAACCCAAGACTGAAAGCTCCATGCCAATGTAACACTCTCACACCATTGTAAGGCACTTTTGGAAATGGTTAGAGTGGGAGATAATACCATTTCCATCACTGATAAAACTCCCCTGCCAACTTTCAAGTAACTTGGGAGTTGTCCAGGCAGCTTATTTTTTTGTTAATGAAATGACTAGAAATGCCTTCCTATGCCTGTACTCAATTCCTGATTACACCTGGGGTCATTTTACTCTTGCTGTTGTAATATCACCTATTCTGGCATGATCACGCTGATCGGCATGACTTCTCAAAATTGGTTAATTTAAGCAGGTGAAAGAACATTTAAATAGTATTGTTTAAAGCTCTTGCTTTCATTTCATTACCCCCAGTGGCACAGTCAGTTAAACCGCTGAGCTGCTGAACTTGCTTACCAAAAGGTCGCATGTTCGAATTTGGAGAGTGGCTTGAGCTCCCACTGTTAGTCCCAGCTTCCACCAACCTAGCAGTTTGAAAACATTCAAATGTGAGTAGATCAATAGGTACCGCTGTGGTGGGAAGATAATGGCACGCCATGAAGTCATGCCGGCCACATGATCTTGGAGGTGTCTATGGACAACGCCAGCTCTTCGGTTTAGAAATGGAGATGAGCACCAACCCCCAGAGATGGACACAACTGGACTTAATGTCAGGGGAAAACCTTTACCTTTTACCTTTCATTTGGTTAACATTTGATTTCTGTCTTGATGTTGTTATTCAAGGAAAATTCTTCTAATACGGCCAAAGATGGCATTGGCAAATACAGGAAACTACCGGGAAATGCGATGGTTTACACCTTGGAGCCGATCACGGTAGGCTACATAATTTTTAAAAATCCTTATTACATTTATATCTTGCCATTTTTTCATCATGCAACTTAAGGTGTTTAACAGATGTCATGCCAGTCTCCCTTTGAATCATTGACCAACATTAGGCCTTCTTAGCTTCAACATGTAGATCATGTCATGAGATGATCCTAGTGAAATCTTTTTCACTATGGCCCCTTCCACACAGCTGAATAAAATCCCACATTTTCTGCTTTGAACTGGAATATATGGCAGTGTAGACTCAAATAACCCAGTTCAAAGCAGATATTGTGGGATTTTCTGCCCTGATATTCTGGGTTTTATGGCTGTGTGCAACGGTCCGATGACAACTTTGTGTAATTGCATCGGCCATAACCAAACTTCACAACTATTCTAAAGAATAGACATTATCCAGTCTACACTTAGTTGGTTCTTGGTTAAATTAAAAACTCCTTCAGAGGCTCTTTTGTAGCCTCTTGAGACTTTATACAGCCTTTTACATTTACATTGGTTTTCATCTCATGGTTTTCATCCTCATGCTGATGACTTTTAGATCACAGCACCCACTAAGTTCTTCTCAAATGACTAGGATGGGGTGCTATAGCACCTCCCAAGGACTGCTATATAGGGATGAGGGAGTTATAGCCCCAAACACCTGGAGAACATGAGTTTGGAATAAAGCTGCTTTATACCAAGCCCAGTTCATGGGACATCAGCCATGTATGGGTGTCCACAAAGATATCCCTTGCCTGGGATAGCAAACTGGGTTGTGAAGAAATTGGTACCTTGAGAAAATGGAATGGTGGGGGGTTGTCTCTTAAGGGCAGTGCACGCTTCCTTTTATATTTAGCCATTGCTTTAGTTGGATGTTTTTAAAGAAAAAAAATCAGTTATATTTTATGAAAGTTCCAAAATTAAGATATCACAGATAGTTTTCTTTCTGAAGTTGTGAAGGAGTATGTGTACACTGAATAAGACATATTTATGTACTCATTTGTGGTAAAATTTGATTTTCCCTCCAGTAATGTAGAAGAATATTTTCTTCCCAGGATAATACAGGAGGTAACGCTTCAGGTAAGGCCATTTCTTCCTCTCTATTAACATGCTCAACTTTTCACAAATAAAGGATAGATGGCTTAAAGGAAGTGCTATTGTTTTTGTTCTGTTTTCCATTAAAATGTCATCACCAGTGGTTTTATTTTTGACTCTATTAATTAAAAATAGACCTGGTAAAATAATAGTAAATTGCAGTATATGCCCTGGTGAGAACATTAGAAACTATGTGTCTTTGGACTCTGAACCACCTAATGAAATTACACTTGCCTGCCATATTTTCATGTTTAAATTTAGCGGAATTTATTAAAACAGTCACTCTGAATAATTTGGTCCTTCAGCATGGCCAATGTATGATGGAAGTCAATCATGGAGTCGTGCTAGAGGACTTTGAGGTTTTGGGGTAAGAATTATGGATGCTAATATGACCTGTGGATAAGTCAAGGGTCATTCTGTGGAGAGAGTGAAGCACTAAGGCTGTCCAAGGGGGCCAGCTGCCCGTATTGACTGTGGCTGCTGCTGCCATTTTCCCACCCAGGCATTCAAAAAGATATTTAATCACTACTCAGTGAAGGGGATGGTCCCTTTAAATAATAATAGAGGTATGGTATTAAACTTATCACTATTATTTGATATCACAGACAGTTAAGTCATGCTACTTCTTTCTCACTTCAGAAATGCAGAGGAGATCATGGGCACATCTACACTGACCACTGAGGTCAATGTGAAACTGATAGAGAAGGAACATAAGAACATAAGAACATAAGAACATAAGAAGAGCCATGCTGAATCGGACCTCAGCCCATCTAGTCCAGCATTCTGTATCACACAGTGGCCCCCAGTTGTACACGGGGATCTCGAGCAGAAGGGAGGGCAAAACCCTAACCTGCTCCCGACCCCCCACAACCAGTACCCAGGGAAATCCTGCCTACCTCAACCAACTCCGAGGTGGTACTTGAATGTCCTTATCAGTAACTACCGATACACTTGGTATCCACGAATCTGTCTAATCCTGCCTTGAACTTGTTCAGGCTGACAGCTGTCACAACCTCTTCTGGAAGTAAATTCCATAACCCAATGACCCTCTGGGTGAAGAAATATTTCCTTTATTAGTCCTAATTTTCCTACCTTGGAGCTTCAGGAGTGCCCTCTAGTCCTAGTGTTTTGTGACAAAGAAAATATTTTTCTTTATTCACCTTTTCTATCCCATGCATGATTTTATACACTTCGATCAAGTCACCTCTTAGACGCCGTCTTTCAAGGCTGAAAAGACCAAGGCGTTGCAACCTGATTTCATAAGGGAGCCGCTCCATCCCTTGGATCATTCTTGTTGCCCTTTTCTGTACCTTTCCCAGTTCCGTTATATCCTTCTTAAGGTGCGGAGACCAGAATTGTACACAGTACTCCAAATGTGGCCTTACCATCGATTTGTAGAGAGGTAATACAACATTTGCTGACCTATTTTCGATTCCCTTTCTGATCATGCCTAGCATAGAATTTGCTTTTTTTTCACTGCTGCTGCGCACTGGGTTGACATCTTCATTGAGCTGTCCACCAAAACCCCAAGATCCCTTTCCTGGTCTGTCTCGGAAAGCTTTGACCCCATCAATTGGTAGATGTAGTTGGGGTTCTTTGCCCCGATGTGCATGACTTTACACTTGTTTAGGTTAAAATGCATTTGCCACTTGGTTGCCCATTCACTCAATTTCGAGAGATATTTCTGGAGCTCTTTACAATCAGTTTCATTTTTAACTACCCTGAACAATTTAGTGTCGTCTGCAAACTTTGCTACCTCAGAATTCACTCCTACATCCAGATCATTAATGAATAAATTAAAAAGTAACGGACCCAAAACTGAACCTTGGGGTACGCCACTTCTCACCTCTTTCCACCCAGAGAAATGTCCGTTTATTACCACCCTTTGTTTCCTACAGTTTAGCCAGGTTCCAATCCAGGACAAGACTTGTCCTCTGATTCCATGGCTGAAGAGCTTATTTAGGAGCCTTTGGTGAGGGACTTTGTCAAAAGCCTTTTGAAAGTCAATGTAAACAATATCAATTGGGTCCCCTTTATGTGTTTATTTACACCCTCAAAGAATTCTAACAAGTTAGTAAGACATGATTTGCCTTTGCAGAAACCATGTTGATTTTCTTTCAGCAATGCCTGTTCTTCTATGTGCCTAGTAATATTTTCTTTAATAATGGTTTCCAACACTTTGCCTGGAACTGAGGTTAAACTGACTGGTCTATAATTTCCTGGATCACCTCTGGATCCTTTTTTGAAGATCGGTGTTACATTTGCCTCCCTCCAGTCCTCGGGTACAGTGCCTGATCTTAGAGAAAGGTTATATATCTTAGCTAGAAGTTCAGCAATTTCACACTTGAGTTCCTTAAGAACTCTGGGGTGGATGCCATCTGGACCTGGTGATTTGTTGACATTTAGTTTAGTAAGGCATGTGAGAACATCCTCCTTGTTTATCTCTATCTGTTTTAATTCTTTTAATTCCCTCCCTGAAAAAACTGACTCAGCTGCAGGCATATGTTGTCTGTCCTCCTGTGTGAAAACGGAGGCAAAGAAGTCATTTAGCCACTCAGCAATCTCCTTGTCTTCACTGATTTTCCCTTTCTGACCATTGTCGTCGAGTGGCCCAACTGCTTTTCTAGTTGGGTTCCTGCTTCTGATGTACTTAAAGAAGTTTTTGTTGTGTTTTTTTAATATTCTTTGCTATATGTGCCTCAAAATCTCTCTTGGCTTTCCTGACTGTTGCTTTGCATTTAGTTTGCCAGAGCTTGTGTTCCTTTCTGTTCTCCTCGGTAGGAAGAGCCTTCCATTTCTTAAATGAGTTTTTCTTCTTTCCAATCACATCTTTTACTTCATTTGTAAGCCATACTGGTGTCCTTTTGGAAGCAATCTCACTGTGTGGATGATTACGTATGAAGCCCTGAAACCAATTTGAGGTCTAGGTTGTGCTTATTTATACAGAGGCTAGTCTTCAGTCAGTTCCAGGATTGGGAAATTGATTTTTTTCCTCAATTCCACCTGCTGCAATGCGGACGTGTTGACCTCTGGAACACTTAATTGCTTTCACCATGTGATGTGGTTTATACATAGGCATGCTGCTGTGTGTTACCGTGTGTGTTTGTGGTGCGCATAATCTAAACACTATACTTTAGTGTAGATGTTCCCCCTGTTTCCTGTGCCATTTCATAAAGAAGTAAAGCTTGCAAGAGTTTGTTGTTGTTTGTTCGTTCAGTTGCTTCCAACTTTTCGTGACCTCATGGACCAGTCAATGACTACAAGCGTCGTATTGTCTCCTTCATTTTGCCAAGATTGTGGATGGTTCCAGCAACATAAAGTCCTACTCACGGTCCAAATTATTCTAGCAATAATGGTGTGGATCATAGACATGGAGGCTCACTCTTGCTGCCAACACATCTATCAGTCCTGCTCTCCATTTGTTGATGTGGGATATGAAGAATTGAGTCTGACATAAATGTATAGGCTTCCCATTGAACATGTAGGGCTTCAGATCTTGGAGGGAGCAAATGTGTGTAGGGAAGAGTCTTCAACTAATATATTCTTTTGCTTGAGCAAGAATACCCAAATAGAACTAAATTAATTTTGGCTGCTTCTCTGCTGGGTTTTTGGCAATTGCTCAAAATATGGCTTTTTCAGAAGACTGTTTTCTGTAGGCTAATGGCCTTTGGGATATTTTCCCTACTTCTTTTCAGGTTGCTAGGACTTTTGGGTGTGTTCATTTGATTACATTATGGTGTTATGAAACAGATTGGATAGGATGTGTCTATCACATTTTTGGCCAAATCTCATTATTATTAGTATTAGAATTAGCTTTGATTTTTGATGTGCACTCCCCCCACTTCAATGATCCTTAACTTCCTTGTTTATCCCAGGAAAGTGTCCCAATTGGTGACGCAGTACTGTCTACCTTAGATACCTGCATAGGGACTGAAATCTGTGAAGAACTGTGGATACCAACCAGGTATGGGTATCTAGAAAAAGCATCCCTGCAACTACTAAAATGATCAAAACCCAAATTGATTACACTGGCAAACACACATTTTGGAGCCTCGAGTGTTAGCCTTGTTTCTGGATATATTTGACCTGCTGATTCCAAAAATGGCACCAGCTTTCCTTTATCATCTTTTTTTAAGATACAGAGCACATGCCAAATGACCCCAGGAACAGTTCTAAAAACCAAGAAACCAAGAATGGTTGTTGTTATGTTACATCCATGGTTACTTAGCTTTTTTGTCTTTGAGGTTTGACCTCAATATTGGATGGGGCACTGAGACTACATATGCATGCAGATAGGCCCATAGCATACTCATGAATTTTAACTGGTTTACCAGTTAATTTTAACTGTTTTTTTAAAATCACATTTCGGGGGTGGGGGTGGGGGGTTGAACCCTTTAAATGACCCCCCCCCTCGGCTACAGGTCTGCATGGAGGCATACATATCTCCCCTCAACCACTCCTCGGTGATCAGATATATGGCAATTCTAACCTCTATGCCCAGTGCAACTAGGGATTGATTTAAGGCGTGAAGACTGTAGCTTATTCCTTCTCTCAGCATTCTTCAGGGAGAAAGCTTTTGTTTACTTATCCTTTCTGCCTTCTCACAAGGCTTCTAAAGAACAAGGGGTTGAATATGTCAGCAATTGATAACATGTCAGCATTTTAAGATAAGTTCAATTGTGTATCCCAGGATAGCAGAGGGGTTGGACTAAATGGCCCTTGCACTCCCCATTGTATGATTCCATGCCTTTGTCATTGCTGGTCTATGTTTAAAGAACACCCCCTTGTTTTAAACATGTAAAAATTGATTGCTTAATTTGTACCTTGATTTTTAAAAATTATCTTGGATTCAGCTGCAAACCCAGGGCTGTAGCCCCTGTTATCTCCATGCAGGTTTGGAGGGTTTCCCAGCAGTCTAGTTCTTTTGGGGGGTGGCTTCTGGAGCATTAGAGAAAATGACCTTCCCTCTGTTCCCTCTAGCGAGAGAGTAGTGAATGGCATTCCTCTCTCAGATACTGGGAATCCAGCCTCTTCTGCAAAATAGGAACCTGATATGGAGTGAAATTACAGTTTAAGCAGTCAAAGAAAATGTCGTTGTTTAGTCAAATCTGCTTGATCTCACTATTCACATCAGTGCTTATCATTAACATTCAGTATGGTGATTTGCAGTTGAGTTTATCTCTTCTATAACACAGTTTAAAGTTCTAAAGCCATTGGTATGTGTGTGCTCAATTTGTAGTCCTCACATTGAGATGGGAATTGACGGTGTGGAGATCTTCACAAATTCCTCAGCAAGTCATCATGTATTAGGAAAAGCTCATACTCGAGTGGAATTAGTAAATTCTGCAACAGCAAAGGTAAATGTTCCTGTAATTGTTTCCTCCACTAGTAAGGAAGAAGGTAGTATATGGGTGTTACATTTTAATATCATCAGTAGAGTAAATCAAAATTGACTGCACATGGAATTCCTTTGCATCAAAGTTGCTGCATCATGTGCCATTAATTATTTATAAACAGACCTTTAGGTTTTGTGAAAACCAAAAATATCATATCTCTTATTGTTGCCTTACTTCTGCTCTGTGCATATGTCCAAATAAAATATGAGAACTGGCCATATATTGTGCCTGTATGGATCAGTCTATATTTAGGAAGGGATTTTATTTGAACTGGGAAGATCTAAGCAGATAAAGCTTTCTGTAGTCTGGAGAACCATTGCAGTTACAGTGTTATGTAAAATAACTATTTATCATGCAAATGAAATGTGACACTGAAAGGTCACCTACATTTATCCAGTCAGTTCTGTTGCTAAGGAGAGATTCATTGGGGACAAGTTTCTGCTTTTTATGTATAGGCACAAAAATAACAACTTGGAAGTTTGCCTTTATGCTCGCAAAAATTAGTGACCTGTGGGATCTTCCTATCGGTTTTCAGGAATGTAAGACTAATCCAAGGGGGCTTGTTGACTATTATTTGCTGCTACTCTTTCAACACTATGACCAGATTGCACAAAAAGGTAAACATGGTTACATGTGTATAACATGGTTAAGTCTGAAAGGGTTTACTGAATAACATATGCTTCTTTTCAGAATGGTGGCATATATCTCTTAGCCAATCAGAAGGGCTGTGATGGCGATCGTCTCTATTATGATGGCTGCGCCATGATTGCTATGAATGGAAGCACCGTTGCTCAAGGTGTTCAGTTCTCTCTGGATGATGTGGTAATGCTAATTACCTAAAACATCTGTAAATGGTATGGGAAGGGATAAACATCCTCATAGTGCAATTTACAAATTACTCTATATACTCGAGCATAAGCTGACCTGAATATAAACTGAGGCACTTGATTTTACCTCAAAAAAATGGGAAGACTTATTGACTTGAGTATAAGCCTAGGAAGGGAAATGCAGCAGCCACTGGTCAATTTCAAAATAAAAATAGATACCCATAAAATTACATTAATTGAGGCATGGAGCTTCTACTCTCCTCTTGGCACAGCAACCCAGCCGAGAGGAGAGGCTGCGTGCCTTCATCTCCCTCTCCTCCTCTCTCGGCACAGAGACCCTGCTAAGTCACTGTGCTGAGAGGGAAGGAGAGGAAGGCATGCAGCTTCTCTTCTCCAGCACAGCAACCTAACTATGCTGAGAGGAGAGGCCAGGCCTGGCCAGGCCCAGCCCGATGGGAAGGTGTGTGGCTGATGAGCCACACACCTTCCTCTTCTCCCCTCAAAGCTGGGTTGCTGTGCCGAAAAGGGAGAAGGAGTGCAACTGGTAGAAGCCCCACGCCTTCCTGCCAGGCCCTTGTGTATGCTTTGCTTTAATATTGGAATATAGTAAAAACTTCTGCTATATTGCCTTCCATTTGATTGCTGCTGTAAAAATGAATGTAAGTAGAATGGCCATCTCTCAGGGGGTGCATGGAATGCTTCTTGGCAGGGGTTGGACTGGATGGCCTATGAGGTCTCTTCCAACTCTATGATTCTATATACTGAAAACTCAGTGAGAACACAGAACCACACAATTAATTTACTTTTCCTTTCCTTTTCAGGAAGTCTTGGTTGCCACACTAGACCTAGAAGATGTCAGAAGTTATAGGGCAGAAATATCCTCTCGAAACCTAGAAGTGAGATTTACCATTATTTGCATCCCAGACCAACCAAGCCTGTAAAAATCAGGCCTATTTCTATGGATAAATGCTGTACTCTCTTTGTTTTCTTAATTTCTTTTTCTTTAAAAAATTCTCAGGCCAGTAAAGTGACGCCCTATCCCAGAATAAAAGTACACTTTACGCTTTCATGTTCCGATGACATATGTATGCCTACAAGCGAGCCAATCCAGTGGAAATACCATAGTATTCCAGAGGAAATCAGGTAAGCAGAAACAGAGAAATCAGATGTCCTGTCTTGTCCTGTTCAGGCACAACTCCTTGTTCACGCTGTGGCAGTTACTGCAGTATCATGCATGAGTCAAGCAGAATGGTAATGAACAGTTCCAACCTTTGTCTTTCTTTTCGGGGCTAATATTTTTCTGAGGCTGATATTTTCATAAATTTCTTCGTGAGTCCTTGTTTATCTTTCTAAACATATTTGGAATACTTTCTGGCTTATGGAATGACGTTTTCTTTTGCATGATTTAGTGCTGTTCAGTCTTATACTTAAATACTCAAGATTAATAATAGAAAGAACAGAATGTTCTTATAACTCTTTTTTCCCCACACTCTTTTTTTCATCAACTTCATACTAACATGTATCCTTCTCTTTTCCCTTATTAATCAGACCACAAAGTATATTCACAATTAAGAATTAAGATGTTCAGGTACTTTAGTACTAAACATGCCAAGTGAAATTAATTTTACTGACTTTATAGCCTTAGCTAAAATCCATGTGATAGGTCTGTTATTGGGAGGTAGCATTTCAGACTGCATGATAAAGTGCTGCCACTCATTTGTTGTAATTTATAATGAACCTATGACTTTGAGCTAAACCTTAAGGATCCTAGTGGGATTGAGCAGTGTAAAGAATTTTTGTAGGCTGAGTTAATGTATATACTATGGTTTAGGATGTTTCTCTAAGAAGAAAGAGAACCAAATTCTAGTTTACAGTCAGTCGTAAAACAGAAGGAATATGTGACCTTTTGCCACTTTCCATATTTTGTGAGGAGTACAATCCTTTGAACACCTTTATAAAATATGGTACACTGGTCTCTTAGTATCTGCTTAAGTTTGGTCACCAGGTCCACCCATGGCTACCAAAATCTGTGGATGTCAAGTCCAGTTATATACAGTGGTGTGGTAAAATGGTGTCCCTTATATAAAATGGCAAAAATAAGGTTGACTTTTGGGGGTTTCTTTTGGAATATTTAATTGCTGTGGATGATTGAATCAATGGGTACAAGATCTGTGGATATGGAGGGCTTACCATATGTCTCTTTGAACACCTTAAGGCAGTGGTTCTCAATCTGTGGGTCCCCAGGTGTTTTGGCCTACAACTCCCAGAAATCCCAGCCCATTTACTAGCTGGTAGGATGTCTGAGAGACGGCCAAAACACCCACAACCAATTCCTTAAGGGAAGGCGAGATACAGACAAGGGGAAAATGGGAAATCAAAACTCAAAAGCCTCTTCTTTTGTGACATTTTGTTTTCAGACTCTGACATTAAAATACACCTAGACCAAAACCATAGCTCATTGGAGTACGTGAAATTTGTAAAAGGGGTGATGGTAAGGGGGATTACTCATCTCCCTTCCTGTACATTTCATTTCTGGTGTGCATCTATTTTGAAAAGGCATATCTCTCATTTGTGCACAAAATGGGCTCTTCATAACAGATGCAATAAGTGTATAATATTAGCAGCCAAACCCAAAGCCTTGAATTGTAATTTTCTGTAGGAATCTTATGTGTTTAACTATAATCTTAAGTTGTTAAAGCTGCAGAACTATTACTTTAGTAGATTTTACCTCTGAGTAAACATGACTAGTTTATGCTGCAGATTATATATGTGGCCACACCATGCGAATGAAGGACATGAGGGTACTTTTAAAAAGGCAGGAGAGACAAATGAAGAAAAAAAACCACCAATGTATATTCATTTTGAAATGTGCTTTTTACTTTCAGCCTTGGTCCTGCATGTTGGCTTTGGGACTATTTAAGACGTAGCAAACAGGTAAAGATGTCCACTTTCTTACTCATCAAATAGTTTAGCATTTTTAGCCGAACTTATATATCATTTTGTGGTATAGTGGTTTGAGTTGGACTAGGACATAGCAAGACCAGGCTTGAATCCTCATTCAGTCATCAGTATCTACTTTGGGCAAGTCACACTCTCTCATTCTCAGAGGACAGCAAAGGCACATCTCTTCTGAACAAATTCTGCCAAGAACATGTTGTGCTGTGATAGCTTCAGCATAAATTAGAAATGACTTGAAGGCACACCACAATGAATATGTTTTTGAGAAAAACTAATTGTGTCATTAATATAAAGTGTATAGTTCAGTCCTGCTTCTTGGTTGCTATGGAAGTAATGGATAGGATTTTTATTGGTTTGTCTTTTAAACATGTTTTCAAATACTGTACTTTGCTCTTCTTAATCTAGTCCCCACTCAAAGAGTTCTGTAAATTGAGAAGAAAGTGGGAATCTGGAGTGCCATAGTAGTAAGGATGGGAAGTTAGTTCAGAAGCACAACTACACCTGGACTTTCCTTGCAATTGCTATATGGTTAGGGTTTGAATATGCTGACATGTTCCATTATTTTACCATTTTGATATCTGACGACAGTAGTCTCTAGAATGTGATAAGAATGGAGAAGGAAAATTTAAAAAAATATCCTCATACATTATCTTTCTCTTTTGCTAAAACATTACTTCTACTCAGTTTCTATTTCCATAATGCTATATAAACATTCTATGTTATATATTTTTGCTTCTTTCTCTATGTTCACCACATTATGGGGTCACTACAGGATGCAGTTCTGAAAAGCAAGAAGCCCAATAAGCTGATGAATTGGCCTTATTGTCCCACCTCCCCCCACATTGTGGTGTTATGTGGTTATGTGTATGGCCGTGTTCTAGCAGCATTTTCTCTTGATATTTTGCCTTCATCTGTGGCTGGCATCTTCAAAGGAGCCAGCCACAGATGCAGGCAAAATATCAGGAGAAAATGCTGCTGGAACACAGCCATACATCCTGGAAACCACTCAACACCTCTGTGACTCTGGCTGTGAAAGCCTTCAACAATACATGATTTTACATTAATGTGCATTTTTCAGAGCTTTTTTTCTAGAATAACTTGACTTAAACTTTGAAGGGAGCCCTTCTGGTCGTATGCAACCAAAAGTAAATAACTTCAGGTGCAGAATTCTGCACTGTAGATGTAGGGAAAAAGAGTTGAGGATATAATTTCAGAATAGTCAATGCATTTTTGTTGTTTCTTTTGTTGTAATTTCTTAAGGGAGGATTTCTCTTGCCACTGAGTGGTGGGGTGGACAGTTCAGCAACAGCCTGTATTGTGTACTCCATGTGTCGTCAAATTTGTTACGCTGTAGAGAATGGAAGTAAGTACACCTTAAAACTGGAGATGTACCAAAAGTTTGTTATAGCATGAGGTGGGCAAATTCTGTTGGACCAAGTGTCAGTTATTCAACATCAGTCCACAAACAATGGAACACCATCAGTCAAAGTGATCGTAAGTCCACTTATGATTTTGCTTTTTTTAAAAAAAATTCATAGGTGCAACCCATTCCTGATTCAAAACTGCTTCCTTGAATGGGAAAACCGGCTTTCTAATCTTAAAATGTTTTTGCCAAAGGTGGTGACCAATTGCACCGGGAATGTGGCGCAGCTGGCTGGGAGCTGCATAAGATCTCTACTGACCAGAAGGTCATGAGTTTGAGGCCTGTCTATATATGTTTTATGCCTATGGCATTGAATGTTTGCCTGTATATGTGCATTGTGATCCCCCCTGAGTCCCCTGTGGGGTGAGAAGAGCGGAATATAAATGATGTAAATAAATAAAATAAATAAATAAATTGTGGGGTGGGGTGATGAGCTACAAAAGAAGACAGGAGTGGGTTCACATGGCCCACAAGTTGCACTTTGTCCATCCCTTGTTTTTCAGTTGTTTATAGGATTTATTTTCCCCTTCTAGTGTTTCGGTTGAACATATAGCTTATATTGAGTGACACCATCAAATCAACCCTACTCAATATTGTTAATACTAAAGGTCTTGCTTGGAGGTTACTCAAGATTGAGACTTTCTCTTAGCAAAGTATGTACTATGGAGCTACCTTTTTCCCTTGAAGGAATTCTCTGGGCACCCAGTCCCGAATCCTAAGATTTACACCAGTAATCTTGTGCATGTTTACATTACAAAGGAAGGATAAGCCATCTTTCAGAGAAGCTAGTCCTTCATTAATGACCTTCTCATTGAGGCACGCTGGAGGGAACACATTGTCCTTTACAACACAGTTTCAACATCAATGTTGTAAAACATGGCCTTGCTCCTAAAATGTGTGTTTGGGGTGAAAACATATTTTAGAACTTCAGTCACAAAGAGCTCTTCTAAGTGTTCCTGTTGGGACATGTTTTACTTATAGGCATTCTTATGATTTGTTTTGGGGGGATTACAAATGGAATGTTAAGACAATTTTATTTTGTAGAAATTGTTTCTCATGGAAACTTTTTAGGCACTTTTTCACCTAAAGTGCTGATACAGATTTTTAGCTGTGGAGGATATCCGAAGCCTATAAGGAAATTATGATCCTAAGTGATCCAAACCTAGTCATAAACATAATGGAAAACAGTAGTGCAAGTTCATCTTTGTCTTAAGATTAGGCAACTTTTGTTCAAGGGCAATGTATCTAAGATAACAACCTCGCTTTATTACAGTGTGATATGACAGGTCTACTGAGAAGAGCAAATAATTCTCCTTGTAGTGGCATAGAAAAATGATGCAATACAGCCAACAAGGAGTATGCCATTCCCATTTATTTCTGTGATTATGTTTGAAATACACGGGGGAGATATTGCACTGAAATTCAGAAGATCTTAGAGATGCTTAACTTTAACTTGCTCATGCCCAAATTGTTGCAAAATCACATTCTTAAACATGCACATTGAAGTGTAAATTCCATGAGACACTGTAGTATATATTTTTAAGAAAAATGTATTGAATTATACTAGTTGTGTGTTAGAAGAAAAAGCAGATCTAACATGTATTAAATAGAAGTAATAATGTGCATCCAAATGCTTAATGTAATCACATTTTCTTTTGTTCATATCTTTTATAAACTAAAATGAATTATGCAAGCTATTCTCTTCTAATGAGTTCTTATTTATTTATTTATTTAAAACTTTTGTACCCTGACCTTCTCACCTTTATCGAGGGACTCAGACCGTATATGTAACCTTCAAGAAAAGAAAGAAGTGTGTTGTATGTTAATCTCTCGTTTAATATTCATCTCTTATTTTTAATAATAATAGACTTTATTTGTAGACCACCCTATCTCCCCAAAGGTACTCAGGGTGGTTTCCAACACATAAGGCAAACATTCAATGCCAACAAAGAAACATATCAACAAATTACATCAAAATGAGGCACAACAAACAATATCAAACAGCCTAACTGTAAACTTAATACCAAATAAGAACATACTAAAAAATCAAACTGAACAGCCCTAGAAGACAACCCTAATTTAATTTCAGTTAAAGGAAGCTTACCTAAACCAGTAAACTGGAATATATCAATTTCATCTAATACTTGTATTTTTCAAAGTGAAACCGTGGATTTTAATTTGTTATTTTGGAAAGATAAGACATTTTTTAAAAAGATTCACTCAATTTGTTTCCCTTTTGTTTGTTTCCTTCTCATTCTTTTTAGATCAGAGTGTTTTGGATGATGTGCGTAAGATAGTAAACAATGAGGCTTATATACCGAAGGAGTCACAGGAATTGTGTGGGCGCATCCTGACAACTTGCTACATGGCTAGTGAGAACTCTTCACAAGAAACATACAACAATGCAAAGTCTTTGGCTGGAGAAATCGGCAGGTACACACGCGTGCTTATAACACATCGTATGATAAAAAGCATGTAGGCCCCAATTCCAATCAAATTGAATGTGACAGTTATCATGGCACTATATTGGAATGGTTGTTCAGTTAAAAAAACTGCTTTGGGATACCAGTTTCTTTTGCTGGATTAAATAAATCCCACAATGTCCTATGGTTGCAGAATCCAGAAAATAAATCACACCTTACAGAGAGTTTTCTCTATTTTAAATTCCTTTCCTTGTAGGCTTTGTGATTTTTTTTCTTTCAAAAGTAGGATTCTTTTTAAGGCAGGATATTTGTTTTAAGAATGCCAATTAGATAAGGCAGAAGTGGTATCTTAACCCAGCAGTTCTTTATTTCAGTTGTGAATGTTCCCCAGACCACAGATGTGGAGTGTAACAACAACACATTTTCTTCCAATACAGTGATACATTGAGTTAAGAGTTTATTCATTCTGTTACTGAGCTCTTAACTCAAATTGCTCTCATCTCAAAGCAAAATTTCCCATTGAATTGATCTGTTCCAGCCCCCCAAATAAGAAAATGTATTTTATAGATATACCTCTGAGACAACAAAATGTGTTGGCCAGTGTAACAGCAAGGCAAAACCTGCATATTCACATGGAACAATAAAAAGGGTCTTGAAAAATGTTTCCTTATTAGACCACACTAATTGACATTTTATTGTACTTATTTCAAGCCATTTCTTCTGCTAAACTAAACAATGAGAAATATTGGATCCGAAGCTACATTAACACAAGATTCACACAAGCATCTCACTTTTTTCAATTTGTCCCGTCCTTGCTTGTGCCTCTCAGAAGGCTTCTTTTGCTGTATGATGGGGCCCTCATGAAGAAGCTATTGTTGTCCAGGAGTGTGCTTCCAACTTATGTTAATGCATCTTGAGGTCCACCTTTTTTTCCTTGTGAGACTGTCAAATTGTTCAACACAAACTTATGGGCAGGTTTCATTTTCTTTCTTTTTTCTAGCTATCATATAAACATAAACATAGATGGAGCAGTGAAGGCCATTTGGGGGATCTTCAGTACAATAACAGGACGGCTGCCTCATTACCGAGTTGATGGAGGAAGTGCCAGGGAAAATCTGGCACTACAGAATGTCCAGGTACATTTGTTGTTTCCCATTTATCTTTCATTGTTTCACTCTTAATTTTCCAAGGGAGACAAATTTCCCTTTGCTTGGGGGAGATGCGGATTTACTATTTATATCAGGCACAGGCAAACTTTGGCTCTCCAGGTGTTTTGGGCTTTAACTCCCACAATTCCCAACAGCCTACTGTCTGTAGGAATTGTGGGAGTTGAAGTCCAAAACACCTGGAGGGTAGAAGTTTGCCATGCCTGATCTATATCCTAGGGGTTTGTTCAAGAACATGGTAGAGCTGGATTCTGGCAGAGACAGTTGCTAACTTGCAGAGCCAATGTCAGATAATTCATCTAGTCCATGCACACTTTACCAAGATGGGCTGTCTATCTTCCTCAGAACAGGGAGGCACAGTAAGACCCCCATATTTACAAGGGATATATTCCCGTCAGACCACAGTTTACCAAAACTGCAGATATGACTGAACAACATTAAATTACTTTTGATGTAAGCATGCCATACAGTTGGATTTGAGGACTTGAGAGATTCCTGGAGAGGTGTTTTCTAGAAATTTGCTAGGTCCTCCAACCTAATTCTATGGCAATTTCCAAAGGAAGCCTATCATAGAGTTGTCTACAGGACCTAATAAGAGACACCCCCCCCCCAAATAAGCATGGGTAAGTGAAACCATGTGGTTTACTTCTTTATACAGGTATTGCTGTATTTTCCCTTTCCTGCTTGCTAGACTATATGGTAATGAGACTTATGCAGTCTTCCAAAGGTTCTTGGACTGCATATCCCAGCCAGCATAGAGATTGAGGAGGAATGTCTGGGAGTTATAGTCCAGCAGAAGGTAGAGGGCTGCATGATTTTCACCCCTGCAGTGCATAGTTCATCCAAAATAAATCTGTCTCTTGTCCTCACAGTTAGGGATCAATAAGCAGTTCCCAAGTGTGTGGTCTTTGGATCTCAGCCATTTCTGCTTATATCTTCCATCACTCCCGCCCAACATGGCTAGTGGCAAGGAATTGTGGGAGTTTTAGTTTAGAGTATCTCCAGGATTGCAAGTTGCCTGTCTCAGCTTTACACAATACTTCATGCTACTGTCACAGATACATAGATTAACCATGACCATCCCTTCAATAATTCCTACTTTATTAAACGCTGGTTTCTAAATTTGATTTCTAGGCCAGAATAAGAATGGTGTTCGCCTACTTGTTTGCACAGCTGTCCTTATGGACTCGTGGGATGCCTGGTGGACTGTTAGTTCTTGGATCAGCTAATGTGGATGAAAGGTGTGTGCTAGTTAGAATTGTTAGGAATTAAGAATGAAACTCCTCACTGACGTATGCAGATTTCTGAAGTGCAGGCGGGAGAAAAAAATAAAGAAAAATCTCTGAACAGGAAAACTCAATTAGCTGGTGTTTGTAGGTATTCATCTGTAATGCTTCAGCAGTTGCCTAGGACGTTATCACAATGGGATATAATCCATTTATATCAGTATGCATCCCATATTATTTTAGGACAGGATGCATAGACAGGATGCATACTCTCCTCATCTCACCTGATTATTACAATTCTTATGATTTCAAAATACTGCGCTTTGACTCATCACACCACGAAAGACTGGCTCCTCCCAATCCATTCAAAACACCCCCTACATCACTCTGTGATCTTTTAAAAGTATTGTTGCTGAAGCGATGCATACAGATTTTCCTATCACACACAAAAACAGAATTTCAGCAATGGAGGAATCCGTAGTATTTCAAAAAACACAATTAGAATTTTCTCTGCAAGTAATCCATTTCTGAAACACTTTGCAGATGTATTCCAACAGAATACTGGTGAGATGGTGCAAATGTCATGTGATATTTCATTCGAAATCATTCTCAAACAGTCTCAGAAACAGTATTTCCTAATGTGATAAAATTGTTCTGTTTAGAGTTTGACAAAGCCTTCAGGATTTGGATTTCAAATGGCAATGTGTTAGTTTTGGTATATATTTGTTAAAGAGTTAAGTCCTATTCCATTTTTACCACTACTGCTTGTATCTGATTAAACGGTTATAAACAGAATTACATACAGGCCGAAGCACTGAACTGCTAAATCAGATACATGAGGTGCCTTGAAAAAACTTTGCATACACATGTACTCCATGTATATGACCAAAAAGGGTGGACCAATGATACTGAATAAGTAGACTAGGCCAATGAATAGAATCTGTCTTTACCAGCTATTACACTCAATAATAGTTCCGAAACATAAACCCTACTTATTGAGGACTGACAGTGATTGGTATAACAACAACAACAACAACACATCACACAGTCCTAGACGCTTGGGAAGTGTTTGATTTGTGATTTTGTGATATGAAATCCAGCATATAAATCTCGTTTGCTGTGACATACTTTTTTGTGTCAGTAAAAATAATAAGAATAATACATTATTTATAGACCGCCCTATCTCCCCAAAGGGACTCAGGACTGTTTCCAACAAATATGGCAAACATTCAGTGCCAAAAGAAAAACCATACAAACAGTTTTGTAGGTGGGCACTCTACAAATATTGAGGTTCCTTCCATTTTGGGGGTGTGTGTGGTTTTTTGGGGGGAAGGGGGGGGAAGTATCGTGATTGTCCTCCTTTGGAAATTTTAAAGATAAGAAAGAGCTGAATAACATGTATAATGAAGATAATTGTACTTTATAAACACTGGAAGCTTATTTAACCTTTTTAAAAATCTCAAACTATGTAAAGAATATTTTTTTAAAAAATTAACACATCCTTGTCACAATTTTGCTTGAGCTTTGAAACACTTAATGCTAAATTACCTAGTGGCTTGGGGAGGGGTTGATCCAAAGAGCTTTTTTGAGGTGCAGATCAGTCTGTCCCTTCTATAGGATTCCTTAACTTTCAAAACTGTACCTTGGAAGAGTTATAAAAATCGGCTACCTGAATACCTACGTATTTATGTTTTAAAAAATGGTGACATTGGAAGACATTGGTTATTATTGTATGTTTTTAATGGTTTTTGTATTATATTGACTTTATAATGCTTTTTAAAATGTTTTAATTGTATATCATGGATTGTTATGGCATCGAATTGTTGCCAATTTGTAAGCCGCCTTGAATCGCCTTCGGGCTTGAGAAAGGTGGGATAGAAATATCGTAAAGCAATCAATCTATCAATAATGATATATGTAAATAGCCATTGTGATCTCCACATTGTAGACTTGATTTCCTTATGAAATCCTGTTAACTTTCACTCTCCTTACCCCAAAACAATGCTAAGGGTTGTTTCTTTTAATGTTCTGCCCTTTAGCCTTTGGGGATATTACACGAAGTATGACTGTTCCAGTGCTGATATCAATCCCATTGGGGGAATTAGCAAAGCTGACTTGAAAACTTTCATCCAGTATTGCACTGAGAGTTTCCACCTGATGTCCCTTAAAGGGTAAGGCGTAACTTGATGAGACTTTTATTTTGCATGCATTCTGCTGGGAAATGGCTTAGTGTCTTGACACGTGTTTCTCTCCTGTGATAATTATAATGTCGCTGAATGTTACAGAACGCTAATTTTAATTAGTACTTGTCACCCTGAGCTCCCCTCAGGGTGACAAGGGTGGGGTCCAAGTATGGGAAACAACTGAATTACAGTCCAGTTCTGAAGGCCAATACTGCTTAAAGCATGCTTTCATCTACTGTGGTTTCCTTAACTCTGTAAGCTACCCCTTGGTACATAAACAATGCTTATCTAATTAAATATCAAAATAATAAGCATCTTCCAGAGAAATACACATTTGCATTGGTATGAAAATAAGATTGTGGTGCAGATAGAAGAACAGGAACTGCAAGTAAATAAGAGTATAGCCTTCTCAGACAGAGTGCTTGTCAAAGTTAATACAAGTCAGTTTTATCTGAATGAGATAGAGTTCTTTATAACATTTTTTGTGGCATTCAGTGGCCAGAATGCTGGTGGTGTGTACTATCCCTGGTGTAAGCAGTTGCATTAGGAAGCTAAAGGCCATGAGTACAGAAGTGATTAAGGAAATCAGGCACTGGAGAAATCGACTGTGCAGATGAAACAGATTTAGTCTGCTTACCTCCACTACTGCCATGTAGTCCTATTAAAAGTGCAGCCAGTAGCTTTGTGTACCAAGAAGGAATACTCTCTGAAATATGGCCTCTATCACAGTTGGCAGATCTCATCCAAATCCTATCAGGGCTAACCCTTCTTAACCTCCAATATCAGACAGGGTCAGGTTCTTTTAGGATATTTAGGCCTAACAAAATAAATAGAAAGTAAGCTTCAAATAAATAGCCTTTTCTGGATTTACTATTTTGAAAAGGTACAGCAAATGAAATACTGTATGTAGGAGCCCTTCATAACATTTCTACAGTATGACTACTTATATTTTGATTACAAACAGCTAAAATATAAATAAATGGCATTCAATCTTTGTACAGGATGAATTCATATATATACTCTGTATGTATGTGTGTGTGTGTATGTATGTATGTATATATATATATATATATATATATATATATTCATTGCAGGTTACACAAGATAGTACATGAGTAATTTTACAATATGTATCACTCATATTCTTCCATTAAGGAGAATCATATTCTTCTTTTAATCATTGTTCTGGGGGAGATGGAGTAAGGGTGGCAGTAAGTGGGAAGCACTTCTTCCTTAAAGCAAAGCAAGAAACTTATCTTACTGATTGGATTTCTTTTATCTGTACAGTATTCTATCTGCACCACCGACAGCAGAGTTGGAGCCCATGAAGAAAGGGCACATCGTTCAAACAGATGAGGTAAAGGGCAGCCGTTACAAAGCTCCCTTGCAGCCCTAATTGGTAGCTAATGCATGTTTATCTTGGATTTTAATCTTGCACCAAACATAGCCTAGATTTTTGGGAAGGCTTGACCTTGGAAAACCAGGAATCTCCATAACTTTTGGAAGTGTGACTCTTTTGGAGATTAATTGACATTCACACTATTTGGAATAATCATAATCTTTTGTAAAGTATGATCTTCCTGAGAAGAGTTAAAACCCCGTTTAAGTGAATCTTCTCCTTAGTGGTAAATATCCACTATTATTCATGCAAGGCGAATTAGGCTTCTCAGTTGTTAGACTGATATACCCAGTTGTCTCTGAACTGTTAGGAACAAAGATATGCCAATGCACAAAATATATAGCAGATCTTCAGAATTGTTATTTAAGTTGCCCCCAAAAAACCCATCTACTCTCCCATAAAATATATTGCTTTAAATTCATGCTCTCAAGAAACCAAAAATAAGAGGTATTCGTTAAAAATAACATAGTTGATTTGCTTACAGACTCCATGTATTCAGCATACAGGTACATTTCTTATTGGTTGATAGTTTAAACAAGCTGTTTTCTAAAGCATTCTGTTTCAGTCTCTTTTTTGTTGCATACAGACTAGCACCCTCTTCAGGCTAATACATTACTGAATGTTGACTAAATAAAGACTGACTATACACTGCAGCACACTGTACTGACTAACTTCATAAATGGTAGAGTATTACTTCTGATGCAAACACTACTGTACTGAAGTAAAACACTGGCATCTAAAATGGAGTCTCAGTCTGAATAATCCCAGATCTGGTCACATGGTCTGCAGTCCTCGCACAACCCCAAACAACATATATTTAAGGGGAAATTGCATATCAATATATACATACACTGTTGTAAGCAATCACAATTGTATACATAACAACTAATATAGGAGGCTTGTAGAAGGTTGCTATTTCCAAGATAGATTTCTTTTGTCAACAAAAGCTATTTTTGACATAGCAAATCACTTGTACAAGTTGATGCCTTTCCCAATTTTTCTCCTGATGGAAACCTGTGACCCGGGTCTCTAGCTTGTTGCTCTGTTTTGGCTGAAACGGATGAGAGTTGCTATCCAACATTTTGCAAGGCACTACTCAGTGGACATATGAAGTATCTCCATAACATGATGTCATTGTTGCCCAGAAAAGGCTTTTGCATTCTTCTGTCGTGGCCTGTAGCCAGGGCTCTCAAACATCAGTCAGCTTTTCCAGTATTCAGGGCTTTGGGAGTTAAAATCCAGAAACATCTGGAGCAGCAAAATATGAGAATAGTGGTCTGGCCATTTCAGAACCCTGTTTCCAGGACATTCACCAATACAAACATCACCCATCTCTCCTTAACAGTATACATAGTGGTTCTCACAATAGAAACCATGATGGTTTCCTTTTCACCTCTACAAACCTTTGGAATGTGTTTTGGATATAATTATTTTATATATGGATTTATTTATTTGACATATTTATGAGTTGTCCATCTGCCCACAGTGGCAGACATCCAGTAAAAACTGGATTTTGGTCACCATAAAATGGCATCCAAAGCTATCAAAAACTTGATGCAACAGTGAGATTTACTGTTCCAGATTCAATCCTTGACATCTTGGACCTACTCATAGTTCACACTTAGAATGCTAAGATTACACTTTGCTATGGTGAAAAATCCCATGAAATCCTAGACTTTGTGTTTTGAGGATGTACCGTAGCTCAGCATCCTAAATGCCTTTCCATCCACTGCAAATCCCAGAATGCCATAGGATGGCATCATCACTCTTAAAGTGGAATTACAGCATTATTATGATTATTTTTTTAGAGCAGGTGTTTTTTTAAAAATAAAGATTTTATTTACATGCAATAACAACTTACAGTGTAAACAAAACACAAAACAGTGAACATTATTACATACACATAGCCCACCACCAAGGCCTGAATATTCTTTCCTTCGCCATATATTTATAAATCAACCATTAATCAAATGTCATATCCAAAATTCCTGACCAACAAGGTTATATTGTTTTCCATTTTCACTCTCTAAAGTGTATTTAATAGATATCATGTGCACAAAAAGGACCAGAATCAAATTCCCAAATAGTAAAACTTGTAGTCTTTGAAAAGTGCTTTCAATACTTTCTCATATGGGGGTTGGGTATTTAATAGAGCAGGTGCTGTTGCAATAAATCGACCTTTAAGAGTGTGTGTTATGAATCCATGCCCTAATTCAGTTTTGATTTGGTCTGTTCTGTGTGTGTGTGTCTATTCCTTTCTCTGTGTGTGTTTTATGTTTAATTCCAGGCAGATATGGGGATGACATATGCTGAACTCTCTGTCTATGGCAAACTAAGAAAGATAGCGAAGGCTGGACCTTACACCATGTTTTGTAAACTCATCACAGTATGGAAAGACATTTGTTCTCCGAGAGAGGTAAGAGAAAAACAACTCTCCCCAATATTCAACCCGAGGTCCTAGACTGTGACATAGGATATAGTGTGAAACAAAGGAATTTTATGTTCAGTAAAAAGATAATGTGAAAATGGCCTCACAACAGAACAGGATATATCCCAGTTTCCCCCACTGGGTATAACATATATAAAGAAGGAAAGAGATTATATTTAGAGGAGAGCATTCAAATATATTAGCCCTAGATTGCGAAGCTGGCATTGTGTTGGAGGCAAGTTCTTCTGTCATCTCTGAAGCTATTTCATCTGTTGTATTTGAACTAAATTCAGCCTTGATACAGTGGCTTCATTTGGACATAATGCCAAAGCATGATAGGGGTTATTTTCACAATTATGAAAGAAAATGTATGGTTGTGGATGATACTTTGTTATACTTTGTTCCTTTGAACAAATACTCCTCTATCATATAAACTATAATACTGAGGGGTTTTTTTTTAGAATGTCAGTTGTAATCCAGTGAGACTGAACATAGCTGGAATCTGATAGATTTCAACTACTGAATTGTATGCCCATATGCCACCTTTTTGTAGAACTCCTTTCTAATCTAGAATTTTCATTAAGGTTTGAATAAATCCAGACTTCCTGGTCCTAAAATACTTTTTTGTACACTAGGTGGCATCAAAGGTTAAGCATTTCTTCCGAATGTATTCTGTCAATCGACATAAAATGACAACTCTCACACCATCCTACCATGCTGCAAACTACAGTCCTGATGACAATCGGTTTGATCTGAGACCATTTCTGTATAATTCCGCCTGGTCCTGGCCATTTAGGTGCATAGATGAACAGGTATGTATGATCTCATTCTTCTGTGTTTGGTGCCCTAGCCATCACTGTAATACGTGAATATATTCAGTTACACATCCTCCGCATTTGAGGGTTTAACTTTTGCAGATTTGATTTTTCATGGATAATAAGATCTGAGAATCTCCCATTCTTCCAGTGTGACTCTGTTCTTAATTTTCACCAGAGATTGGCCAAAGAGATGTGGTACAAGACCTAGAAAGGTTCTCTTCAATGGAAATTTACCATAGAGTCTTATAGAAGGACTTAGAAATTCCTAGAGATTCTGTCAAGTTAAAAAAACCCATGTTTTTATTTGCATTTTTTCAGTGCTTTCAGGGGTGCGTGCTCCTAACCTCCGTGAACATGAAGGATTTGCTGTATATGTACAAAATTTGTGAAGAAATATACTCTCTAGTAGCAGAAAATTATAAAGCACTTTAAATATCACCAGAAATAGATGCCAGTATAATGAAGTTGCTAAAGGAAGCACAGAATTTGGGTTAACTCTTGTATTTATATCCACTGTTCCTCTCAAAGTAGGCTGACAAAGAGCAACCAACAATTGATACCAGATTTCAAAGTTGTGCAGTATTTTGCACCTGTATTTCCATCTCAGTGCATAATAGGTACTTGACCTTCTGTTAATAGTGTAATGCGGACTTCTGATTTATTGTAAGCTGCCCCGAGTCCCCTAAGGGAGATGGTGGCAGGATATAAACAAAAGTTGTTATTATTAACCACAACAACAGAACTTCTAGCCCTTTGCATTTATAGATGAAAAATCAGGAACTGTCCCATTTGAAAGCAATATAACCCATTTCCTAGCCCATATTTAGTGCTGGAGTGAGATAGCTTCTAAGGATGTACGAGGATTATCTGGAAAGTAAGGTTACAAGGCATGTAGCTCTTGCTGGGAATTTTTGCGGGGGAAGTTGGTATCACTGCCGTGTAGCTGGAAGCCAGTGGAAGTGAATGGGCAGTGCCAGTTGTCAATAGCTCATCTATGGGTGTTGTAGTGAAGGTTAGAGATGAGTGTCCTCATTCTGTTTCTCGCCAAGTGCGAAGTTCGTGCTGCAATATGCTACCTAAATGATAAGGACATGAATGCCATCTTCTGTTCACTAAATTGAAGAAACACCTGGGTGGAAAACACTTTTACGATGACAACAAGGTGAAAATCGAAGTGACAAACTGGCTGAAAAAGGCAGAGGGAAACTTCTTTGGCACAGGCATCATAAATTTGTCCCACGGATGGCAAAATGTATTGAACTGAATGATGGTTATGTGGAGAAATAATGTAATACCTATGCTATAATCCATGTAAGTTTTATTAAAATATATTCATTCTTTGTATTTTTAAAAAATCTTATAACTTTACTTTCTGGATAACCCTCGTATCTACACTGAAGAAGGAATGCAGTCTGACACTACTTTACTTGCTGTAGCTCGCTGCTAGGGACTGATGGGAGTTTAAGCTTTAAATATTTAGCCCTCTCTGCTAAAGAGTGCTGCTGCCTCACCAAACTACAAATCCCAGGATTCTAAAACAGCAAGCCATGGCAGGTAAAATAATGCCAAGCTGCATTCATTCTCTTACTAGCTAGGGCAGAATTGTGTCTTCTAAGTAACAGTGGGTAGAATCAGTGACTACAGAAGCCTCTCTTCTTTCCTGAACACACCACACTGAACCATGTGTTATGCTATCTCTTTGTCTAATCCTTCTACAGTACATTTTCTTCAGTTTCAAAATGCAAGTGTACCTTAGCCAAATCATCATTTGGATTTTTTTTAAAAAAACTTTTTGGGTCTCAGGGAGGTTTGACCTTATTATTTTTTTACCCAAAAGGCAGGTTCGCTAGGTCATAGCTAAAGTCCTGCCTTGCGTCAGCGTTTAGCTTTGAGGTTTGGGGTGTTTTAAATCTGGATCTAGTTCTCCTCTAAGTCCAGGACTAAAGGCATGGAAAAGATCAAGCAGCCATAATCATTATGACTTGCTTGTGGTCTTCAGTCACAGTCGTAACATTATTTTAATGTATTTTCTTTTGCTGGACAGAGGAATGTTAACACCTCCGTTTTTTCCCTGCCAAAGATTTTACACCTTGGTTGCCTTTAATATGATGTTTATGCATGCAATAAAAGACTAATTCCCACCTCCCTGAAATGCCAGACATGGTGTAATAGTATCTGACTTCCTGGAAACTCAAATGCCATGTGGTCCCTCTACCCTTCTTCTTTTTTAAAAAAAAGTCTTGTATTGTTTTTCCATCATTTTTTCCACAACTTAAACCTGACCCAGTCTTTGTGAAGTCAAGAGTAAAAATTCTTACTAGCTTCAATGTGAGCTCGTTTTGATATTATTGAGGGGCCATATTTTTAAAAATCTTTCTGTGCCTGTAATAATTTATGGGCATGATTAATCGGGGCTTAAGTATCTAATTACCCAGCATATTGGTGCAGTCATTAGCCTTTGCCAGATGCCTACACAGCATTGGCAATGCTTTTGGTCTGGTGTAAAGGTTGGCTTGCCTGAAGTATTATCCACACAGCATCATGTCTTGGCTGCAGCAGTGTGAATGACAAGGGAGATGACAGTCATTGCAGCGCATAAAAGCCTTGCTGGATCAGACCCAAGGCCGTTTGCTGTCCCACATTCTGTTCACACATTGGACAGCCAGTTGCTGTGGCAGTGGCTTTCAACTGTTGGACTTCCTGAAGTTTTGGATTTTGTTTCCCAGACTCCAGTGTATCTCTAAATGTAGATATTTACACTCTACTGACTGGATGTTAGGTGGCAACCAATGATATAATTGAAATTATATAGATAATTGTGTTACTTCCAATGAAATACCAAACCATAGTATACAGTGCTGACATGTTTCCTGTCCTATACTATTATGTGTCCATCTGCCATTGTATTTTAATATCTTATTCACTGCCTTGATCCATAGGGAAAGGGGGATAGGATATAACAATTATATTCAAACGTTATTTTCTTCTAGTTTAGCAGAAAACCATAGAGTGCTGTTGCATGTAAATTAAACAAATTACAGCTTTCACTTCAGTTTTTCCAGAACTATGTAACCCCCATAGTCGACCTGTTTCTGATGTAATGAAAAACTGTTGTTTGTAGTTCCACTTGAACCTCATAGGGAAAGAGAGAAAGATGAGGTTGCCCAAGCATACAGTGTGTATTTACTATCAAACCATATTTGGCATTACATACAGACCATCTTTGTAATCTATTCTGACATGTTAATGTTATATTGGAACTTATCTTTTGTTTTGTTAGGTCATCATGGCTGTAGTATGGCATCATATCAACAGCCGAACTGTGTGAATTCTCTCCACACTTTTTCTTAGGAGTTGACTGCACTGGATATAGAAAAACAAGTCACAAAATACGAAACAGTTCTTCACTCTTAATCCATCCCCCCACTTCCAGACAAAGTGTCTTTGAGAATGTGCAATTTTTAAGACAGACATGACGGATGGATAGGCTAGGAACTACTACCACTACTGTTTTCAAAGTTTCTCACTTTTCAAGCTGCTTTTGATTAGAAAAAAATAGTCATGGGGCATAGGGGAATTGATAAAAGCATACTTTGTGTAAATCTACAATTAGGTTGTTATGGGACTTGTCCTGACTTTTCATTTTACTTAAAAAGTAAACTTATTTTTTACAGGTTTCTAAACTAGAGACGAAAGACCACAATCTTGAAGATGTCGTTTGACTTCCTCCTCTTGCTTCTGTGGATGTATGGAGAAGCATCCAGCAGCCTAGATATTTTGAAGATAATTTTGGAGATTGTCTAAAACAATGTCTTAAATACACTAATATTTGCCCATAAATCAAAAGGACTGAAAATTAATTTTAATTATAAGAAGTAAAATGCTAGCTCAAAATGGCATTGAATAAGTATGGTGTTGCTTAAAATTAATTCCTCTTTCTATAATAACCCAGTGTTCTTGGGAGAATACTATGGAAACAGTAATCCTATGAATTGTAAAACTACTCCGACTCTTCAGTAATGATTTAATTAGATTTCATATCTTACATATATCAGTTGAGTGAACAACTTAGCCAACTGTTCAAGCACTTTGAGTTTTTAAGGAATTAGTTGGGCATTGAACAACCTCTTTAGAATGCGCGAGCATGGTGTGGGATCTTAGTGAGAGTGTGGCCTTCCTGTTGGTGTACCGAGCACCCAACGCACCGGCAGGGAGTCTACCCAGGCTGCTGGAGGTGGTCTCGGAGTGGGCATTGAGGTTCCCCAGGCTTATTGTCTTGGGGGACTTCAATGTCCACGCCGATGCCCCCTCAACGGCAACCATGGACCTGATGTCCACCATGGAGACATTAGGACTCTCACTTTGTAAGACCGGTCCCACGCACCAGGCCGGGCATACCCTGGATTTGATCTTCGCGTCGGAATTCAAGTGACCCTAGCCTCCTTAGAAGAGGTTCCATGGTCGGATCACAGTGTCCTGGAAGTCCGTCTTGAAGTGGCCCCCCCTCCCGGTAAGGGTGCCGAACCCATTTTGGTTCGCCCAAGGAGACTTGTGGAACCCTCCAGGTTCCTGAATGCTCTGAGGGATTTGGAACTCCCCAGCGACTCAGTCGACAGGCAAGTGGACTGCTGGAACACCTCTTTGACCACGGCCTTAGACGAGATCGGCCCCAGACGCTCTCTCGCCCCCCGTCGAAATCGCGCTCCTTGGTTTACCAAAAAGGTTCATTACTCCTCCTTGATAGAGTCGGCCAGCTCACGCCCAGCTCAACTTTTTAGAATAATTCGGTCTTTGACTACAATTTCGGTGGTCCCAAACGATAAGGATTCGGCCCCCACAGCTGAGGCTTTCCAGAACTATTTTGCCGACAAGATTTCGACTCTCCGCCGGGACATCCCAGTCACTCTTGATACAGTGGCCGAACTCGAGACTCCGCCGCCACTCGGCGGGCCCACCTTCACCCGTTTCCAACTGCTGGACGCAGCAGCTGTCGATAAGTTACTTGCTGCAGCTAGACCAACTACTTGCTCCCTTGACCCGTGCCCCTCCTGGCTAATTAGATCTTGCCGGGAGGGGCTACGTGGCCCCCTGGGCACGATCATAAATAGCTCCCTTGAGCAAGGAGTCTTCCCGGGGGGACTGAAAGAGGCTATGGTAAGACCGCTGCTGAAGAAGCCGAAATTAGATCTTTCGGCTCCCTCCAATTACAGGCCGGTTTCCAACTTGCCTTTTTTAGGCAAAGTAATTGAGAGGGCAGCAGCGGATCAGCTGCAGCAGTTCTTAGAAGACACAGCTGGACTCGATCCCTTCCAGTCTGGCTTCCGTATTGGGCATGGGACGGAGACCGTGCTTGCCGCCATTACAGACCAACTTCGCCGCCAACTGGACCAGGGTGGGTCAGCCCTGCTTGTTTTGTTAGATCTAACAGCAGCGTTTGATACCGTAGATCATGCATTGTTGGCCCACCGCTTAGCCGTGACCGGTGAGGGGACTGCCCTTAAGTGGGTGGCCTCCTTCCTCCGGGACCGGGGACAACGCGTGGAGAGGGGGAGAGGGAGGTCTCGGGAGACTCCCATTGTTGTGGGGTCCCCAGGGGCCATCCTCTCGCCCTTATTATTCAACATTTATATGCGCCCCTGGCACAGCTGGTTCGCGACTTTGGTCTGAGTGTTATCAGTACGCGGATGACACCCCGCTCCTGCTGAGAATGGACGGCAGGCAGGATACCGCATCCGATTGTTTCCATCTATGCCTTGAAGCCGTGACTGGTTGGCTGCGTACCAGCCGGCTGAAGGTGAATCCGTCGAAGACGGAAATCTTGTGGCCCGGTCGCCCTGGGCTGGATGAGTGCCGGTTGCCTACCCTGGATGGCGAGCAGCTCAGCCCGTCATCCCTCGTAAAGAGCTTAGGCGTCCAATTGGACCCTTTGCTGACCATGGAGACTCAGGTCTCCACGGTCAGCAAAACGGCGTTTTACCATCTTCGCCAGGCTAGGCGACTGGCGCCCTACCTGTCCAGGGACGACCTGGCCACGGTGATCCAGGCGACGGTCATCTCGAGGCTGTAATACTGTAACGCCCTCTGCGTGGGCCTTCCCCTGTCGACAATCCGGAAACTCAAGCTGGTGCAGAATGCCGCTGCTCGCTTGCTGGTGGGAACACCAGTGAGGGAGCATATTACGCCCATTCTGCGGCAACTGCACTGGCTTCCTATTGAGTACCGGATTGCCTTCAAGGTGTTGGTGTTAACCTTTAAGGCCTTGCACGGTCTAGGGCCTGAGTACCTAAGGGACCGCCTTACCCCGTACGTTCCCGAGATCACTGCGCCGGAAGAGCAGAACCTGTTGGTTGTTCCATCACCCCGCTCCTGCCACCTGTCCAGTACAAGACAACGGGCCTTTTCATTCGTGGCTCCCATGACCTGGAACTCGCTACCAAACCACGTCCGGGCAATGCATGAATTCGGCCTTTTTCGAAGAGCCTGTAAGACTGTCCTCTTCAGAACAGCATTTGGCTGACCTGAATGAAGTGACTCATTAATGTCCGAATTAAGACCGAGGATTTGTAATTAGTCGATTATTGACTATGCTTTTTATTGTTTTTATGGAACTTGTGTATGTGTTGTGCATTTTATTCTTGTTGTGATCCGCCCCGAGCCTGCAGGGAGGAGCGGAATATAAAATCGAATAATAAATAAATAAATAAAATTTATAGGTAAATACATACTTGGAAATAAATATTTCTGTGGTCAGTGGAGCATACTGTCAGCTAAATGGTAACATTATTAAAGCCCAAGGTCTACACTGAATTTATAAATTCCAGATAGAACAGATTAATTAAATCTCTGCAATTTGCACAAGTGTTGACTCCCCAAATTTCTGTTGATTTAATGGATCTGCTCCAGTTGGGACTAACAATTGGATTTAGGCTTGTGTTAATAGATTTATTACACTGCTCCACCTGGTGACTGACAACTACTAGTGCACAGGCAGCAACTCTGAACTTTTGGACTAGAACCAGTCAGTGGAAATGGTTAGGAAACAGGTTTTGACAAAATATTTGATAGAACTTCCTAAAATTCATAATTGTTCCAATTTTGCCCTTGGAAAGCATGGACTCATTCATTTGAAGGTATTTAAATAGAAGCTGGACAGCCAGCTCAAATGCAGAACATAGAAAGTTGCTTTATATGGAGTAAGAATATTGATCCTTCTATTTCTGTATTGTTGATACTGGCAGGCAGCAGCTTTTCAACTTCACCTAGAGGCACCAGGAATTGACCCTTGGGTTTTCATATTTAAGATGTGTGTTATGCCAGTGAGATCTGGCTCCTCAGTTTCTGTATTTAGATCTACAACTGTAGGTCCTATATGAGCAGGGGATTGGACTAGGTGACCTCTAATGTACTTTTGATTTTATAATTCAATTAAACCAACATGTTGAAAGTTAAACAATTCACAAATATTCCATTAAATACAGTCCTACTGAAATTCTCCTTTATTTTTTAATCCCATTCTTCTAATGCTGGGACTGTAAACATTTCACAAGAATGTTTTCAATAATTAAAACTGATTATATATTCTCTGTTTATATATGTAATTTTAAACACAGATGTGAAAACAAAAAATTCAAACTATATTAAAATACATAAGTAAAACCAAGTGTAATATTCCTAGTTGAAATTCCTTCTTTAGTAGCCAGTTGTCAAAAGCATTCTTTAATTAAAGGCATAGATATTTTGGAGAGGCATCAGTACTATTTGGCAGAGAAGACCATGATTCCATAGCACTGAGACATAGCAGTTAAAATGATGTCAAATTGCATTAATTCTACTGTAGATGCACCCAATAAGGATTTTTTTTGGGAACAAGTCCCAATCAATTTTAATTCCAGGACGATTCCGACGGAGAACATCCCGGGAATAGAGTGTGCTGGCCTGGTGTGGGACCTTAGTGAGAGCGTGGCCTTCCTGCTGGTGTACCGTGCACCCAACGCACCAGCGGGGAGTCTACCTAAGCTGCTGGAGGTGGTTGCGGAGTGGGCGTTGAGGTTCCCCAAGCTTATTGTCCTGGGGACTTCAACGTCCACGCCGACACCACCTCGTCAGCGGCCGTGGACCTGGTGTCTACCATGGAGGCGCTAGGACTCTCACTCTGTAAGACCGGCCCCACGCACCGAGCCGGACACACTCTGGATTTGATCTTCTCCGCCGGAATTGGCGTGATCCCAACCTCTGTTACAGAGGTTCCATGGTCGGATCACAGTGTCCTGGAAGTCCGTCTTGAAGTGGCTTCCCCTCCCGGTATGGGTGCCGAACCTATTCTGGTTCGCCCGAGGAGACTTATGGAACCCACTAGGTTCCTGAATGCTCTAAGGGACTGGGAACCCCCCAGCGACTCAGTCGATGGGCAGGTGGAATACTGGAACACCAGTCTTTCCACAGCCCTGGACGAGATCGCCCCCAGGCGCCCTCTCATCCCCCGGAGTAATCGCTCGCCTTGGTACACCGAAGAGCTGCGGGCGATGAAACGGAGGAAGAGACAGCTAGAGGACGTGTGGCGGAGTCTCCGAGACGGAACATCGAAATCAGCTTATAAACAATTTAAAGAGGTTTATGAGCAAGCTATCAAGGAAGCGAAAAAGTGTACTATTCTTCCTTGATAGAGTCAGCAAGTTCGCGCCCAGCTCAATTATTTAAGATAATTCGATCACTGACAACAATTCCGACTGTCCCAAACGATAGGGGATTGGCTCCAACAGCTGAGGCTTTTCAGAACTATTTTGCTGACAAGATTTCGTCTCTCCGCCGGGATATCCCTGCCACTCTTGATACAGTTGATGAACTCGAGACTCCGCCGCCACTCGGCGGGCCCACCTTCACCCGTTTTCAGCTGCTGGGACGCAGCAGCTGTCGATAAGTTACTCGCTGCAGCTAGGCCAACTACTTGCTCCTCGACCCGTGCCCCTCCTGGCTGATTAGATCCTGCCGGGAGGGGGCTACGAGGCCCCTGGGCTCGATCATAAATAGCTCCCTTGAGCAAGGAGTCTTCCCAGGGGGTTAAAAGAGGCAATGGTAAGACCGCTGCTGAAGAAGCCGAATTTAGACCTTCGGCTCCTCCAATTACAGGCCAGTTTCCAACTTGCCTTTTTAGGCAAGGTGATTGAGAGGGCAGCAGCGGATCAGCTGCAGGGGTTCTTAGAAGACACAGCTGGACTTGATCCCTTCCAGTCCGGCTTCCGTGGGCATGGGACGGAAACCGTGCTTGTCGCCATTACAGACCAACCGCCGCCAGCTTGACCAGGGTGGGTCAGCCCTGCTTGTCCTGTTAGATCTGACAGCAGCGTTTGACACTGTAGATCATACTTTGTTAACCCACCGTTTAGCCGGTTCTAGGGTTAGGGGACTGCCCTTAAATGGGTGGCCTCCTTCCTCCAGGGCCGGGGACAACGCGTGGAGGGGGGCGGGGAGGTCTCTGGGAGACTACCACTTAATTGTGGGGTCCCCCAGGGTGCCATCCTTTCCCCCTTATTATTCAACGTTTATATGCGCCCCCTGGCCCAGCTGGTTCGCGACCTTGGTCTGGAGTGTTATCAGTATGCAGATGACACCCAGCTTTTGCTGAGAATGGACGGCAGGCCGGATACCGTACCCGATTGTTTCCATCAATGCCTGGAGGCCGTGACTGGTTGGCTGCGTGCCAGCCGGCTGAAGGTGAATCCGTCGAAGACGGAGATCTTGTGGCCCGGTCGACCTGGGCTGGATGAGTGCCGGTTGCCTACGCTGGATGGCGGCGTTTAAGCCCGTCACCCCTTGTTAAGAGCCTAGGTGTTCAACTCGACCCCCTGCTGACCATGGAGACTCAGGTCTCCTCGGTCAGCAGGGTGGCGTTCCAGGGACGACCTGGCCACGGTGATCCAAGCGACGGTCATCTCGAGGCTGGATTACTGTAACGCCCTCTACGTTGGCCTTCCCTTGGCGACACTTCGGAAACTCAAGCTAGTGCAGAATGCCGCTGCTCGCCTGCTGGCCGGAACGCCAGTAAGGGACCACATTACTCCCATTCTCCGGCAACTGCACTGGCTCCCCATTGAGTGCCGAATCGCCTTCAAGGTGTTGGTGCTGACCTTTAAGGCCTTGCACGGCCTAGGGCCTGCGTACCTGAGGGACCGCCTTGCCCCATATATCCCCCGAGACCACTCCGCTCAGAAGAACAAAATCTGCTTTTGATTCCATCAATCCGCTCCTGCCATCTGTCTTCAACTAGGCAACGGGCCTGTTCAGTGGTAGCTCCAGGGCTCTGGAAGTCCCTGCCAGGGGAGATTCGAGCCATCTCAGAGCTGATTCCCTTTCGGAGGGCTTGTAAAACTGCTTTATTTAGATCAGCCTTCGGCTAGGTCCCAGACCGGCCGAGGATAGCATAACTCCAGACAGAAGCTACCTTCTGTGTCTCCTCTTTACTACGCTGTGACATGTAAATTTTTAAATGTTTTAATTGTTTTATTGTAGGGCTGCATGTTTGTTTCACGCTGCCCGTTTCATGTGTTGTAACCCGCCCCGAGCCTGCAGGGAGGGGCGGAATATAAACCCAAATAATAAATAATAAATAATAAATAAATAAATCCTTGGATGTTCCTGTCAACTATCTTTTTGTATGTTTAGAAAAACTATAAATAAAACCCAAGAAAGTCCTCCTGGCAAAGCCATAACGTTGGTCCTCATGGAATATTTTTTTCTCATCTTTTTAGACCATGCTTCTTTTGGCAGCAAAAACATCCATTTCAGGGTTGAGGTTTTTCTAATAGAGGGTCCAGAGGCCACACCTGCCCCATTTATACTTACACATACTGTACCTGCCATCTAGATTGTACTAAGTTTTGCCAAAGTGGAAGTGACATCCTTAGAATTGCTATTTGGAGCCTTTCGAAGTCTCTTTGAGGTGGTGGGGTGGGTGGGGGTTGGGGCAGGACAGGAGAATAGAACAATTTCCTGTTTTGAATGCTGATGGGTAGGGGTTCGGAAGCAACACAATTTCCATACCTCAACTAAAAGATACAATATGGGTTTGTCAGCTTTGAAATGTAAAGGTGTGTTCAGTGGGAGAAACTCTAACCCAAGACAAAAATGGATATTTGGACCTACAGTCAACTAATGTGAATCTTATTTAAGCACTCTTTTGGCATTACCCTGACTCCTAGAAGTGACTTAGATATGGATGGATGTGGCAGGGATTGAAAAACAAACACTCCCAACAATCAAGGATCTGAAGAATGAGAGTTTCCGAGGTTTTAGCCCATTTGGGGGAAAATACAAAAACTAAAACTGTAAGTAACTGGACTTCCTTTAGCAGAATAGCAGGAAAAGCGTGCTGCAATCTCAGATAGCTTCTATAAATTGAAGCTGGTTAAAAAACAAACAAGGCAAGAAATTGCAGGTGACAAATTAAGAAATATTTAGTAATGGCGTGACATTTACATATTCACAGAGAACTTACATTCTAACTATCTAATGAAAAGAATAAATAAAATATAGTAGCTGTCACGATGCACGGACTTGGCCGGCCCCTTAATCACACACACAGAGACAGAGTAAAGGCTAACTACTTTATTGAATATAAAAACAGTTCCAAAGAATATAGTCCAATAGAATATGATATAGTCCAAAAGGCTTGAAGTATCAATGTCCAAGATAACGTAGCAAATAGGCAAAAAGCTTGGCAAGGCTCCGCAACCGATGCGGATCAGGAAACAGGGCAAGGCTCCGCAAACCAATGCGGACCAGGAACCAGGGCAAGGCTCCGCAACCGATGCGGATCAGGAAACAAGGCAAGGCAAGGCAAGGCTTGATGACCACGGCTAACTTAGCTTGTGGTCCCACTCCGCTTCACACCTATTCAGATGAGACGTGGCCGGAGCACTGAGGATTCGTTCCCACGGATCCTATACTTAATCCTTCGGCCGAGGTCCCCGACGCTCTAGGCTTCTGCGTCTCCAATCGCTGCTCACGGACCTCGGCCGGTCTATGCTCTTTGACCATTCCCTTCTGCTAGACTCTATGTTCCGTCTCCTATCAAAGGTTCGGCCTTGTCTTTCCCCAGCTGTGTTGCTATCTCTCTGAGAGCTCTCCTCCCTAGCCGTTTCCCATGCGCCTTCTTCCATATCTTCCTCAGGAGGCTCCTGGGAAGATCTTCCTCCCGGATGTTCATAACTCCACGAATCGCTATCTAACTGCACCTGGTTATCTGAATCATCCCTAGGACCAAAACACATTTCTTCCCAGGCCAAGCTCTCTGTGGGCGAAAGAGGCCCTTGCGGGGAAGCTGCCCTTCACCCCAGTCATCTAGCTCATCCTCTGAATCATGTTCTAGCACAGCTGGTTCTAATGCTAATGGGACCCCAGGTCCTGTCCCCTGCCCTCCAGGCACAAACGAGAACTGCTGTGCTACACTATCCCCCCCTCAGGGCCCCTCCTAGGCCACCCCCGAGGCTTGGGTTTGTCAGGTACTTGCGATGGAACCGAGCGACAAGGTCCGGGGCATGGACGCCACGAGCCCGCGCCCAAGAACGCTCTTCCGGTCCAAAGCCTTTCCAGTCAAGGAGATACTCCAGCTTCCGGTAGCGGATACGCGCATCCAGGATGTCCTGCACCTCCAACTCCTCCTCGCCGTCACGCATCACAGGGGGAGGAGGTGGCTGCGTCACATCAGGCCGCACCCCCTTCGCCGGGCGGAGCAAAGAACGGTGAAACACAGGGTGGATTTTCAAGTCCGCTGAAAGTTGCAGTTTGAAAGAAACAGGCCCCACCTTCTCCAACACTGTGTAAGGCCCCAAAAATCGAGCATCCAACTTGCGGCTAGGTCTCTGTGTGGCCAGATTCTTGGTAGACAGCCAAACTTTATCCCCACCAGGATCGCAGGGGCCCTCCTGGCGCCGCCGGTCAGCCATCCGCTTATAATCCGTTTTAGCCTGGTCCAATTGAGTGCGCAGCAAGTCTTGCAAGGCATTGAGCTCCTGAAGCCAATCTTTCGCTTCCGACGCCCCCGGACGGGTCCACCGGAGGGTAGAAGCGAGGATGGTGTCCATAGTTGGCAAAGAAAGGAGTCTCCTTGATGGATTCGTGCGTCGCATTGTTGTAGGCGAACTCCGCCAGAGACAACAAGGACGCCCAGTTGGTTTGCTGATAGTTGACATAGCACCGTAGGTACTGTTCCAAGGTGGCATTGACCCTTTCGGTCTGGCCATCAGACTGGGGGTGATGGGCCGTGGACATCCGCACATCAATCCCCAGCAACTTCTGGACAGCCTTCCAGAACTGGGAAGTGAACTGGGTGCTGCGGTCGGTCACCAAACTCTGAGGCAGGCCATGCAGCCGGAACACATGTTGCACAAACATATCAGCAGTCTCTTTGGCAGTAGGCACCCCCACACAGGGAATGAAGTGTCCCATCTTGGTGAAACAGTCCACCACGACCAAGATCGTGGTGAAGCCCTTGACTTGGGCAAGTCAGTGATGAAGTCAGCCGAAATCATCTTCCAGGGAGCGGAGGGGGGTCGGAAGCGGCTGAAGCAACCCAGCCGGCTTGCCCCCCGGGTTCTTGGCCCGCTGACACACAGGGCAAGAGCCCACATAGTCCTCCACATCCCTCCGCACCTTAAGCCACCAGAAATCCCGTAGGACCAATTGCAGGGTCTTGAACAGCCCGAAATGACCAGCGGCCCGACTATCGTGGCAAAGTTTGAGAATGTCCTCCCTCTCGGGTCCAGGGGAAACATAGACAGAGTCACGGTGGTAAAGCACCCCGTTCTTTACCTGGAAGGGGGCTTGCACCCCCTTGGTCAGCTGTTCTTGTACCCAGGGATCAGTCCGTTGGCGCGCCTGGACCCGCTCACTCAGAGGCCTCTTGTCCTTAGGGGCCGGCGGAGCCAACGGAGGGTTCACCGGAGCCGCCCGGGCCGCAGCAAAGTTCTCCGCTTTCAGGAGACGGGCCTCAGAAAGCCCCTCACCGCCGCGAACATACTGCGGCTTCCGAGACAGGGCATCAGCTTGCTTGGTCTGCTTGGGGGTCACATAGTGAATGCGGAAATTGAATCTCTCAAAGACAAGGGACCATCTCTGTTGCCTCTGGTTCAATTTGCGCTGGGACTTCAAGTGTTCCAAGTTCCGGTGGTCAGTATGCACCTCCACCGGAAACTTGGCCCCTTCGAGCAGATGGCGCCACACTTCAAAAGCCACCTTGATGGCCAGGAGCTCCTTCTCCCAAATGGTATAGTTCTTCTCCGGAGCCGTGAGCTGCCAGGAGTAGTAGGCGCAGGGCAACAAGTCCGTTCCCTGCGGTTGTAGCAGGATCGCTCCCTCCGCCACATCCGACGCATCGGCCTGCACAATGAAAGGGGTACGGGGATTGGGGTGCTGGAGAAGCGGCTGTGTGGTGAACAGCTGCTTGAGCTTCCGGAAGCCCCCGTCCGCCTCCGGGGTCCACCGGACCGGCACCTTTCCCCGCAGGCACTGGGTGATAGGATCAGCCCACTTGGCAAAGTCCGGGATGAACTTTCTGTAGTAGTTGGCAAAGCCCAGGAATCTTTGAATGTCCTTCTTGCTGGCTGGAGCTGCCCAGTCAGCCACAGCTTGGACCTTGGTGTCATCCATGGCAATGCCCGTTGGTGAGATACGATAGCCCAGAAAGTCCACCTCACGCAGATCAAAAGCACATTTCTCCAGCTTAGCATAGAGCCCGTGGGCTCTCAGTCTCTGAGTACTTCCTTGACATGGCGGTCGTGGGTTGCCTGATCCGGAGAAAAAAATGAGCAGATCGTCTAGGTAGACCGCCAGATAGCGATCCAGCAGGTCCCGGAAAATGTCATTCATGAAATGTTGGAAACAGGCTGGGGCATTGCACAAACCGAATCCCATCACCAGGTATTCGAAACTGCCCCACTTGGTCTGGAAGGCTGTCTTCCATTCGTCGCCCTGGCGAATCCGGACAAGGTTGTAAGCGCCCCTCAGGTCCAGTTTAGTGAACACCTTGGCTCCCCGCATCCGCTCCAAGAGCTCGGGGATCAGGGGGAGGGGGTAGCGGTTCGAACCGTGATCCTGTTGAGTTCTCGATAGTCATTGCAGAGCCGCAACTCCCCGATTTCTTTTTGACAAAAGAATGGGCTCCCAGCCGGGGACTGGGAGGGCCGAATGAAGCCCTTCCGCAGATTCTCATCCAGGAACTCTCGGAGAGCCTGTTGCTCTGGTTCCGAGAGAGGGTAGAGTCTTCCCTGCGGGATAGGGGCTCCGGGTTCAAGTTCAATAGCACAATCGTAGGGTCGGTGGGGAGGCAAACGCTCTGCCTCCTTCTCGCTGAAGACGTCCCAAAATCCGGCATATTTCTTGGGCAGTGTGGCCACCGTCTCGACTTCCTGAGCCTGGCAGGCCCGGGCCGTCAGACAGTGACTCTGGCAATGGTCGGAAGAAAAAACAAGCTGTCTCTTGGTCCAGGAAATCTGGGGGTCGTGGAGGGCAAGCCACACAATGCCCAGGACAATGGGGAAGTCGGGAAGCTTAGTCACAAGAAAAGAAATGTCCTCTTTATGGGAGCTGGTCCACATCTTGGTAGGAGCGGTGTACTGGGTCACAGCCCCCGTCTTCAGGGTTCTCCCATCAATAGTCTGTACACCCTTGGGCTCTTGGAGATCCAGAAATTTTAATCCAGCAGACTTGGCATAGTCTGCATCAATGAAGTTGTTGGTGGCCAGTGAGTCGATGAGGGCGTGGACCATCATCGGCCACCTCTCGGGCGACCACAGGCCAACCATTACAAGGAACAATTGTCCAGTCTTGGGTTCAGGGGGAAGAGTAGCGACGGCGGCCGAGTGAGCGAACCCTCTTACACCCGGCCGGCTCCTTCCCCCGTCGCCTGGATGGCTTCTTCGGGCTCCGGGGTCCCTCCCAGGGCGGCAGAGGCTCTGGGAGTCTTTCCACGGGGCTTTCGGGGGCACTCCCTGGAAAAATGTCCAGCCCCCACAGTACCAACACAGATTTAGACGCTGTCGCCGTGCTTTTTCGGCCTGGTCTACCTTAGGCCGCACCGTGCCTAATTGCATGGGTTCCGGCTCATCCAAGCCCGCGGGTGGCGCCGCGAGCTGCCGGGGCAAAAACTGTCCAGCCCCTGCCTCTTTTCGCGCCACCGGCTTCTCCACCACCCCTTTGTCCCATCGCCTCCGGGTTTGCAGTCCTGCTTCGACACGTAGACTCAAGGCAATCGCTGCCTCCAGATCCGCGGGGCGTGCATGCTTAAGCAACTCTTGTTGTAACTCCGTGGGCAGTAGTGGTAACGCAATGCCGAAAGGTTCCACTGCACCTGGGCAGCCAACACTCGAAAACGGGAAATGTATTGAGACAGGGACAAATCCTTCATCGTCAGCCGGGCTAGATCACGCTCAGCCAGTTCTTCATTCACAGGTGGGCCCCAGGTCGCCCGGATAGCGTCCATGAACGCCCTCGGCGTGTTCACATGGGCAGACTGGGCCCGGATCAACGAAGTAGCCCACGCCGCTGCCGTTCCCCTCCATCAGGGTGATAATAAACCCCACCTTGGCGCGGTCGGTGGCAAACTCTGTGGGGCGCTACTCCCGATATAAGTCCACTTGGCGGAGGTCCACCTCGACTTGCGCAGGATTGCCCCGGCGGGCAGGCGCTCTCTCCCGGGTGGCGCCCGGCCCGGGTCCTCAGCTCTCCCACCTCCTGTTGTAACGCCGCCACTTGCGCGTCCGACAAGTTGGCCATGGCTGCTACCGCCGTGGTCGCTTCGCCGGCGTCCCGTGGTGTGATAAGGGGTTCAGGAGTGCTCCGGCCAACTGTCACGATGCACGGACTTGGCCGGCCCCTTAATCACACACACAGAGACAGAGTAAAGGCTAACTACTTTATTGAATATAAAAACAGTTCCAAAGAATATAGTCCAATAGAATATGATATAATCCAAAAGGCTTGAAGTATCAATGTCCAAGATAACGTAGCAAATAAGCAAAAGCTTGGCAAGGCTCCCGCAACCGATGCGGATCAGGAAACAGGCAAGGCTCCGCAAACCAATGCGGACCAGGAACCAGGGCAAGGCTCCGCAACCGATGCGGATCAGGAAACAAGGCAAGGCAAGGCTTGATGACCACGGCTAACTTAGCTTGTGGTCCCACTCCGCTTCACACCTATTCAGATGAGACGTGGCCGGAGCACTGAGGATTCGTTCCCACGGATCCTATACTTAATCCTTCGGCCGAGGTCCCCGACGCTCTAGGCTTCTGCATCTCCAATCGCTGCTCACGGACCTCGGCCGGTCTATGCTCTTGACCATGCCCTTCTGCGAGACTCTATGTTCCGTCTCCTATCAAAGGTTCGGCCTTGTCTTTCCCCAGCTGTGTTGCTATCTCTCTGAGAGCTCTCCTCCCTAGCCGTTTCCCATGCGCCATCTTCCATATCTTCCTCAGGAGGCTCCTGGGAAGAGCTTCCTCCCGGATGTTCATAACTCCACGAATCGCTATCTAACTGCATCTGGTTATCTGAATCATCCCTAGGACCAAAACACATTTCTTCCCAGGCCAAGCTCTCTGTGGGCGAAAGAGGCCATTGCGGGGAAAGCTGCCCTTCACCCCAGTCATCTAGCTCATCCTCTGAATCATGTTCTAGCACAGCTGGTTCTAATGCTAATGGGACCCCAGGTCCTGTCCCCTGCCCTCCAGGCACAAACGAGAACTGCTGTGCTACAGTAGCTTTGTTTTTAACTCATTGTTTCTTGATGGAGAATTGAAGCATGGCTGAAGAGAGGAAAAAGAAGACCTGAAAATCAAAGAGAAAAAATAACATCACTTCATAAAGACACGGGGGACGGACGGGGGGAGGGGGGACACTAAATATGATTGATGATCCCATGAACTTTCCTGGGTCACATGGTGTGTTTACTTGGAGACATAAAAGAAGCAAGGATAGAATAATAAATGGGAGCTTTAAGCAAGGGAAAAAAATTCAAGATGAGTTTCATGTGTGTTGGGTGGGAATGCTGCAATTTCCCAGCAAAACCAAATTCCCAGAAACCATTACCCAGTTCTGCTGAGAAACCAGCATCTACTCACTACGTCTTCAATAGAGGCAACGTGTGATGAGAAATCATAAAGATGGTGACCTTTGTTAGATTCCAGCCCAGAAGTAAATAAGATTTTGGTATTTATGGTTCTGGTATTCATGGTTCGATGGAATTTAGTGATGAAATTTTTAGGTCCCCCACATGATGAACTGCTCACCTCAAGAAGATTATCGATTGAGGGAAATCAATGCACTACCATTGGACTAATCCCATTGAACTTTAGATATCCCCATGATGAGTTTTGAGTGCATAGGCAGCAGACTAAGAAGACTCCCAGAATTTAAAGTAGGTTACTCCTGTGGCAGCATGATGATTCCATTTTATTTATTTATTTATTCGATTTGTACACCGCCACTCCCAGAGGCTCAGGGTGGTTTACAGAATTTCATGATGAGTCCTGCTCATTAGAATGTCAGATTTGGTTCCCTGGAAAATGCAGTAGCAAGACAGAGCTGATGCCACACTATACTCCTCTTTCTTTGCTATCCAACATTGCTAACTCCATATACATTTCCATGGTGTCTGTTGTTAAGACAAAATGATGAATCACGCAGCAGGAATGTTAGGAATTGGAAAGTTATCCCCCTGCGTTGTGAGTCTTGAAAATGTTGGAGCCTAAGGGAGAGTAAAGGCTTCCAGAAGAGTAATTTTTTTTGTAGAGACTGTGATCCCTTCTTTGAAAATTCACACTCTTTCAGGGCTGATCCCACCAGAAAGGTGGTAGGATATAATGTAGAAACAATTGTGACTTTCTAAAGAACATTGTCCTCCTCCTCCATACATTAAAATGAAATGCATGACTTCTATGCTCCATATTTGTCTGCCATTCACGGCCATAGGTCATTCTGGTTGAAACTGATAGTAGCTACTATTCGGTAACAATCCCAGACTACCCTTTTCCCAGTATTTCTCCAACAAGATGAGTTCCTCGTTGTTTCTCTTACATTCATAAGTTCATAAAGACCTGAAGTACGTAGTCTGATCTATGTAAGATGCAGTAATTATTCCTGTAACCTTTAGCAATCAACACAGTATTGTGAGAATTCAACTGTAGGACATATATAGAATAATCTATATGCTCCTATTTCCTTTCCCAACTATTAAGAAGATCAGTAATGGAACAGAAGATTTAAATCAATAGAAGTGCTAAATAGAAAGATGGATTAATCCTGACAATCTATATGGTAACCAGGAAGAAGAAAGCCAACAGATGTGTAGTACATTTTTCCTTTATCCCAAATTTACAGCTTGGCTTTGCACAGCTGGATAAGAGAGTAGACATAGCAAAGAACACATAAAATCCAACATTGTCTCAGCTTTCTCTGATACCTCATTAGGGCCCTGTCTGGTTCCTCCTTCACAGGAGTAGGACTACATTGACAAATGGAAGGATGGTCAATCTACTCTCTGCTTCTGTCTTTGCCTCTGTTCATTCTTTTGTTTCCCATCTCCCTTCCATCACAAATGTCTTTGAGGCCCCAGGTTCCATCTGATCTTCAAAACTAAGCAGGGGCAGTCCTGCATTGGAACTGGCAAAACCACCTCTGGTTATTTCAGGCCCAAGAAATTTGAAGTTTATGGTCATTATACACTTATAGGAGACTTGAGGAGGCAGTCACCCCCCCCCCCCCAAACACACACAGAGATTGACAACAAGTAAAAAGAAGTACTTCTTCATGTGGCACATAACCAAACTATGGAATTTACTGCAGATGCAAGTAGCACTGCTAAAATGGATAGCTTGGAATTGCATAATTTTTTGGAGTCTCCTAGTCAGGATGGAGAACATTGGACATAATGTCTCTGTGAGGTCATATATCCATAATTACTGTCCATTATTATGTCAAATCATGGCAGGCAATGTGAAGATTTCGTCTTACTTGTTGCTCTGCTCGTGTTAAAGTACATTTTCTTGAAAACTAATAGCTAAAATAATTATTGTTCCTCTGTCTATTATGTAAGTTTGTAATGGAAAATAATTATTGTGTTATTGTTCATGTTTTGCTGTATTTTGTGTGATTTACGAGTATACCAACTTTCTATCTGCAAGGATGAAAGGTGGTTTTAAAATATTAATGAATAACAAATTACGAGACTGATACAGAAATCTGAAAGGGATGAAAGAAACACATTGTACTTTGTGTAGTGTATATATTTAAGCTGGGCAAACATCTTGGGCAACTGTTATAAAAACATTTGGTTATTAATATGCTTAGAAATAATTTCTGTTGGGTTCACAGGGGCTTATGCTCTGGTAAATGTGTATAAAATTGAAGCCTAAATTACATGGATTTATTGCAGTACTCTGTCTTGCTGGTGGCAACTTTCAGAACATGAGTAGTAGACGTGTCTGAGGTTTTGGATGAAAACATGAAATATTAAATACTTGGAAGCTATTGGAATATATGGAAATAATTAATATGGCCCACACCAGTCCTAGCAACTCGGGCTTCAGCTCGGGAAAATATTTGCCCCTCTAATGAACAGTCTGCATATGATTTTCTCTTTTAACTTGTTGAACTAAAATCATAAATTTTTACAACCATTGGCACATGTCGATGTGAAAAATGATTTTTTTTCATTTTACTGTGCAATAAATTTACATTTTAATGAATCTAATTGGCTCTGTTTTTATTTTTCATATTTTTGTTATTTACATAGGTTTAACTACTTTGGTCTGGTGGCTTGAACAGCAAATTGAGACCCTGATTAAGCATGGTAGTGAAGTGTGTTTTAAACTTTAAAACATGGAAATAATCGTGTTGACGTCAGAATGGCCTAAACTAAACTAGGACTTCTGGGTTCTGTTCTTGGCATTGGCAGTTACATGCTATGTGATTTCTAATAATTCAGTTATTTAAGCTCCAAGGGCTTACATTACCTTGCATTATATTTTTTGCAGTATTACCCTTGGTGGTTGCCATCTGTCTCCATGTTATGTTAGAACAGGTCTTGCAGTGGAGCACAACATTTTTTGCTTATCTTTGATGAATTTTAAGAGAATTTAGTCACAAGTATATGAGGTGCTGCTTTATAGTGAGCCATGTGGTGGCTCAATTTGGCCCCCAGGGACGTCACTTTTGGCCACCAGCAAAGCACCTGATCCCAATCTCTCTCTTACACATACAAAGTATCTTATTTGCTCACTCTCACTGCTTGGGTTATACATGAGAATTAGCAGCTCAGAGGCTTAAGAGAGGAACCTAGTCTACACTTTATACCAGTGTTTCCCAACCATTGTGCCGTGGAAAATTGGAACCTCCAATACCCTTTCTTCCCTCTCCTGCTGAACACTTTTTCTTCTCCACCCGGGCTCCCTTCTTCCCAGCCTCACTCTGCTTGCTTTGCCTCGCTTTGCTCACGCTGCTGCTTCTGCGGGAGGGGGGAGGGAGGAAGATTTGACCCGTGCGGGCGCTACTGCGCAGACTCACCCCACGTCTTCCTCCCTCCCCTCCACAGTGCTCTCTGGATATAGGTGAACTAAAACTCCAAAATTCAAGGTCAATACCCACCAAACTCTTATAGTATTTTCTCTTGGTTATGGTAGTTCTGTGTGGGAAGTTTGATTCTATTCCATCATTGGTGGAGTTCAGAATGCTCTTTGATTGCGGGTGAACTATAACTCCCAGCTGTTGAGCAAGACCTTTGTGTGTGTCTTTCTGCCATTCCTGCCAGGATATCTATGTTGTGTTCATCGAAACAGGCCCAGGTTTCACACTGAGTGTATACATACATTTAAAAACATATTAACTATATTTATTACTGTGTTAGAGTGTCATTTTGTGTCATTTTGGTTGGTGGTGTGCCCCAGGATTTTGTAAATGTAAAAAATGTGCCGCGGCTCAAAAAAGGTTGAAAAACACTGCTTTATACTACTGAAATTAGAACATACAAACTTCTGGAAGATCAGATAAAATCTTATCTATTCAATTCTTCTGCTTATGTGGTAGTCAGTCACTAGCGAAATGGGAAGCCCATCAACAGGAAACAAGTGCAACTGGATCTCACCTCTCAGGCTCTCCAGCAACTGACTTACAGAGCAGGCTTGGAAAAACTCCAGCCCTTCAGGTGTTTTGGACGTTAATTCCCACAATTCCTAATAGCTGGTAAACTGGCTGGGATTTCTGGGAATTGAAGTCCAAAACACCAGGAGGGCCGAAGTTTGCTCATGCCTAAGGCATCTTGCTTATGTTACTAAATATGACGTACACTGATATGATGGCTACAATATTCATGAATTTACCTATTCTGTTAGTGCTGTTGGCAGATATCACTACATCTTGTGGCAGGGAATCCATAATTTAACTGTGTACTTCTGAAGAAGTCCCCCCACTTCATCCTCTTCCATGTCTTGAACCTTCTATCATTCCATTTTTACAGGAGTCACAACCATGAAAACTGTGTCACAGTTAAGATTGAGAAGTATTAATTAACTCTGAACAGTCACCTAGATTTACTGATCTGAAACTATAGCACTATTGCCACAATTATAACTTACTTCCTCTAACTTACTTTACTGGGTATCATACACCTGGAGAGAAGGAGGCTCATTCTACCAGCTATCAAAGCATGGGTGAAAAATGTTTAAATCAGGTCCTCCTGATCAGTTGAAAGGCTGAACAGAGTATATGGTTACAGCCTGTGCTGGATGGGGTTAAACTCCCCTTGATGGTGCAGGTTGGCAGCTTGGGAGTGATCCTGGACTCATCACTGAGCCTGGAACCACAGGTCTCAGCAGTGGCCAGGGGAGCTTTTGCACAATTAAAACTTGTGCGGTAGCTACGCCCATATCTTGGAAAGTCTGACTTGGCCACAGTGGTCCATGCTCTGGTTACATCCTGCTTAGATTACTGCAATGCGCTCTACATGGGGTTGCTTTTGAAGACTGCTCGGAAACTCCAGCAGGTCCAACGGGCGGCAGCCAGATTACTCACGGGAGTGGCGTACAGGGAGTGTAGCACCCCCCTGCTGCATCAGCTCCACTGGCTGCCAATCTGCTACCGAGCACAATTCAAAGTTCTGGCTTTAGCCTACAAAGCCCTAAACGGTTCTGGTCCAGCCTACTTGTCCGAACGTATCTTCCCCTATGAACCATCTCAGAAGCTAAGATTGTCTGGGGAGGCCCTGCTCTCAGTCCCACCTTTATCGCAAGCGCGGTTGGTGGGGACGAGAGACAGGGCCTTCTCAGTGGTGGCCCCTTGGTTGTGGAACTCCCTTCCTAGTGATATCAGGACAGCCCCCTCCCTCCTGGTGTTTAGAAAGAGAGTCAAAGCCTGGCTTTGAAAGACATTTGAAAGATAGAGCACCGCAGGAATGTTTATTATGGAAAGGTGTATTGACCTTGGAATGGCACTGTCTCTGACTTTGTATGGTGTAATTTATTGAATGTATTTTAAACTATGATTATTCTGCTTAATTTTAATTTATGCTTTTAACTTATGTTTGTTTTAAAGCACTATCGTGGTGTGATTGTAAGCCGCCTCGAATCCCCCTCGAGTAGAGAAAGGAGGGGTATAAATAAAGTAAGTAAGTAAATAAATAAATAAATAAATAAAGAGTTGGACTAGGTCAGCTTACTTAGTTAAGTATATTTAATTAAACAGTTAATAGAGTATATATTGGCCAATATATACATATACTGTATATGAAAATTCATAAGCATAAGTGCTCCTGTTTCAATTGGGCTCCTTGAAGTTGTTTATCCTGATCCAGAAAGCTATTCCAGTGGTCTTCAGAATGAAGGCCCCATGACACTTCTCATCCTGCTCACAATTGTCTATTTGAAACTAGCATGTAGAAATACATTAGGATAATGTTGACATAGTTTTGACCTGTTCAACATGTCTGCTGATAAATTTCGTGATGACTGTATCCCATAATATCCCTCCTTCTGTAGTCAAATGTAAACACTCATAAGCTGGCTGACTGAAATGCTGTAGTTTTGGATGGGAATACTTTCAGTGTTTATTCTTAATATGACACACATTCATCACAAAACTACTAATCATATGTGCTCACTAGATATGTGCATATTGTCTAAATGCTGCATTCCGTATTTGGAGCAACAACTCATACTGGAACAGACATCTTACATCTAGGTGTGAGGGTTTAAAATGAGGGCAACCACATAGACCAATCCTACCACAAAGAAACTATTTTAGCTCCTGCAATGCAGAACTTGCTTAATGTTCTGCATGGCACTTCATTTTCCACATGTACTCATACAGTACTCTACCATTATATAGTCCTGTGTTGCCTGTCTTATTTATATGCATACGTCTACCCCAGGGTACCCTTACTCATGAGATCTGTAGCAACTGAAACATACCTAGCACCAACTTTGCTTCCTGTTACTCCGGATTCCTCTTGTATCTATTATTTGGTGGCTGTGGAGCTGAAACACAGAAGCAATTAAATAGATTTGTGCTTGTTTCACTCAGATATCGTCACCTAAAACATCTAAGAGGTGATATGCCAGAAGTATTAAGTATTAAGGAAAATGAAATAGGCTCTTGGTGTGTGCAAAAAGCTCTGCTTTGTGATATATTCAGATTGCTTAATGATAGAGAGCATGGGGTCAATTATTCCCAACAATAAAAAAATCTGTCACTTGTACAAACTTGTTTCTGCAGACTCATCTGACTTTGCTGCCCCCGTTTTCCTAGAATTTACTTCATTACATTGTTTTTAAATAAAAGTATTTTTGAAACAATTAAAAGTTTTATAAAACTAGCTTCGATTGGGCTATACTTGGTTATCCCTCATATATTGTTGTTGAAGGTTCATAATGTTACCTACACACTTGTATGGGTGAAGAGCGGGCTGGCTCAAATTATAGGAAAATGGGGAGTGATGTTATTGCTGTTCATTTTAGGGCCACTTATGTTTAATAATGTATTTTTAGGCAAGTAAGACCTAACCCCCCCCCCACCCCAAGGCACTAGATCCTGTTTGAACTTGAAAGCTGAGCAGGGTCAGCTCTGGTTAATACTTGGATGGGAGACTACCCATCCAGGTGTTGATGGCTACATTTCAGAGAAGGAACTGGAAAAACTAGCTCTGGATTTTCCTTCCATAAGAAAAACCCTATGAAATTTGTGGAGTTGTCATAAGTTGACAGGTAAATTGAAGGCATATTGGTGTTGCCTATTGACCCATATAAGCAGACATCGACAAATATCTCTTTAGCTCCCTCCCTCTGTTTCAGTGGTTCATTATATTTTTGTTAATTTTTCTATGTATCTATAGGCAATCCCTTGTGTGATTGTCTTCCAAGGGTAGAGTCTTGGTGGTGGGTCCATAAGTGATTGTAGAGACCTATTCTCGAATCACATTGTCTTTCACAGTGAGGACATAGATTTCCAGATGGGTTTGCTTGATGGGCCTTACTCTTGGCACGTTTCTCCATTTTGCCCTTTATTAATCCCTCATCAAAATACATAGCACTGTTGGTAGCAGGTGGCTTCCAGTTAGATGGGTCAAGTGCCAGGGTTTTCTCTGTTCTTGGCGCTTACTACACATTTTAAGATTAGTTTTAAGACCATATTTAAATCTCTTTTGCTGTCCACCGACATTCTGTTGTCTATCCTTAAGCTGAGAATAAAGTTTGGGTGTGATCCTGGAAGTCTGGGTGTGATCCTGGACTCATCGCTGAGCCTGGAACCCCAGGTTTCGTCGGTGACCAGGGGAGCATTTGCACAGTTAAAACTTGTGTGCCAGCTGTGCCCGTACCTTGGGAAGTCTGAGGCCCTGCTCTCGGTCCCGCCTTCTTCGCAGGCGTGACTGGCGGGAACGAGAGACAGGGCCTTTTCAGTGGTGGCTCCTCGGCTTTGGAACGCTCTCCCTAGAGACATCAGATCGGCCCCCTCCCTCCTGACATTTCGCAAGAAAGTCAAGACCTGGCTATTTGAGCAGGCATTTCCTGATGAAATATAAGGCTTAATTAGATATATGGAATGACGACAATGCGATGAAAACTGATTTCAACATGACGCTGAGACTGCAACTGTATGTTTTTAATTGTTACTTTGTTATTATATGGTTTTAGGGAAGGTTGCCTTGTTGCTGTGTTGTATTGAGGGCAGAGACTGCCTGTGTAAACCGTCCCGAGTCACCTTCGGGCTGAGAGGGGCGGTATAGAAACGTGACAAATAAATAAATAAATAAAGTAGCTTCTTTGGGAGATGGTGTCTGGGCATTGGCATGTATATGGTACGTAGAATAAGAGGAAGCTTAGTGTATTGAATTAGTGCACAACATTCCACTTGAACTGCCACTTCCACTGCTGAATCCTACTGAATTATGGGCTTTGCAATTAGGGTGATATTGGATCTCTCTGTCTGAAAATTTTAAATGTCTCCCTCTAGACTGCCAATCCCAGGATTCCATGGGATACAACCCTGGAAATGAAAGAGGAATCAAAGCATTATAACTGTTTGGTATGAAAAAGTCCTTGAATATTTCTGACGGGCCGGGGATATGAAATACTACTTCATATATTGCACATGGGATGGGGGAGACCACAAAGTTCACTTTGCTCCTCCAATTGTCTCTACGTGACTTGGCAAATGAATTGCATAATCTTGTGTGCATGCGTGTATTGCACTTTCCTAGATACTGATACACTAGTTACTAACCAACCCCCTTTATCATTCTTTCAGAAGCTGTGCAATCATAATAGCCATCAGAAAAGGCCATGGAAGAAGTTAAGTCTCCAGTGTTTTTCTCACTGTGTGACTTTCAAGATAAAAAGGGAATATCAAGTCCTCTTGTTATCTATTTGTGGAAGTCTGATTACTTGCTTTCTACTGCATTTGTACTAGAGAGCAGTTTGTTCATCTTATCTCCTAAACTAGGCTTGTAAGCTCTTAATTCCTTCAAATGAAGCAGTCACCAATTATTTACAGAGTGTCATATCTTCAGCCAACAAAGTTATTTTAGGATCCTTCTGCAATATACACAAACCAACTAGTGTTTCAAATCGTTGTGTTTATTGCAAGAATGTGACCTGGTTGCTCCACTGGAAAATGCACATTATCACTTTTAAATTGCACTGACTTTCACAAGCTGTATAATCTATTCTCCTGCAAACCAACAAGTAGGAGTGGAAATCCGATGATTATCTCAACATCCACCTAGAAAAACTAATACCCTCAGACTTCATATTCACTGTCATATAAAATTGATATCTGCTTTGAACTGGATTATATGGCAGCACAGACACATAATCCAATTCAAATAAAATAATCTGGATTATATTCTTTGATAATCTGGATTATACGGTAGTGTAGATCCAGTCTTTGTATTCTCAATTCAGCAAAAAGAGTCCTGGGTTGTGTCCACAGTCAGTTGTAGTAGTTTGGTATTACAGGTTGTGTAATCCCTTTATCCAGAATTCCAAAATTGTCCACACATATGCTGAAATTGTGACACCATCTTTTTGATGGTGCAATGTACACAAAATGTATTCCATGCACAAAATCATTGTAGAATATCATGTATAAAATTACCATTAGGCTGTGTGCATAAGGTGTTTGTGAAACATACATTAATTTCATCTTTATACTTGGGTCCCAAAGATATGTGAATATGTACATATATACAGGTATTCCTGAATAAATTGGAAATTTAAAAAAACCACATTTCTGGTCCCAAGCATTTTGAATATATCTGTACTTTAAATGCCATGACATTTGCTATGCTTTCATCCTGTTTAGAAGGCAACCAAGTACGGAAAGATATGGACTGAAGATTAGATCACTTTATGTGGCCTCCTCCCGCAGCGGGCCCCTCCCGAACTCGCCTGATCCGCCGGACCCCGGGGCTCCCGAGGGACAACCGGAGCGGCTGGAGGAGGGATGTCCTGAGGCCCAGGAGACCCCGCAGCAGCCTCCGAGCGACGGCGAATGGACTGCCGTGGGAGGCCTCCCTGGTGAGGGGTTGTGGCGCTGCCTTGGTGGAGTCCCTGGCGGGCTCTGGGGTGGAGTCCCTGGTGGGCTTTCGAGGCGAGGGGTGTTGGCCGAAGGCCCCAAGATGGCGCCGGCCTTGACTTGCTCGGCGTCCTCGGCGTCCCTGGTCCCGCCTCTCGGGCCTTCCCTGGGGGCCTTGGCCACACACCCCTTCGACTCTGCCTCTGACCCCTTTCCCAGCTGTGCTCTGTCGGCAAGTCTTCCATCTGAGGCACTGAGCGTTTCCCAGGTGCTATCCAAAGTCCCTGGGAGCGCCCCCGCCGCAGGGCCTGCAAGCTGACCCGTATTCCCTTCATCCCCACCAGCCCTCGATGCCCTGCTTCGCCTGGGAATGAGCGGAGAAGGAAGAGTAGGCGAAGGCGCCGGGGGAGGAATGGCCAGCCGAAAGGCCGGTTTCACCACCAAGTACCTCCCCCCCCAAGCCGCCTCCACCGGAGCACCCACTAATGCCAACAGCCTGGAGCCCGGTACTACCACCACGTCTAGCAGGCCTGAGTCCAGCTCAGCCCCTCATCGCTCTGGCCCTCCCCCGCTATCTCTGGACCTGCCGGCCCCCCACAGACCGCCACCTGGTGGCTTGGGACAATGCCCTCGCAGAAGAGGGAAGCCCAACAAGCATCAGAGAAGGTCCTTTCGACCGCGGACCTTTTGGGGGGCGGGATTTGACAGGAAAGAGAACAGGAAAGAGAGCTCCCTGGGCCTGGCCTCTGGTCCGGCCTCCGTTGGTGACGCCAGGAGCTCCCGCGAGGACCGAAGTGGACAGCTAGATAGGCCTCCCCCAAGGACCAGCCGGGGGAAGGATCTATCGGGCGGTGAACGAGCCTCGCCATCTCTGACCTCGACCCCCAAGTGTTGGTGAGGGCTGGGACTGATGGGTTGCCGACAGAACCGGCGGGAACGGCCAGGGCCCTCTACCGGCTTTCCCTTTTCACGGGGTGTGCCGGAAGTTAAATCCCCTGCCAGCCCATGCCACTCAAGTTCGTTAGGTATTCCAGTGATCTCAGGGCGGGGTGAGTACGGTAGGCGCAGGCCAAATGCGAGACCAACTGCGAGAGCCAGGCTGAGTCACAGAAGGACTCGGCCTGGTTCTGACCTGCGTCCTATCCCTAGACACGCTGTTGATAGACATCCAGTTACCCTCCCTTCCACTCTGGTGCTGGTTAACGCCCGATCTATTTGGAACAAGACTGCTACTATCAGGGAATTTTGTGAAGATCTTAAAGCGGACCTTTTCTGTATAACGGAGACCTGGCTCCAGGAGAGCGATAACACCTGTCTCCAGGAAGTAGTCCCCCCTGGTTACGTGCCACGCACCAGAATAGGAATGGGGGTCGGGGGGGGGTAGCAATACTCTCCCGTGATGGATTGCACCTTAGAGCGACCTTTGCGCTCACCACCTCGGGGCTCGAAAGTGCCGGCCTGGTGTGGGAGTCCCAGGAGAGCCTGGCGATCTTGCTGGTGTACCGTGCGCCTAGCACACTAGCGGAGAGCCTGGCGCGGCTGCTGGAGACTGTGTCGGAGTGGGCATTGAGGTTCCCCAGACTTATTGTTCTGGGGGACTTCAATGTCCACGCCGACGCAGCCTCCATTCCATCTGCAGCCGCGGACCTAATCTCGACCATGGCGACATTGGGCCTCTCCTTGTGTAGCTCGGGACCCACACACTCGGCTGGGCACACTCTCGATCTGGTGTTTAGCGCGGGGGTTCAAGTGGACCTAGCCTCTGTAATAGAGGTTCCATGGTCGGACCACTGTGCTCTAAGGATCCGGGTTGAGCAACCGCCCCCTCCATGCAAGGGCGCCGAACAGATTTTGGTTCGCCCGAGGAGACTTATGGAACCCGAAAGGTTCCTGAATGCTCTGAGGGACCTGGAGTCTATCAGCGTCTCTGTCGAAGAGCAGGTTCAAGCTTGGAACATCTCTTTAGCCAGAGCTCGACGAGATTGCCTCTAGGCGCTTCTTCTCCGCCTCGCAATCACCGATCCCCTGGTATACAGGGGACCTTAGATCGATGAAGCGAGAGAGGAGATGGCTAGAGCGAGTGGAGGAAACTCCGCGACGGAGCCTCAGTTTCTGCTTATAAGCTAGTTAAAGTGGCTTATGAGCGTGCTGTCAAGGCGGCCAAAAATGGAGACTTTTCCGCCTTGATAGCTTCTGCTAGCTCACGCCCGGCCCAATTGTTTAAGGTAATTCGGTCTTTGACGACGGTCCCTACTGTCCCAAAAAATAGCGATCGGGCCCTCACTGCTGGTGCTTTACAGAGCTTTTTCACAGACAAGATTCTGAGCCTCCGCCGGGACCTTCCAGCCACGGTTGAGACAGTAAGAGAGCTTGAGACCCCGTGGCCCTTCGGCCACTGGACGCAGATGCTGTTGATAGGATTGGGCTGCAGCCAGGCCTACCACCTGCTCCTCGACCCGTGCCCTCCTGGCTTGTTAGATCTTGCCTGAGGGGTTACGTGGGCCTCTGTTGAATATCATAAACAGCTCCCTTGAGCAAGGAGTCTTTCCAGAGTGCTTAAAAGAGGCGGTGGTAGCTCCATTACTGAAGAAACCGTCATTAGACCCTGTGGTTCCTCCAACTACCGCCCAGTGTCGAATCTTTCATACCTGGGCAAGGTAGTTGAGAGGGCAGTAATGGAGCAGCTGCAGTCCTTCCTAGATGATGCAACATGGCTAGACCCCTTCCAGTCCGGCTTCCGCTCGGGGCATGGGGACGGAGACGGTTCTGGTCTCCATCACAGACCAACTCCGCTGCCAGCTCGACCAAGGCGGGTCTGCGCTGCTCGTGTTATTGAACCTCACGGCAGCGTTTGACACGGTCGACCACAATCTATTGACCCACCGCCTGGCCATGGCTGGAGTGAGGGGGACAGCCCTAAAATGGCTGACCTCCTTCCTCCACCAGTGGTCTCAGCGTGTGAGGAGGGGCGGGGTGGTCTCCGAGGGCTCCTCATTAGTTTGTGGAGTTCTCAGAGGGGCCATCCTCTCCCCTCTGTTATTTAACATCTACATGCAGCGCTTGCACAGCTGGTGCGGAGTTATGGGCTGGAGTGTCACCAATATGCGGATGATACCCAGCTCATTCTGAGGATGGAGGGCAGGCCGGGATCCGTCCCTGATAATTTCCAGCACTGCCTCGAAGCCGTTACTGGATGGCTGCGAGCCAGTAGGTTGAGGGTGAATCCGGCGAAGACGGAGATCTTGTGGCTGGGCCGCCCGGGTGGGGTAGATGTCCAGCTTCCAACCCTGGACGGTGCGGCGTTATGCCCATCGTCTTCCCGTGAAGAGCCTGGGAGTCCATCTGGACTCTCAGCTGACCATGGAGGCCCAGGTCTCTGCGGTCAGCAAGGTGGCCTTTTTCCATCTCCGACAGGCAAGGAGGCTGGCCCCCTATCTCTCCCGGAACGACCTCGCCACGGTGATCCAAGCCACGGTCATCTCAAGACTAGATTACTGCAACACGCTCTACGTTGGCCTTCCTTTGTCGGCGATCCGGAAGCTCAAGCTGGTGCAGAACACTGCCGCCCGGCTCCTGTCTGGCTCTCCCTCAGGTTGCCATATAACACCTGTTTTGCAGGACCTGCACTGGCTGCCAATTGAGCACCGGATTGCCTTCAAAGTGTTGGTTCTCACCTTTAAGGCCTTGCACGGCCTGGGGCCAGCGTATCTGAGGGACCGTCTCACTCCATATTGCCCTCTGAGATCACTGCGGTCCGAGGATGCTAACTTCTTGGAGGTACCTTCGGGCGAAGCTGGCACGGCTGACATCCACCCGCCGGAGGGCGTTTTGTCATAGCTCCCACGCTGTGGGAACCCCTCCCGGCCGACACCCGGGCAATGAAGGACCTGCTCCCATTCAGGCGGGCTTGTAAAACCTATTTGTTTAGGCAGGCCTTCGATGGGTAGGCCCGTGCGTCTTGGTTGTGCCACTACCTCAACTGTGTTGTTGTTTTTACTGTGTTGCTTGTTTTTAATTGTTCTTAACCTTCTGTATTTTATTGTGCCTTCGGCTCTTGTAAGCCGCCGCGAGCCTTTGGGAGTCGGCGGCATAGAAACCCGAATAAATGAATAAATAAATAAATGTAGTATTAGCAGACACTAAAAATATCGTGAGAACTGTACTTTGGGGAATGGACCAGTAAACTCTGGCTGAAAATTCAATTTTTGCAGCAAACTGTAAATCCCTCGATTCCATAGGATAGACATGTGGCATTAAAAATGGCATCTGATTACAACAATTGGTAGTGTGTACACTTCCCCAGTCTCATTTGCTTTTAAAAATTATATAATTTGTTTGCAAGAGTTATTTAATTGCCTTCAATATGATTTTGATACTTCCTTAACAGCCTTGGTTAGTGTTGTGTATTCAGGACTATGGCTTCTTTGCCAGAATCTGGAATGCAGCCTTCCTCTTTTCCTGCTCCTTTCTACCTTATGAAGCCTGATTGTCTTTTCTAATGGGTCATGCTAGTCAGATATTATTTAGCTGATCCAGCAGGGAATTTTCTTTCCAGATTTGTGCCAAATAATGGCACTTGATTATTGAATGAACTGCAAGGAACACTCTCTAGAGCAGTGTTTCCCAACCTTTTTTGAGCCATGGCACATTTTTTACATTTGCAAAATCCTGGGGAACACCACCAACCAAAATGACACTCTAACACAGTAATACATATAGTTAATATGTTTTTAAATGTATTTATACACTCAGTGTGAAACCTGGGCCTGTTTTGATGAACACAACATAGATATTTATTTATTTTATTTATTTATTTATAAAGTCGATATCCTGGCCCCAGAGCGGTTTACAGCATAAAATCAATAAAACATCAATAAACAGATAAAAGACGTATACCCAAAAGCCCCCTCCCCACAAATGATCCCGGCAAGCAAAAATAAGCATAGGCAAAACATGGCAGGACGGTATGTTGGCAGCTGGCAACTAAGGAGGCATCAGTTGGGACCAAAATGCCTGCCTATATAGCCAAGTCTTCACAGACCGGAAGGCCAGAAAATATCTCCTCCGGCAGAGAATTCCAGAGGGTCGGAGCGCCACTGTAAATGCTCTCTGCCGGGTGCTCGACAGCCTACAGATCTTAATACTAGGGACCTCTAGTAGATTAAGCCCCTCTGAGCGCAGTGATCTTCTGGGTTTATTTATAAATATTTATATCCTGGCAGGAATGGCAGAAAGACACAAACTTCCCACACCTATATCCAGAGAGCACTGTGGACTCAAACAATGTTGGATCAGGACCAAACTTGGCATGAATACTCAATATGCCCAAATGTGAACACAGATGGAGTTTGGGGAAAATAGACCTTGACATTTGGGAGTTACAGTTTCTGGGATTTATAGTTAACACACAATCAAAGAGCATCCTGAACTCTTGCAACAATGGAATTGAACCAAACTTGGCATATTGAACTCTCATTACCAACAGGAAGTACTGAAAGGGTTTGCTTGGGAAAAAGTGTTCAACAGGAGGGGAAATAAAGGGTATTGGAGGTTCCAATTTCCCACGGCACACCTGATGATCACTCACAGCACACTAGTGTGCCACCGCACACTGGTTGGGAAACACTGCTCTAGATAATATATGCTTCAGTACTAGAAATCACTGAAAGTCCACATAGGACTCAGAGAGATTTAAATTCCAAACAGATAATTTGGACCAAGCCACACAATCTCTCAGCCTAAGAGAAAGGCAATCACAAACATCCTCTGAAAAAGAAGTAGCCAAATAAAACCCATCAGGGTTCTGAAAAAAGAAGTAGCAGTCTCTTATGTAGTATTAGAACAGCAGTCTCTTATGTAGTATTAGAAACTTGTTACCCTGACTTCCAAACTGGCTTGCTGTGTGTGACTTGTGGTCTGTGTTTATGAAATGTCTCCTTATATTACAGTGTTTTTGAACTGAGGACTGTGCCATACTGGAATTTAAATACTTACATACTCTCCATTAATTTCATAAATGAACATGAAGTTACTTAATGGGAAAACATATTTGTCATTGGGGATTTACCTTCCATTAGAAACACTATGCATCACAATATTGAATATTCTGTAGTTTCTATTGTTCAATATGCTCATCAAGTAGTGAGAACTTCCAGGGTCAGCATGACCAAGTAGTACTTTTATTTACAAATGTGGAAGAGATCATAGTAGAAGCAAGTAAGTGACACTGGAAGTAGACAGCACTGCCAACAATCCGTTATTTGGTATGTAAATACAGAGAATGCACGTAACACTTCACCTCTAGTCAGCTTTCAGAAATCTCTTACTCTTGTGATCTCTCCCAGGTTGAACTGGTTTCAAGATATTTCTCAGCCCCCTTCCAATAGCAGGATTTAAATTTCCAAAGTCTTATATTCAAAAAGCTGGATAAAGATGCAAACTGCTCAAACATTTATCAATTTTCAACTCATCAGATTGGCACCCCATGCATCCGCTCTCCTATCTGTAATAGTTCTATGACCTTTTGGAGTAGGAAGTATTCATTTCCCAATATGACTTGTAGTTGAACTGCTCTTAACTAACATCTAATTATATCCTTATTTCATAATGAAGGAGGAAAATCAACTCTCAAAGCATAACCCAAAGCAAGCAGTAAGACTTTTCCTCCTCCTAATGACTTTGTAAGTCATCACGGAAACAATGATTTCATCAAGTGTAGAAAGGAATAGCCAATTTATAATTATTTCCTGGGTTGAAATCACTTCATGTGAAATTGCTTTTGGGATTTTGGCTAAGTGTGAAAAAGACCTTTAAAATGTCTTTTTCATTAGTCCTTCCATTTTTTCAGCACAATTCTACTGATGTCTACTCAGAAGGAAGTTCTACTGAGTTCAGTGTATGCAAAGGGATCTTGCGGTATCTTTGAAACTAACTGAGCAAGAGAAATTATAATGTATTTATTTATTATTTATTTACGTCATTTCTACCCCGCTCTTCTCACCCCCACAGGGGGACTCAGAGCAGCTTACATGCCGTAGGGATACAATATAAAAAGATAAAAACATATACAAAGCACAGATTAAAATACATTAACTACAATAACATTATCTACATTATCTAATGTAAGCCTTTGAAGATTGAAGATGGAGATGTGCATCTTTCTGAGTTTACTTTCAGGAAACAAAATGTAGACTTGTTGCATAAATCAGTCAAATGTAGCTATTCAAAACTTTCTTTAAAATATCCTTCATTTTAGCAACACAATGAGGTTTACACTGTTTATTCCATATTAATTTTCCCCATACCTCTGCAAAGTGAATTATTATTTTATAGATTGAAAAAAAGAGTAAGAAACCAAAGTTTATTCCTTTACTTTTTACAATGTTTATTTTTTTTGTATTATAACCCTCTATTTTCAAAGTCTCAGTGTTCTACAAGCATGCCTCAGCCAATGATGCCTTTGACAAAGGAGCTCCTTTGGACAAAGAGTATTTATGCCTGGCCAGCCTCCTATTCCTCTATCTTGCTAAACGTTTATTTAACAGAATCAGCATTGGAAAATAGTGAAGGAGAGCTGGAAAAGCACAGATTTTGGTATCAGACTGCAGCTGGATATCTGCAACAAACAATTCAATAAAATGTGAACTGGGAAAGAGAGCGATTTTGCTCTGGTTCATCCTTACAACAGAGAGAGCGATGTGTTGTTGAAAGCTCTCATGGCTGGAATCACTAGTTTGCTGTGAGTTTTCCGGGCTGTATGGCCATGTTCCAGAAGCATGTGAGTGAAATGTCAGGACATGGTCATACAATCCAGAAAACTCACATATGCAAAGTTAATTTTGGATAAACGTTGGCTGAAAATGTATTTATTTATTTGCCATGCTTCTATACCGCCTCTCTTCACCGCTTCCTCGAGGAGTTCTCTCCACGTTCTCCAGAAAGGCGACTTGAGGCGGTGAACAAGCGGCAACAAGTGCCCATATACAATAAATCACAAGATAAAAACAGTCTTATAAAAACATATAAAATTAACAGTTAAAAATTACAAAATACAAATCTCAGCTCCACAATCTTAAAATCAGTTTCCGTTTCGTCATCATACTAATCCTTGACCTCAATTAAAGTTCGTCTGCGAATGCTTGCTCGAAAAGCCAAGTCTTGACTTTCTTACGAAATGTCAGGAGGGAGGGGGCCAATCTGATGTCACTAGGAAGGGAGTTCCAAAGCCGAGGAGCCACCACTGAAAAGGCCCTGTCTCTCGTCCTCGCCAGGCGTGCCTGCGAAGCAGGCGGGACTGAGAGCAGGGCCTCTCCGGATGATCTTAAGCATCTTGATGGTTCATAGGGAGAGATGCGTTCGGATAGGTAAGTTGGACCAGTTGTTGACATATGCTTCTCTTTAGTAATATAGGCGCCTATTGCCTATTCATTTCATGTTATTTTTGGCTTTTGTACCAGATTTTATGTGACAAAAGGAATGCCCAAGAATACATCTGCAGTATTTTAATAAATGAGATGGGGTGAGCTCCAGTCTTCCAGCCCCAGCTTCCCATGTGGGGACATGAGAGAAGCCTCCCACCAGATGGTAACATATCCAGGCATCCCTTGGGCAATGTTCTTGCAGATGGCCAATTCTTTCACATCAGAAGTGACTTGCAGTATATTCTCAATTTGCTTCTGACACGATTTAAAAAATGACACAGGTAACAGTCTCTTTGCAGGGATGGATGGGGTGAAAGGCAGGTAAAAGCACTGTCAGTGTGGACTTCATGTAACAAACCCATACTGGGTTAATATTTTCTTTGGATGGATTTTACTGTTAGGCAATATACAGTGAGTATGCATGGTAAAATAGAAAACAATGCAGGAAAGTTGGAAGCAGCTGAGTATCCTTTCTCCAAAATATTCAGGTTTTGGAATATTTTAAGGGAGATTTTGAGAGAGAGAGAGATCTTGGAGGTGGGATGGAAGTCTAATCAGAAAATTCATTTATGTTTCATATTCACATGGTCTGAAGTTAATGTTGTACATAAAGTTTTAGCATATAATATTTGTGTATGAAACAAAGTGTGTGTACACTGAACCATCAGAAAGCAAAGCTACTACTACCTCAGCCACATAAGTGGACAATTTTGGAGTATTTTGGATTTTGGAATTCCAGATATAACTATTTTACTTGCAGAGAGATATCTTAAGAAAACAATTTCCTACAGTGAACAGTTCTTTTGATAGTACCTTACATTTTCAAAACACAGATTCAATACCAGAAACACCAAAAGAAAGAATATGGTTTATGTATATAACACAAATATCATATTTATAAATAAAAATATGTTATCTCACTCCAGTTTTCACTTTCTATCGTGCTGCCAAATATTACAGATGCTTTTATCACAGAAACAGTGTAGATATTTGGTAACAAATTCATCTCTTTCTCAGTCCCTTGATGTTGACCACAGAGACCAAAAATGCTATATTTTGTTCCTACTTGTTTCTTCCTATTTGTGTTTCCTATTTGTCTGAAGATTTTTGGAGGATTTCCTCCTACTCGTCCATACTTTGGTATTGTCCAAATATGGCAGGGACTGCCACACTTCTGCAGCTGTTTTGCCCCAGCTTCTTTCTTCTTCTCTCCCTTTCTCCCTTTGTTCCTGTCTTATTTCAACTGCTACAAATGAAGTTCAAAGTGCAAAAGTAGTTACACTTAATTAACTCAGCAGTAGGAAAATGAGAGGTGGGGACAGAAGTTTACCCTTCCCAGTAAGCTCAGGCAAAGCAAGCTGCGGAAGCCCTTCCTAACTTTTGTGTTCTTCCACAATAATAACTGTTTGCACTTTGATTTCTACAGATCAGAATATCTTCCTTGGGGATTAGAACAGTTATTATCTGTTCTAATTCCCAAGAAAGAGGAATAAAGGGGATTGCATTAAGACCTGGACCACTGCTTTAACCTCCCATCAAGCAAAGTGAAGCTCTAATTTTTACAAAAATCATTTAATAGAATCATAGAATTGGAAGAAACCACATGGGACATCCAATCCGACCCCAGCCATGCAGGAAAAGCACAAAGGACCCCTGACAGATGGCCATCCAGTCTCTGGTTAAATCTTCCAAGGAAGGAGCTTCCACTACATTCCAAGGAGGAGAGTTCCACTGTTGAACCCCTCTTACAGTCAGGAAGTTCTTCCTCGTGTTCACGTGGATTCTCCTTTCCTGTAATTTGCTCAAGTCTCCAGGGCAGCAGAAGACAAGCCTGCTCCTTCTTCCTTATGACATGGTTACTCCATGCAAACGGAAAAATGCCAGATATTCCAGTTGGGTTTAGGTGAATGTTCAGTTTTCAGACCACATCAAAGTAGTTCCTGTGAACATGAACCCACACCTATCCCAGCACTATGCAATCGTGTGCCATTATTCTTTAACTCTACATTTCTCTCTCAATAAAAGTAGTATTCTTAAGAAAACCCTATGAAATTAATGGGGTTGCCTAAGTTGACAAGCAGCTCAATGAAGGCCTCTCCTCCTGGTTTGTCTTAAGAAAATCCAAAATGAAGAATGAATTTCAGGGCTCAATGTATTGTCAAAAGCTTTCATGGCTGGAATCACCGGGTTGTTGTAGGATTTCCCGGCTATATAGCCATGTTCCAGAACAGGGCTGCCCAACAGGCGGCCAGCGGCCCACACATGACCCGCCAGCCCCTTGGATGTAGCCCGCACCCTCCTGCAAGAATTCAGGGTTTTTTTAAAAAAAAAAAATTTGGCAAGAATTCAATCTCCGGGGGCGGGCTGCTCGTAGGGGCGGGGCCGGTCGCGGGCATGTGCGGCAGGGCGGGAGCGGCAAGGGGCCCTCCGCCATGTCCCTGGTTGCTGCAACGGACACCCTGGGAGCTTACCTTCCTTTCTCTTCCTTCGGGGACGGAAGGTAAGCTCCCAGGCACGGCTGCTGCAGTAGCCAGGGACATGACGGAGGGCGCCTCGCCGCTCCCGCCCTGCCGCGCATGCCCGGCGTCATGCGCGGCCCGCCCCTTTTTGGCGGGGCTGGGTGACGTCAGGCGTGGCGCCTCCCCCCACGAGCGACCCCACCCCCCGCTGTGGCCTCCCAGGTGATCAGTGACCGGAATTCCGGCCCTTGGGCCGGTAGAAGTTGGACAGCCCTGTTCTAGAAGCATTATCTCCTGACATTATGCTTGCATCTGTGGCAAGCATCCTCAGAGATTGTGAGGTCTGACCTCACAACCTCTGAGGATGCTTGCCATAGATGCAGGCGAAACGTCAGGAGAGAATGCTTCTAGAACATGGCCATATAGCCCGAAAAATCTACAACAACTCAGGGCTCACTCATAGTTTGAGCCTGGATTTTTTTTCAAGTTCTAATGCAGCTAAACAAGCCTGCCTCCAATGCTTGAATGTTTGGTGCACAGAGGCCCACAAGCATCTATTGTGGACTGTAGTTCATGAAAGCTTGTGCTAGAAATTTATTTTAGTATCATAGAATTATAGAGTTGAAAGAGACCTCGTGGGCCATCCAGTCCAAAATCACATTCAAAGCACCCCCAATAGATGGCCATCCAGCCTCTGTTTAAAAGCCTCCAAAGAAGGAGCCTTCATCACGCGCTGGGGCAGAGAGTTCCACAGCTGAACAGCTCTCACAGTTAGGAAGATCTTCCTCATGTTCAGGTGGAATCTCGTGAATACTTTATTATGGGTCTTTTCACACTTCTCAAGTATAACACTATGATTCCACTTTTACTGCCATGGAATCCTAGGCTTTGTAGTTTGGTGAGGTGCAGTTGCTGAGCTTGAGAAGTTTAAATGCCCTTCCCTAAATTGGAAATGTGAGAATCAACCTGGTGTACTGGTTTAATGATTAGACTAAGGTTCACTTCCCCTTTTGGGTTTGGAAAACCACTGGGTGATCTTGGGCAAGTCAAACTCTCTCGACCTCAAAAGAAGGCCAAGACAAATCTCCTCTGAAGAAATGCCAAGACATCCCCATGATAGATTTTGCTTTGAAGTAGCAAAATGACTTGGAGGCACACAATAAGAATGAATGACAAATACCACTTCATGAATTATAATGTTTTACATTGTAATTATGCATATGCGTGATTGTAACTCTATGGTTTTATCATTGTAGATTTATGTATTGTCTACATATGGTACTTCGCTGTATTTTAGCCACCCTAAGTCCCTTCAGGGAAATGGTGGCGGGGTAGAAATAAAATGTATTATTATATGATTATTATTTCTCTGTCGTGTGGAAGGGCCTATCGGTCTGAAAGGTGCTTAAGCATTCCTGTACGCCCTTGTGCTGACTGATCTTGAAGGGGCAACACTGGGCGCATCTATACCAGTGTTTCTCAACATGCAGGTTGGGACCCCTGGGGGTTGTGAGGGGGTATTAGAGGGGTCACCAAAGACCATCAGAAAAAACGGTATGTTCTGTTAGTTATGAGGCTTTTGTGTGGGAAATTTGGCCCAATTCTATTGTTGGCGGGGTTCAGAATTCTCTTTGATTGTGGGTGAACTATAAATCCCAGCAACAATAATTCCCAAATGTCAAGGTCTATTTCCCCCCAAATTCCACCAGTGTTCACAATTGGGCATATTGAGTATTCATCCCAAATTTGGTGCAGATCTATTATTGTTTGAGTCCACAGTGCTCTCTGGATGTAGGTGAACTACATCTCCACAACTTAAGGTCAATGCCCACCAAACTCTTCCAGCATTTTCCCTTGGTCGTGGGAGTTCTGTGTGCCAAGTTTGGTTCAATTACATCATTGGTGGAGTTCAAAATGCTGTTTGATTGCAGGTGAACTATAAATCCCAGCAACTACAACTCCCAAATGACAAAATCATTCCCTCCAGCCCCACCATAATTCAAATGTGGGCGTATCGGGCATATGTGCCAAATTGGGTCCATTGAATGAAAATACATCCTGCATATCAGATATTTACATGACGATTCATAACAGTACCAAAATGACAGCTATTAAGTAGCAACAAAATAATGTTATGGTTGGGGGTCACCACAACATGAGGAACTGTATTAAGGGGTGGTGGCATTAGGAAGGTTGAGAACTCACTGATCTATATATACTGTAGAACTAATGCACTTGGAAAGCACTTTACTATGGCTCAGTGGTATGGAATGATGGGATAGTTAGTACATACAATCTGCAACCCTCAGGATTCCATTGCATTGAGCCATGGAATTTAAAGTGGCGTTAAGGTGTACTCAGTCTAAAGCAGGCATGGGCAAACTTGGGCCCTCCATCCAGGTGTTTTGGACTTCCAACTCTCACAATTCCTAACAGCTGGGCTAAGAGAAGGGGCCATGATTGCAGCCCAGCTCGAACTGGGTTGTTTTCCGGGCTGTATGGCCACGTTCCAGAAGCACTCTCTCTTGACATTTCGCCCGCATCTATGGCAGGCATCCTCAGAGGTTGTGAGGTTGGAAACTAGGAAAATTGGGTTTATATATCTGTGGAATGTCCAGGGTGGGAGAAAGAACTCTTGTCTGGGTTGTAGTTTTTTTGGGCTATATGGCCATGTTCCAGAAGCATTCTCTCCTGACGTTTTGCCCGCATCTGTGGCAGGCATCCTCAGAGGTTGTGAGGTCTGTTGGAAACTAGGAAAATTGGGTTTATATATCTGTGGAATTTCCAGGGTGGGAAATGGAACTTTTGTCTGGGTTGTTGTAGGTTTTTTGGGCCATATGGCCATGTTCCAGAAGCACTCTCTCCTGATGTTACAAATGTTACACTATTAAATTCATGCCCATTATCACAGCATTGTCACAATATTTTCCCCACAGTAGAGGAAATATTGCACTGCTCGATGATACATCTGTATTTACAGTGTTCCCTCACTACTTTGCGGTTGGCTTATTGCGGACCCGCTGTTTCGCGGATTTCAAAAAAAATAGCTTAAAATATTTTCGCTGTTTTGTGGGGTTTTGCCGCTCTCCAAGGCGCTTTCCCTCCTCAGTCCTCCCTCCCTCCCTCCCTCCAGCCTTGAAGGGCCTTTCCTTTCTTCACTTTATTTTGAGTTTATAGACTAAAAATACTGTATATCTACTCAAATAATATATAAATATTAAAATAAATAGAGTAATCCCTACATTGCGGTTTTTCACTTATTGCGGGAGGTCCTGGAACCTAACTCTAGCAATAAGTGAGGGAACACTGTATTTTTAAAATGTGAGGAATGAGATTGTTTTTGTCATTTGGCAGGCAGGCTTGCTGGGGGAGGATCCTCTCTCACTCAGACTCAGCCTCCACCCCACCTCGGAATCAAAATCCTGGCTACGGGCATTGAATGGCCTAGTAGCTTCAAGGTGTGGCTTCTTACTCTGTGTGTGTGTGTGTGTGTGGGTGGGTGTTCATTGAGCATTGAATGGCCTAGTAGCTTCAAGGTGTGGCTTCTTACTGTCGGGGGGGGGGGGTGTTCATTGAGCATTGAATGGCCTAGTAGCTTCAAGGTGTGGCTTCTTACTGTCGGGGTGTTCATTGAGCATTGAATGGCCTAGTAGCTTCAAGGTGTGGCTTCTTACTGTCGGGGTGTGTGTGTGTGTGTTCATTGAGCATTGAATGGCCTAGTAGCTTCAAGGTGTGGCTTCTTACTGTCAGGGGTGTGTGTGTTCATTGAGCATTGAATGGCCTAGTAGCTTCAAGGTGTGGCTTCTTACTGTCGGGGGGTGTTCATTGAGCATTGAATGGCCTAGTAGCTTCAAGGTGTGGCTTCTTACTGTCGGGGTGTTCATTGAGCATTGAATGGCCTAGTAGCTTCAAGGTGTGCTTCTTACTGTCGGGGTGTGTGTGTGTTCATTGAGCATTGAATGGCCTAGTAGCTTCAAGGTGTGGCTTCTTACTGTCGGGGTGTTCATTGAGCATTGAATGGCCTAGTAGCTTCAAGCTGTGGCTTCTTACTGTCGGGGTGTTCATTGAGCATTGAATGGCCTAGTACAGTGTTTCTCAACCTTCCTAATGCCGGGACCCCTTAATACAGTTCCTCATGTTGTGGTGACCCCCAACCATAAATGTTTTTTGTTCCTACTTCATAACTGTAATTTTGCTATTGTTATGAATCGTCATGTAAATATCTGATATGCAGGATGTATTTTCATTCACAGGACCAAATTTGGCACAAATACCCGATATACCCAAATTTGAATACTGGCGAGGTGGGGGCAGGGGGATTGATATTGTCATGTGGGAGTTGTAGTTGCTGGGAGTTATAGTTCACCTACAATCGGAGAACATTCTGAACTCCACCAATGGGGGAATTGAACCAATCTTGGCACACATGACCAACAGAAAATACTGGAAGGGTTTGGTGGGCGTTGACCTTGAGTTTTGGAGTTGTAGTCCATCTAAATACAGAGAGCACTGTGGACTCAAACAATAATGGATCTGGACCAAATTTGGCATGAATATTAAATATGCCCAAATGTGAACACTGGTGGAATTGGGGGAAAATAGGCCTTGATATTTGGGAGCTCTAATTGCTGGGATTTATAGTTCACCTACAATCAAAGAACACTCTGAACCCCACCAATTATAGAATTGGGTCAAACTTCCCACACAGAACCACCATGAACAACAAAAATACTATGTTTTCTGATGGTCATTGGCGACCCCTCTGACATCCCCACACGACCCCCCCAGGGGTCCCGACCCCCAGGTTGAGAAACACTGGCCTAGTAGTTTCAAGGTGTGGCTTCTTTCTGCCTGGGGTTTGAGGGGTGTGCCTGAACAGCTCTTCCAAACGGGCCAAGAGCTGCCCTGCGGCTCAGCCAGGACTCCCTCCAGCCGGCGCCGCCCCGTTCCGGGTTTGCAGGCGGAGCTGAGCGGAGCTTCGGGCTTAAGGCGGCGGATGCAGCAGCAGCAAGAGCAGCAACAAGAGGCCGGCTCCGCCTCCGGGGAGGCTCCCGCCCGCAGCCCTTCTTGCTCTGGCCGGGCCCCGCTTCCGCCCGCCAGTCGCTGCAGCAAGCCATGAAGGAGAAAGAGGAGGAGGAGGAGGAGGAAGGCGGCCCCGGCGCCCAGGAAAGGCAGCCCTTGCTCCGGCCGAAGCCGCCGGCCCCTTTCTCTCGCCCCGCCGGGAACGGTGAGCCGCCAGGGAGCCTCCAGAGCTGGGCTCGCTCCCTTCGCCCTCCTTTGCCCGGAAGGACAGGTCCCGGGGCCGGGGTCCACCTCCCTTGCAGGATGGACGCAGCTTGACATGGCTTGAACTGCTGCGGAGTCAGGTTGCAAGATCTTTCGCCTTCTCTGCCTCACCAAACGAACCCCCCCCCCTAAAAACACACTGAATCGTGGCAGTTCAAGGGCTACCAAACTGCGTTCATTCCACAGTGTAGATCAGTGTTTCTCAACCTTCCTAATGCCGCCTCCCCTCAAGTTGTGGTGACCCCCCCACCACAAAATTATTTCCAATGCTACTTCATAACTGTAATTTTGCTACTGTTATGAATCATAATGTAAATATCTGATATGGGATGTGATTTTCATTCACTGGGCCAAATTTGGCACAAATAGCTAGGCTACCCCATACGGCCAAATTAGAATACTGGTGGGGGGTGGGGGCGGGTGGGGTGGGGGGGCTTGATTTTGTCATTTAGGAGTTGTAGTTGCTGGGATTTATAGTTCACCTATAACCATAGAGCATTCTGAACCCCACCAAGGATGGAAATGAACCAAATTTGGCACACAGAACTCCCATAACCAACAGAAAAGCTGAAGGGTTTGGTGGGTATTGACCTTGACTTTTTGAATTGTAGTCCACCAACATCAAGAGAACACTGGATCTGACCAAACTTGGCATGGATTCTCAATATGCCCAAATCCGAACACTGGTGGAGTTTGGGGAAAATAGACCTTGGCATATGGGAGCTGTCATTGCTGGGATTTATAGTCGACCTTGAGTTTTGGAGTTGTAGTCCACCTACATCCAGAGAGCACTGTGGACTCAAACAATGATGGATCTGGACCAAACTTTGGAGGGATGCTCAATATGCCCAAGTATGAACACTGGTGGAGTTTGGGGAAAATAGACCTTGACATTTGGGAGTTGTAGTAGCTGGGATTTATAGTTCATCTACAACCAAAGAGCATTCTGAACTCCACCAATGATAGAATTGAACCAAACTTGGCACACTGAACTCCTATAACCCACAGAAAAGACTGGAAAGGTTTGGTGGGTATTGACCTTTGCCTTGGTGTCGTAGTTCACCTACATCCAGAGAGCACTGTGGTTTCAAGCAATGATTGATCTGGGCCAAACTTCGCATAAATACTCAATATGCTTAAACGTTAACCCTGGTGAAGTTTGGGGAAAATAGACCTTGACATTTGGGAGTTGTAGTTGCTGGGATTTATAGTTCATCTACAATCAAAGAACATTCTGAACTCCACCAGCAATAGAATTGGGCCAAACTTCCCACACAGAACCCTCATGCCTTGAAGGGATGTGCTGGCGTGAGCCTCCCTCTAGCCCAGGGGTGGGCAATTACCGGCCCTCCAGGTGTTTTGGACTTCAACTCCCAGAAATCCTAACAGCTAGTAAACTGGCTAGGATTTCTGGGAGTTGAAGTCCTAAACACCTGGAGGGCCGGTAATTGCCCACCCCTGCTCTAGCCTCACATACTCTCTATCACCTGCACTTGTCCACCATGCGCCGAGCACGTCTGCCCACATGGAGTCTCAGAAACACCCCTCTCCTTCGCTGAGAGGCTAGCGGAGAGGCTGGCCAATCGCAACTGAGGAGGGCTTTTGGTGGGAGGATTCACCTTCTGTTTCCAAAAAGGAACAGAAGGACAGGGATCTTCAGCCTTCTCTGGCAAAGGCGCTCCTAAGACCATCAGAAATATGCATTTTCTGATGGTCTTTGGGTCCCCCCCTGAAACTTCACACGGATATTCAGTATACCCAAATGTGAACACTGGTAGAGTTTGGGGAAATAGACCCTGACATTTTGGAGTTGTAGTTGCTGGGATTTATCTATCGTCAAAGAGCATTCTGAACGCCACCAATGATAGAATTGAGTTAAACTTCTCACCCAGAACCCCCATGACCAACAGAAAATACTGTGTTATCTGATAATCTCTGGCGACTCTTCTGATCTCCCCTTGTGACCCCCACAGGGGTCCCTACCCCCCAGGTTGAGAAATGCTGCTTTAAAGCAGAGGCCCAGTTCATGCTCCGGGACAGGATGGGACTATAGTTCGAAAAACAACAACCATGAATTCATATGCACATTGCACCTATCTTATTTGTAGTGCAAAACCCCCCAACCATGAGCAATATAATATTTAAAATGAATTTAACCTTAACCAACATAAACTTACCAGTATTTCAGGTGGGAGGTGTGGGCCTGCTTTTGGCTGCTGAGATAGTCAAGTTAATTAGGATTGTTGTCATAGTGTGCTTTCAAGTTGTTTAAGACTGAGGGTGACCTAAGTCTAAAGTTTAGGGCAGGTGGGCAGGTAAATGAGCACACAGCCCACAGACCTTAATTTGAGGACCCCTGTTTTAAATTGCTGTGTGATAGTGCAATGCTCAGCTGTACTGGTTGGGGGATTTGGGCCATACTGTTTGGGGGATTTGGAGATATTTATATATTTATTTATTTGCCATGCTTGTATACCGCCTCTCTCAGCCTGAAGGTGACTCAAGGCGGTGAACAAGCGGCAACAAGTGCCCATATACAATACATCACAAGATAAAAACAGTCTTATAAAAACATATAAAATTAACAGTTAAAAACTACAAAATACAAATCTCAGCTCCACAATCTTAAAATCGGTTTCCGTTTCGTGGTCATACTAATCCTTGATCTTGATTAAAGTTCGTCTGCGAATGCTTGCTCGAAAAGCCAAGTCTTGACTTTCTTACGAAATGTCAGGAGGGAGGGGGTCGATCTGATGTCACTAGGAAGGGAGTTCCAAAGCCGAGGAGCCACCACTGAGAAGGCCCTGTCTCTCGTCCCCGCCAAGCTTTGGAAACTTACTTCTAAAAGTAAGTTTCCAAAGCTCTGTTAGGAAACTTCCCTTGGTGACTTTCAGAATTTGGATTCCAGTGACTGGGGATGCCATAAAAGTTTAGCATCACTCAGGGGAGCCTTAAGTGATAAAATGAAAGAAGGTGACATATAAAGTCCATTGTTGTGGACTTTATGTGTCACGTTTAGAATCAACAGTTGATTGTCTGTTCCCACTACAGAATCAAAGGCTACTTCACCTATTATCTCCTCAATTGCTTTATTCATTGTTTTTCTTAATTACTTTATGTTTGTTTGTACTTTAAATATGACAACGACTGACATTCAGGTCTCTCTTTGATAGGTTACATCATTTCAAGGTAACACAAAAGAATGTTCAGTGTGCTGGTTCAATCATTTCCCAGTGGAATAAGGTTATCCATCACAGGCCTATTTAGGGGACAGAACCAGTTTGCATGGTTCTGTCCTCAAAAGGAACCACTGGGGAATTCAGGAGGGAGCTGGTCAGAGAATTAAAGAGGATGGTTGAGAGCTGTCCAAACAAGCTGCTCCCTGAGGTGTTTGGCACACCTTGTGTTAATTTCAGGACCAGTCCTACTTATAGTTAGGCTATTAGGCCTAGTACCTACTTAGACAGCTGGCACCAATGTGTGGGAGGGATTCCACAGCAGCAATGAAAGGCTGCTAATCATAATAAACTTTATTTGTATCCCACCCTATCTTCCCAATGGTGATTCAAGGTGGTAAGCAACATACAAACAGCAGCAAACATTCAGTGCCGTAAGGTGCAACCAACAAATAATAGGGTAAAGGTAAAAGTTTCCCCTTGACATTAAGTCTAGTAGTGTCCGACTCTGGTGCTTATCTCCATTTCTAAGCTGAAGAGCCAGCATTGTCCATAGATGCCTCCAAGGTCATAAATCCGGTGTGACTACATGGAGTGCAGTTTCCTTTCGACTGAAGTGGTACCTATTGATCTACTCACATTTGCATGTTTTTGAACATCTAGGTTGGCACGAGTTGGGCCTAATAGTAGGAGCTCACCCCGCTCCCCGGATTCAAACCACCGACCTTTTGGTCAGCAAGTTCAGCAACTCAGTGGTTTAACCCATTGTGCCACCGGGGGCTCCTAACAAATAATAAATTAAATAATAACACATTAAACATTGACATCAGAGAATAACAAAACATTGCAGCAAATTAGACAGCACACAGCTAAAGATTACATTTTAACTGGACTATTAAAATCAGACTTGGAAAAAAATAAGATTGATAACAGTTCAAAACATTAAAATTAAAAAAGGTTAAAACCCATAGTGGCAGTCATTGCCATGTTTCAATCCATTTTGTTTATGTCAAATATTTCATATGTTTGCTCTATATGCTTGTAAGCATAAAAAGGTTTAAATTGTTTTTTTAAAAGAGAGCAAGGAGGGAACCGTTTTAATCTCCCTAGGGAGGGAGTTCCAGAGGTGGGGGGGCAACCATGGAGAAGGTCCTTTCTTTCATTCTCACCAGCTGTATCTGGGATGGAGGTGGGACTGAGAACAGGTCTTCATCCGCTGATTGCAGTGTCTGGGCAGGGTTGTACGTGGAGATGCGGCCACCCAAGTAGTCTGTGCCCAAACCATTTTAGGGCTTTAAAGGTAATATCCAGCACCTTGTATTTCGCACGGAAACAGACTGGTAATCAGTGGAGCTGCCATAACATGGGAGTGGTTCTCTCTCTATACGGAGCCCCAGTTAGTAACCTGGCAGCTGAAGTTTCTAAATGATCTTCAAAGGCAGCCCCACATAGAGTGCATTGAAGTAATCTAGATTGGATATAACTTAACTACTAAGCAATATTCCAGAATACTTGTAAGGTATGTAAACAAACACAATATAGTCTATGCAGTAGGAGAACTGTAATGACCATATAGCATATAGTGACACCAAAATCCCCAATATAAAGCTCAATACAGTGACATGAAAAATACAATGAAAAAGGAGGAACTGCTCTCAATCAGAAAGTATCTCAGTCTGATATCAGTCCTAATATCAGCAAGCTCCAGGGGTCCAAGTCCTATAAAGGTCCAAATAGGATGAAAATCCTCCAATACAAGGAGTAAAAAGGTCCAGTTACAGGTATAGTATCAGTGCAACACGGGTGCATGGATTTATTTACTCTGTTTAGGGGAAGAACTCCCTTTCTTCAGGTGATAAGGTGGTCAGCAACTACGAGTAATGACTTACATCTATAGCTGTGTACCTGTGTCTTCAGGGGGAGCGTCACCCCATCCAATACAGGTTGTTAGAATGTAGGATGCTAGAAGTGGTCTATCCAATGCAGTTTTCTTTATAAGCACCCCAAATAACCAAATCGAATCTAACGTTGACCAAGAACCGATTCGTAACCCTTTTGGTACTAATGTTGGAGAGTGGTCCCTGGTCAAAAAAAAAGCTTAGGAGCCACTGTTTTAGATGATTCATTCTTGAGATCACTGGGTGGTTGTAGGTTTTTTCGGGCTATATGGCCATGTTCTAGAGGCATTCTCGCCTGATGTTTTGTCTTCATCTATGGCAAGCATCCTCAGGGGTTCTGACCTTGCCATATAGCCCAAAAAAACCTACAACAACTTAGTGATTCCAGCCATGAAAGCCTTCAACAATACATTCTTGGGATCAATCTCAGTTCCATACGTTGAGATGTCACTTTATAGAAATCTTTGCTCCACTTACAAATCCACTCCCAACAACCTCCTTTATTCACTAATGTGCTGTTTGGAAATCATTTCATGTATGTCTCTGTGGTGGAGACAGATGTCATGTTTTTGTTTTAGTATGGGATTGCTTTTGAAGTGCCTCACTGCATTCAGTTGAAACATATCTTGCAAGTTTTGTTACAGTTACAGCAGGCAGCTTACATGGAGCCAGTTAGCTGTTGCCAATTAAATAAATATAGCTCAGCTCCAACCCACACAAGACCTCAGAGCTTATTTTGTACTTACAAATGTTTCTGTGTAAAATATTAACTAGGCCTATGAGATATGTTTAAAAAAGCCAGACCGCTTACAAACAGCAAAGTGGCAGATGGATGACTGAGTCAGCATTTGCTTTGCGGGTCTGCACACCTGTCACTTCAAACACTGAAATGCGAGCTGAATTGAGTTGCACTGGGGAACACTGGCTGAGAGTAAAGTTTTATCTGAAAGGGGGGTGAGGGGTGTGTGTGTGTGTGTGTGTGTGGAAGATGTGGAAGTGTATGAAAACCTCTGTTGAGGATGATATTATCATGATATTTAGTAATCTCATCTATAATAAAGGAGAAACAACCCAATGCAAAAGGATACTGGATATGTCCCAGTCCTATTGTGGGATCCATAATGGGCCAATTTCTGTGCAAGAGCTATATTAGATGTGTCAAGTAATAGAGCTAGCTCTGTGCTGGTGGACTGAATGGTTGATGTCATTGTCTTTTTCTGTGCTATACAACACAGACAAAGACTGTTGCTGCACACTGCATGCTAGCAATGACTTTACCTAGCATATTTGTAATAGTTACACTGATCTTGATTTTCAGTGTAAATATTGGGAGGTGTGTGATCAAAGTTGGCACATGACATCAATAAATCAAATTGACTCAGATTTAAGATATGGCGCTCCATGCAGTCATACTGGCCACATGATCTTGGAGGTGTCTGCGGACATCGCCAGCTCTTTGGCTTAGAAATGGAGATGAGCACCATACCCCAGAGTAGGATGCGACTGGACTTAATGTCAGGGGAAAACCTTTACCTTTACCTATCCTAGGGTTTGCTTAGAAAAAGCTTATTCAGGGGAAATTTCCTCTAAGTTTGAGAGAGTTGACCTCACAACCTCTTAGTACGCCTGCCATAGATGCAGGTGAAACGTCAGGAGAGAATGCTTCTAGAACATGGCCATATAGCCCAAAAAGTCCTACAACAACCCATTGACCACTCAGTTTTTCATGACTGAGTAGGAATTTGAATCCAAGCCTTCCAGAGTCCTAGTCCAACATTTAAACCACTATACCATCTAGCTCCCATTCTAAATTAGAGGCTTTTATACCATCCTGACATAATCATGCTTTTGTCTTGTCCCACATTTGGTTTTTGGTGCCCAGCATCTAGTAATTACAGGTAATTGAATGTGTAATATTTCAATGCTCTTTTGAAATTGCACTGTTCATTTTATGTTATACTTGAATTATCTAACACAGGATGTGATTAACCAAACATAAAGCTCATTTGACAACAAGACTTGGATACTTTATCTGATGTTGGAAAAATGTATGGCTAGAATCCAATAGGAAAAAAGCTGTTTCTCTCAGTGGAAAATCCAATAGGAAAAAAGCTGTTTCTCTCAGTGGAACTACGAGGAAGGAAGGGGCATTCTAACTCAATTTGGGGCAGAATTCTGAGAAACCCTCCAGTGCAGATTTTCAGATGGCACGAAAGGCTGCATCAGGGAGGGGAAGATTGGAATACATTGTGCTAACTAACAGGTGCCTGTTAACATGAAGTTTGATGTAGACCTGTGTCAATTTATACAATGTATCATCTCTATAAAATATGAAATGGGGATAAAACATGTGAGAAAGTGTCTTCAAACAAAGTTGTTTAAAATGTGTTTTTAAGTCTTTTATCATCTAATGCAGTCATCAATTAAATTAGATTACACGGCATACATTTCTAGTAAATATGAGAAAACATTGCAACATGAATACAGTTGGCACTCCACATTTGTGGCTCTAACTTTTGCAGATCTGGTTATTTGTGGGTTTGAGTAATATGTTCTCTAGAAATCCCCTTAGTGTGACTCTAGGCTCAGTATCCCCCTAGGAATATCTAGATCCAGAGTGATTTGGCAATTCCTAGAGAGAACATAAGAACATAAGAAGAGCCATGCTGAATCGGACCTCAGCCCATCTAGTCCAGCATTCTGTATCACACAGTGGCCCCCAGTTGTACACGGGGATCTCGAGCAGAAGGGAGGGAAAAACCCTAACCTGCTCCCGACCCCCCACAACCAGTACCCAGGGAAATCCTGCCTACCTCAACCAACTTCGAGGTGGCACTTGAATGTGGTGTCTCAGGTAAAAAAAAGTGTTTTTGAACTTGTGGTTTTCCCACTTTTGCATGGGTCATGTGCCCTGTAAGATGGAAGACGTACTGTATTATTTATTATTTATTATTTACTATTTTTATATGCCACCCTTCTCAACCCCGAAGGGGACTCAGAGCGGCTTACAGCAAACAACAATACTGCCAGAGTGGCTTACAGTGTACATATAACAATATTGCCGGAGTGGCTTACAGCAAACTGAAAAAACAACAATTAACATTACTGTCACAGCACAACATTAGCACTACACATCATATTGCACTACAACATATCGCAATATTGTTATTGTTGTGAGCTTACCCCACTGGCTGTCTCACCTCCGGGCTCCCTGGTTCTTCAGAGGTGGCGGCTGCCATCCTCGGGGAGGACTTGGGCTTGGTGGGGCAATCTCGCGAATAATGTCCAGAGGCCCCACAGTACCAGTATTATACTGTTTGGGGACCTGAAGTTAAATCTGGATGAGCCAGATGTGTTACTGGACATATAAAACCTCAGTATAACCTCATCCTATGTTGGATGAAGTTATACTCCCCCTGAAAACCCAGGTTAAGAGCTTTGTTGTTCATCCATCTTGAGCTTCATGTTCAGGTTTCAACAGTGCCACCATTTAAATTAGTGTGCCATCCATGCCCATTCCTGAAAATGTCAGATCTGGCCACTGTGACACAAAACCTTATAGCACATTTGGGTAAATGGAATAATGAAATGGTGAAATTCTATGTGTGTTTGAAAAATATTCAGAAATTTCTGTGGATCCATTCTACAGATTGCTGACCAGTCCCGATTATGGTGGTGGTGGGGATGCCTTGTTGCTAAGTATTCAACTGGTGATTTTTTTTGAGGGGGTACATTTCAGAGTGCTGTTTGTAACCTATAAAGCTCTGTAGGACTTGGGTACAGTGAGCCTGCTTAATTTTTGAGATCTTAAGGAAAGTACTGGATTTACTCGAGACTAATGCACAGCTTTTTTGTCTAAATTACACCACCAAAATGGAGGTGGCGGTGCGCATAAGATTCGATGGTGTATTAAAATCGAGCACATAAACCTGTCTGCACCACTGGGCCTGTCATCAAGGAGGAAAGCAGCAGAATGCAGAGAGGTTTTGAAGGCTTTGTGAATGAGGCCAATTAGATAGAAGCACCCCTCTGTCAGGCAAAGGCTAGTGAAGGAATAACTCTCAGGCAGAAGTCGAGGCTGAGGTACAATCCACTTCCTTGCATCTCGGTGGCAGGTGCTTTGGAAAGCAAAGCCCAATAATGGGCGGCCTTATCTCCTATGCTGGGCAGTCTAGAAAGTGTCGCCCCAAACATCATGAAGTGGCTGTGGGCCAGGAGATGCTACTTGGGGATGGAGGAGAGACTGGTTGTAGTGGCCATGAAAGGGATGGTAGAAAGCCAGCTTCACACAGTTCCCAACTGACCTTATTCATGAGCTTTCAAAATTGAAGGGGAGGTTTTGAATGTCTCATGAATTAGGCCAGTTGGGAAATTCATGAGGCTGGCTGATGGAGGGCCATGGCTTCCCACCAGCTTTTTCTCATCCATCACCAGTTTCCCAACAGGTTTATTCACAGCTACTGCCAGCTTTCCACAAGTCATTTTGCAGCCACTGCTGGCTTCCCACCAACCTTTTGGTGAACACCACCTTGCAAATCCTTTTTTTTGGGTAATATGCACCTATTTCCTTTCAATGGAAGGCCATACTGCCCATTCTTATTCCTCTGCTGGAAGACTTAGGCAGGGTTTTGGCCATCAGCTGACTACTGTGAGAGGGCCATTTTAATGAGGACATTCTATCGTCCACGTTTTCTGTTAGCATATTTAATTAGTTCAGAACTGTTTTTCACATATCTGGTTTTTAACTGAATCATGTTTTAAGAGCAGGATATAAAATAAATAAATATATAAACAAACAGTAATAAGTAGTCTTAAGTTCCTGTTAGTTATTGGCTAGGGTTGTAAGGGATTAGGTTTCACAGATATATTTTCTCCTCCTAACTGATGTTTTGTGTTCTTACTCTTTGTGAGTTTGTTTATTCCAAGTGCTTCTCTTCTTGCCTTGACTTCTTCAGCAAAACATACTTTTGGATGCTTTTAGACAGTGGTTCTCAACCTGTGGGTCTCCGGATGTTTTGGCCTTCAACTCCCAGAAATCCTAACAACTGACTAGGATTTCTAGAAGTTGTTGCAGTCCAAAACACAGGGGACCCACAGGTTGAGAACCACTGCTTTAAAACGTCAGAGTTTGAAAAAATGATTTCTAAAAACATGGTAACAGTATTGATGATGAGAATACACAAATGACTGTATTGCTTTTAATCTTTCAGTTAAGGATGACCATGAGCTCTACTTCAACCAAGCTGTAGTATTCATTGAAGATGCAGTTCAGGTAATTTTGGCATATATATTCTCTAAGGAGATTGTAAACATGACACCAAATCCTTTTCTGCAGAGCTTGGGAAGTTACTGTATGTACAGAATTGTTACTTTTATTTGTTACAGTTTCTACATATGGAATTCATCTTTTAAAAAATATCTCATTATTTAGGTTATTTCAGGGGTCAGGAACATTTTTGACTCAGAGAACTATGAAAGCAAAATATTTGGAAATTTATTTCAGTGAGAGCCATATAATATATTTTAAGACTGAATTCAACTAAATGTGGCTTAATGGGCTAAACCCTTGTGCCAGTAGGACTGTTGGTTGTTTGAATTTGGGGAGGGGAGTGAGCTCCCGTCTGTCAGCTCCAGCTTCTCATGTGGGAACATGAGAGAAGTCTTCTACAGGATGGTAAAACATCCAAGCATCCCCTGGGCAATATCCTTGTAGACAGCCAATTCCCTTACACCAGAAGAAACTTGCAGTTTCTCAAGTCGCACCTGACACACACACACAAATTGAGGACCAAAGCAGATACTTTGTCTTGCTTTGTTTTAGGAACCCTTTTTGGACAGCAGAATGCAATGAAAATATCTCACTGATAGCAATGGAATTCTTACCCCTCTATCTAGCTATATGTACATGGGGTGGGCACTTTTCAGACGGACTGTACTGATCTGTCAACATACAGTATTTCAAATAAAGATTACTACTACTGTGTTCTTGTAGTTAGCTGTAGTAAAGCTGAAATACCTATATACTTATTTTGTATGTATTGAGTATGTGTTTTGGATCTGAATTTCCTTATCATTAGTAGGCATTGCTTTTAATGAGTCAGAAGTGGCCTGTTTAACTTTAAATGACTTGGCTTCCACATTTGAGAAACAGAATAAAATGTAATGCTTGAATTTACTTCTCTGACTTTTGCCTCTCTAGTATCGTTCCATAAATCATCGGGTGGACTCTAACTCCCTGTGGCTTTATCGATGGTATTATTCAGAAGTTTGCCAAAGGTAAGAAATTGGGGGTGCTGTAAACCATTACTATCTCTGATGATCACATCCATTTCCTTTTTGTAGTTCTGTAAATCTTTGCTCTTTTTATTGCTTTTTTCCTTTTTGCATTTCTCTACACATTTGAGAATATCCTATAACACAGCTTCTGTTTTGTCCTCTATTATCCTTTGCAATGGATACACTTGCATATAAATTCTGCTACAGAGGGTACCCCAAGCTTCCAGAGCCAATTGGGATCTGTAGTTGATATCTGTTCATGGGCACCTGTGTCATTGCACCAGCAGGCAATCACAACTCTATTGGAGAAAGAGGCTCCTTGTTAAAAGTAAATGTTGTGACCATAAATATTAGAGCCCTCAGATACAACAATATTAGAAGACCCCTTCTAGATTAAACCACAGGCCTGCTAAATGACAGTAATGTAAGAGGGATAATCTCATTCCTTACATTTTAAAAATAAATACAGATATATCATCGAGCAGTGCAATATTTCCTCTACTGTGGGGAAAATATTGTGACAATACTTTGATGATGGGCATAAATGTAATAATGATAATAATTGTCATGGCAAGTCATTCTGTTTTAGGCATCCTCATTTCTCATTGCTTCTGTTCATGAAAGACACTCTCTCCTACTGACATGCCATCTTTAATGTCCTGAGATATGCATTGGAGGCCACCCTTGTGCCAGCTGAACTGCTGACCTGAAAGTCTGTGGTTCAAATCTGCTATCTGTGGCGATGTGCTGCACCACAGATTTTTAAATACTGCGTCGTTTTTATGTTGATTTACTGTTTTTAACTGTTATTGTATTGCTATTGTGCCTTGTATGGCTCTTGTGAGCCGCCCCGAGCCCCCCCGGGAGTGGCGGCATAGAAGCCCGAATAATAAATAAATAAATAAATCTGCGAGACGGAGTGAGCCCCTGCCTGTCAGCCCCAGCTTCCCATGTGGGGACATGAGAAAAACCTCCCACAGGATGGTAACACATCTGGGCATCCCCTGGGCAATGTCTCTACAGATGGACAGTTCTCTCACACCAGAAGCGACTTGCAGTTATCTCAAGTCGCTTCTGACATGACTTAAAAACCTCCCTGCAACCTAACTAATATTTCAGTGAGAGTATTTACCTAGTAGAGTTCCATTCAAGGGATGTTCCAACCAGCAGAAGAAAAGGAGATGGGTTTAATTTGTTCATCTTTCCGTCTGCATCTCAATACAGTCTCCTCTAGTCTGTCCTGGAGGGTTGCAGGACAGAAGGGCAAACTGTAGCAAGGCTGTAGGAGGAAAGGGAAGAATCTTTGGCTTGTACAGGTAGGATTCCACCACTTGTCTGGTTTCTGCTTTATCTAGCTACTGTCAACAAAGTGGCTGGAAAAAAGTCCTTCATTGGTTTGTTTTGCTAAATATCCTATTTTGTCATTACATTGCTTTGTAATGTCAAAAAGAAGCATTGCGTTTTGGCTCATAGGTGTTCTTTCTTTTTTTATTTAAAGGCTCAGTTTTGACTGCTTCTGCTAATAAAGCAATGGATAATTTGAATGCACAGTCGTTTTGGCAAATCTTTTCAGTTCCCTTCTTGTTTAATTCACACATTCGTGTTCTCTTTCCTCCGAAGGATTTTGATTGCTACCATTACCCTTATCTTGATCCTTGCTTTCATCGAAAAGCCTTCTTCACTAACAGTCACATCAGATGTGCGATATCGCTCAGAAGCCTGGGAGCCTCCTTGCGGCCTCACTGAGAGCATCGAACTGCTTTGCTTCCTTGTCTTTATAGTGGATGTTTCCGTGAAGGTTAGTGAGCTCTAAAGTATATATTGAAAGCCATTTAGGTATATAGTCAGCCTTCCACGTTTGTTTGTTTTAGCTCTTGCAGATTGATTGATATGTTCTCTCGAGGAATCTCAAAGTCCTCTAAGGAGACTTTAAAATGTTCCTCAGGTTAAAAAAAGGCATTTTTGTAGTTTTCCCACTTTTGTGGAGTCGTGTGCCCCTAAACCAATGAAGTGGAGGGCCTACTGTGTGCATAGTTAACAAGTACCTATGTTTTCCCCTTTCCTCCAGGGAGCATAAGTTAATACACAGAGCTCTCCTACTTCACAGCTTATTTTCACAACGAGTCTTCAAGATGGTTTAAATTGGTAGAGAATTGCAGGGCCCAAATCACCCTGCCCAAATTCCAGTCTAATTTTGTAACCACCACATCACATGGTATCATTAAATGACTGATTGACTGTTAATGGCACCATATTACAATTAATGGTTTTCCATGCACTGTTTGGCTGATGCAGTAGCATGACTTGAAACTGTTATATTGTTAGCAGTCACTGCTACCAAATGTGAAACACTCCAGTAGTGCGGTCAGTTTTGGCCTGAGACCATACCTCTAGCAGAGCCATTGAATGGAATTGTACCTTTTGTTTTCTTCCCAGCCACACATTCCTGTAAGGTCACTCTGCTACAGTGATTCTGAAGAAATTTCTCAAACACACAGAGGCACGGCCTCTGTGAATTTTGTGCTGAATAAATCTTGAACTTATTCAATAAATCTTGAACTTGACACTCATTCATTAGTCCAGAATTTTCAGCAGAGTTTTCTTACATTTGACAAACACATTTTCCAATATTTCTGAATGTTCTTTTCACCCCTATTCTGTTGTTTCCCTGATCGGGGGTGGGAATCATATGACCTTCCAGATATTGTTGAACTTCATCTCCAGGCAGAGCTTTTCACCTTAGCATGGCTCACTTACAGAGTTGACAAGGGGGGGGGGGGGGGATCAACATTGTGTTTGCACCCTCCGTGACCCAAGAATACCAACAATACTTATTTTACTGCTTAAGATGTCAATTTGTGTTCACTCTCTATTTGACATGGCAGCCTTACTACAGTCCATCCTGGTGGCCCCAGCAATTGGAAAATTACCCTTTTCGCCAATGCTACACTAGAGTCTGTCCAGACTCTTCCTCTTCATCTTCTAAAGATGGAGCCCCCAGTGGCACAGTGGGTTAAACCCTTGTGCCGGCAGGACTGAAGACTGACAAGTCACAGGTTCAAATCCAGGGAGAGCACGGATGAGCTCTCTCTGTCAGCTCCAGCTCCCCATGCGGGAACATGAGAGAAGCCTCCCACAAGGATGGTAAAAACATCAAAACATCCTGGTGTCCCCCTGGGCAATGTCCTTGTAGACGGCCAGTTCTCTCACACCAGAAGCAACTTGCAGTTTCTCAAATCTCTACACACACACACCTCCAAGCATTCCTTATCATTGAATAACCTGGCTAGAACTGTTGGGAAATGCAGGCCAATATGAATCCCAGTCCTATACTAATGAATTTAAAGAGAAAGTTTAGTAATTTTCTCTTCTGTGATATTTATTGTGAAGTTAAAGATTGGATGCTAGTAAAGTACTGGGAACATCTAATAATATTATCTGTAATGACTCCCTGCACTGTTAATCAGATCTGTACAATTTAGTCTTTGTAACTAATCACATGAGATTGCCCTTCCCAGTACCCCAGAGCATGGAAAATATTTTGACTGTTGGATTGTCAATCCAACAGTCATCCTGGCTGTGGGATTATGCAATTAAGTGGTCCTAAAATGGAATGTGCCCAAGATGTGCCTGTATTTGAGTAAGAGATGAATTTTGATACAATTCTGAAACAGGGTTCTTGGAATGGATAAAATGGTTCCCCCAAAAAGTTTTCACTTAAGTAATTCTTCAAATGTTACATTGGTTGTCTATTTTCAGAAAAGGCATATGGCAATGAGTCATAGAGGCATTTCCCCATTGTTTTTGTTTATGTTGCAGTGGCCTCACTGCTGTTCAAACTTGTATTGTTTCATCAGAGTTACCTCATAGGATGGGAAGGATTTCGGAAAACTAAGTGGCTGATGGCATATATCCTGGTGCTAGTGGTCTCCCTTGCAGACTGGACTGTCTCCCTGAGCTCTTCCTGTGATGAGGTAAAGTGTATGTTTGTTTGTTTGTGAAAATGAGACTGAGTAAGGTTCAAAGCAGCTGACACCATACATTAAAACAATAAGCAGTAAAACTATTGTCAAAGGCTTTCATGGCCAGAATTATTATTTATTTACATACTATATTTATGTAATATAGTATGTAAAGGGACTCAAGGCAGCTTATAGCAGGGGCAAAATTCAATGCCTTAAACAAACAATTAAATAACCTGTAGTTAAAAATCTAAACAAGGTTAAAAGCAATTAAAACATAAACAATACCACTTACAGACATAAAATCACATTATCCACAATTAAGGTCAGGCCATTCCAATGATCATTACACATAAATCCAAGTAATATATCGCACTGTATTAGTTGCCAAAGGCTTGTTCACAAAGCCATGTTTTCACTTTTTTTCTGAAAGTGAAGAGGGAAGGGTCTGATCTAATATCACTGGGGAGGGAGTTCCATAGCTGAGGAGCCACCACGGAAAAGGCTCTGTCTCTCATCCCCACCAACAGCACCTGTGAAGGAGGCGGGACCGAAAGCAGGGCCTCTCCAGATGATCTCAATCTCCACGATGGTTCATAGGGGGAGATATGTTCAGACAGGTAAGCTGGGCCAGAACTATTTAGGGCTTTATAGGCTAAATCCAGCACTTTGAATTGTGCTCGGTAGCAGATTGGCAGATTATTATTAGCCCGCTTTACCCCCACTGATGGGACTTAAAGCACTGTACAAAAATTAAAAAAGACAACTACATAATACACAAAACTATCTACCCACCCACCCAACATATAAATAATAAACCCACACATTGCATAAAACAGAAGTCACATAAATATAAATAAGCATCAAAATAATCACATATATCATTATCATTAAAATCCCTATGCCTCAAGCCACTGAGGTTGTCCTAACAAGTTAAAACATTAAACTAACTGACTCAGAGCCCCAAGTCTTTGTCCATGTGAGTCTTGTCTGGCAAGATAGCTTCTATTATGTGTTGTCTGGGAAGGCCTGCCTCTAGAAGCAGGCTATAAGCAGGTATCACTGGGTTGCTGTTAGCTTTCCAGGCTGTGTGGCCATGTTCCAGAAGCATTCTCTCCTGACATTTTGCCCTGGGGAAGCATGTGGACATTTCAACAAAAAGGAGGAAACAATGAAAATGAACAAGATCTGGCTACCAGTATTTAAAAAAACCCTCTAAAATCAGGATAGTAAATAAAGAACAATACTAAAAACACAGGGGTATTCCAGATACTATGGCAGGTATCCACAGAGGAAACAATCAGGGCCAGCTAACACCTCTCAACAAAGGACCCTCAGGCAGGAAGCAGCTGGGTTTTCTAGCTGCAAGACTATTCAATGCTAATCAAGGTTGCCAATTGCAACATTCACACTTGGCTGAAACAGACAAGAGTTCTTTCTCCAATCCTGGACATTCCACAGATATATAAACCACACTTGCCTAGTTCTCAACAGACCCCACAACTTCTGAGGATACCTGCCATAGATGTGGGCAAAATGTCAGGAGAGAATGCTTCTGGGACATGGCCACACATCTGGAAAGCTCACATCAACCCAGTTGTAAAACTCTTGGTGATACAGGCAGTCCCCAGTTATGAACAAGATAGATTCTGTAGGTCTGCTCTTAAGTTGAATTTGTTTGTAAGTCGGAATAGATACATTTTAAAAGTGTAACTCCATCTCTATCTATCTATCTATCTATCTATCATCTATCTATCTATCTATCTATCTATCTATCTGTACATGGAGGGGTTACCACCTTTTGGCTAGCCTAGGGAAGGGTTAACACCTCTGTAGTGTTTGTTTTACTGACTCTTCCCCCTTCAGAAGATGTCACTTCACTTTCTGTCGATTTGATCATTGGATTTTGAAAAATTTGACTTTTATGGAAACAAAGATTAGTGAGAAATCTTCAGTAGAGACACCTTTTTGCCATAACTCTTTCAGGAGTGAATTTTTCCTCTGATGGGTACATTTTCTCACTTCCTGTTGTCTCCCCCCTCCCCCCTGTTCTTAACTTTGAGTCATTTGTAACTCGGGGACTGCCTGTATTAGGTTTGTGTTAGGTATTACCTAACCCACATGATCTTTGCTCAGATCTCTCTTTTCTTACCACTGTTGAAATGGGTCTGAATGAACTAGTCTCATCCAAGAGTATCTCTGTGTGTGTAACATGTGAAGCGATAATGGTGAAACTCATTCCTTTGTTGGTTAGCCTTTGTTATTCTGCCAAAAACTAAAGTTACTTAGAAGTCACCACATGTTAACATGTTCTTCTCTTCCCATGAGTTGTGGTCTCTTTTATTTAGAGACGGAAAGCCATAAGGTGAAGGAAGTTTATATTGTGATTGTTTTTTCAGGCCATGCTGAAGTCCTTCCGTTTACAAGGAAACTTTATCATGGGAGAATGGCAGGTGAAAATTAATCCTGCAGAAGCCTCTTCCCAATTGTAATAAGCCCCTTTTGTGGTTCAGGGTTTCCTGAGCAGGAGCATGCACCTCTGATGATAGTTGTTAAAATAACCCTTCCTATTCATTCGTTCAATTTATTTTCTTTAGGTATTGATATATATAATTATTGGTTTTTTATGTCATATGGGAAATCAATTTTGGGGAGAAAAACCTTCCTTGCTCTGCTAACCTCCTGCATGTTCAGTCCATTAACAATTGGCTCACTAAATGATGGTTCCTCCTTCTCTTGACTTAGAGGACAATCCTGTGGTCCCTGAAGTGATAGGACTGAGGAGTAACCCCTCTTCCCAAGTTGTAGGCTGAGGTGAAAATTGTGCAACATATATTTGTCCCCTGGATACTTTTATGGTTCACAGGATATCCCAGGTTAATTTGTTTTGGTAGAAAAATGTCCCAGATGCACTTTAGGAGGCATGAGAGCATTTAGCGCTTTTTTTTTTTGCTCTTTGCAATTTTCTACAACAGGAGGTTAATGGAAATGACTTCAGCACTTCCTATTGCTAAAAAGACTCTTATGCCCCAGGTGAGCCAGAATGGCTCCGAGGATCCAGCATATATGGCAAAGGTTCCCCTAAACCTTCTAGAGCAGCGTTTCTCAACCCCTGGTAGGGGGGGGCGGTGTCGCGAGGGGGTGTCAGAGGGGTCACCAAAGACCACCAGAAAACACAGAATTTTCTGCTCATCATGGGGGTTCTGTGTAGGTAGTGTGTTCCAAATTTATAATTGGTAAGGTTCGGAATGCCCTTTATTTGTAGATGAACTATAAATCCCAGCAACTACAGCACCCAAATGTCAAAGTCTATTTCCCCCAAACTCCACCAGTGTTCACAATTGGACATATTGAGCATTTGTGTCAAGTTTGGTCCAGATTTGTCATTGTTTGAGTCCACAGTGCTCTCTAAATGTAGGTGAACTATGACTCCCAAACTCAAGGCCAATGCCCACCAAACCCTTCCAGTATTATCTGTTGTCATGGGAGTCTGTGTGCCAAGTTTGGTTGAATTCCATCATTGGTGAAGTTCAGAATGCTTTTTAGTTGTAGGTTAACTATACATCCCAGCAACTACAACTCCCAAGTAACAAAATCATTCCTCCAAAACCTCACCAGTATTCAAATTTGGGCGTATTGGGTATTTGTGCCAAATTTGGTCCAGCGAATGAAACCACATCCTGCATATCGGATATTTACATTACAATTCATAACAGTAGCAAAATTACAGTTATGAAGTAGCAACAATAATAATGTTATGGTTGGGGGTCACTACAACATGAGGAACTGTATTAAGGGGTCGTGGCATTAAGATGGTTGAGAAATACTGTTCTAGAGGGCTTTATAGGCAGAAATAGATTGTACGGTCATCTGTCCACATTTGCTGAGGTTAGGGGTACAGCACCCCCATGATAGTAAAAAGCAGTGAATAAAATGACTGATTTTTATTGTGTTTCTCAAATCTCAAGCTGATTGTAGATGACCTAGAGAATCCTCCAGGAACTTCCTGGCCACTGTGGAGCTTTTCTGTGAGACCTTGATGAGACCAACATCTTGAACCAGAGTGGTATAGAAGTGGATTAGGGATGGAGCTTGCCATCTCTAGTTCTTTCAGCCTCCAACCATGTTCCCAATGTGAGACACGGTGTCACTCTAATGTTGAGTGGTCTAAATCTATCCTCTACCACTGCTTGGATTTTTAACACCCAAGACTAGAGATGGGAAGGCCTGGGGGGAAAAAGGGAACCCCACCCATTTTTTTCCATTTCCCCCATTTTTTTCTGTTTTTTTCTAGGCCTTCCTATCTAACCAAGACAAAGAGCACCTCATGGAATGGGGGAAAGGCAACACACTCTTAAATGCACACATAGCTGCCTGCCCCAGCCGCCTATCTCACTAGAGCTGAACAAGGCTTTGGATATGGTACACACTACAGTACTTGAACTGCTCTGTCATTTCAACTCCTTGACCATTGGATTGTTCTCTTGAAGTTTTATGCTTATATGTTCATGTTGTGCTTTTCAAGATCAAACTTTACTGTTTAATTGGATTTGTCTGCATGGACATAAATTAAGAGGCATCTGATTCAGATGCTGGGTTTTTTGTTCATGTTTTCTCGATTCAAAATGCCATTTCTCATCTTAAATCTTAGAAACTCAGAATAAGACGAATCCTCCGACCCTTCTTCCTCCTTCAGAACTCTTCAATGATGAAAAAGACACTGAAAAGCATCAAGAGGACATTGCCTGAAATTACAAGGTGATTTATACCAATACCCTTCAGCAAGTTGCTGTCAAAGAGATAGATACTGTGAAAATGTAGCAACTCTTCCCAACATTATGTTATCTATTTCCAAGGGAGAAATGGGTAGGGGGGTCTTGATGGATTTAATGGGTGGTATTTAAAATGTGGAGAAGCTCAAAGGGGTAGTTATGTTTACCCTCTATCATGCTGCTGAAAGGTAAGGGCAGATTTGTGAGGCGCGATGGAGGGATCTGTGGTTTGTTTCAAATGAGATAAGTCAGAGAGTCAGTGGGCCCTTCTACACCGCCCTATATCCCAGAATATCAAGGCAGGAAAGTATCTGAATGCAGGTAACCCAGTTGAAAGCAGATATTGTGGGATTTTCTGCCTTGATATTCTGGGATATAAGGCTGTGTGGAAGGGCCCAGTGTGATGTCACTGGAGAATTGGCTTGATATAGTAGTTTGAATTTTGGACAAGGTCTCCAGGGGACAAGAGTATGACTCCCAGTTTAGCCATTGAAACCCAGTGGGTGGCCTTGGGCAAATCATGCTTTCCCAGTCTTAGACAATGGCAAACCTCCTGTGAACAGATGTTGCCAAGAAAACCCTCAATAGGGTCACCTAAAGTTCTCAATAAATCAGAAATCATCTGAAAGCACATGAGGAGGAGGAATATTATATTACTTTTAAGTCTCCCTCTCTGTAGTTTAGGTATGAATTGTCAAGGATAAAACATTGTTCTTTGCTCAGGTATTTACTTGAATTAAGTGTGTGTGTGTGTGTATTCTGGTGTGATTGGATTATGCCATCTTTCCACTTGTACTCACCTTGCATTTTGATGAAAGGATTAATGTTGATGTTTATGTTTTCTTCTGCTAGTGTTATGCTGCTGTTAGCGCTTCACCTGTTTCTGTTTACCATGTTTGGCATGCTGCTATTTGCTCGAACAAAGGTAACTAAGTAACATAGATGATTACTGTCATGGATGATTGTTTTCAAAAGCTGTTTCTCTGAAATGTTGGAATTAAAAAATTACTGTCTTTCTGAAGTGAGCATTATCCTCCATTACAATTATGCATAGTATTATGATAAATGTATTTATTTATCGTGTCAGGAGCTAACCAAGCAGTTGTATTGCATTAAAAAAACCAAACAAACAAAACACAAGGTTTGCAGACTTCATATTCTATTAAATGTCCTTTGACCAGTAGCTGGCCACTTGGAGTGCCTCTGGTGTGTCCATAAGAAGGTCCTCCATTGTGCATGTAGCAGGGCTCAGGTTGCATTATAGTAGATGGTCTGTGGTTTGCTCTTCTCCACACTCGCATGTCATGGATTCCACCTTGCAGCCCCATTTCTTAAGGTTGGCTCTGCATCTCGTGGAGCTAGAGTGCAGTCTGTTCAGTGCCTGTTTGTAGGATCCTAAAACACAGGCACCAAAATCTGGTGTGTGAGCATTATGCTCCAAACTAGGGACTGATATCCCAAGATGCAGGGAGGGAGAGGCAAAGAGAGTGTCTCCTCCTGTTGGATTAGGCTGGACCTTGGATTAGGCTGGACCTCTCTTTGCCTCTCCCTCCCTACATCTTGGGATATCTGTCCCCAGTTTGGAGCATAATGCTCACACACCAGATTTTGGTGTCTGTGTTTTAGGATCCTACAAACAACCCCTCCCCCCCGCCGGAGGACCCTACCTACCCTTCCTGCAGCGTGTTTTCCTCATTTGGGATCGACCCCGTTGGATTACAATTTGGCGTCTGCCAAGAGGCGACACCCACGCCGCTTGTCCCTTGGTGCACTTGGGATTCGGCTTGGATTCCGCCCACACCTCGGCATCTTGGAGCCTCTCCACTACGTGCATTGGCCCAATGTGTATCTCCACTTGGAACCTTGGCGTACTCACGCCTTTTCCACAACTCTACGATACTAGGACTAAGGCGCATTTTCGCCAGCTTGCCTTTGGGACTAAGGCACATTATTGCCAGCCTACCTTTGGGACTAAAGCGGATTATCGCCATTCTTTCAACATGTATGTATTGGGTTTCCTCCATGCTTCATATGTATAAATATATGTATTTTGATACCTACAAAACGTATGTATGATCCTTTCTATTTACACAGTCACTTTGATATTCATTATCTGGTCATATTATTAATTCTTGTGCACTGTTGTTTACTGGTTCTTTTAACTAGCCCTGCTCGTTGTTCTGTTTAGTCTCATTTGGTATCAGCCATTGATTGAGGTTCTGGGTTTTAGCCTGCCACTTTTGGACTCTCACTTGCTGAGGTGTTCCAGAGAGTGTCTCTCTAGATCATAGAAAACTATTTCACCATTTAAGTCATTGGTGTGCTGGCTGAAACCCAAACAGGGGATGGGTTGGAGATGTCACTGCCTTGGTCCTTTCACTATTGGTTGCTTCTTCCCGGCGGATGTCAGGTGGTGCAATGCCAGCCAAACAGTGTAATTTCTCCAGTGGTGTAGGGCACAGACACCCTGTGATAATGTGATATGTCTCATTAAGAGCCACATCCACTGTTTTAGCGTGGTGAGATGTGTTCCACACTGGGCATGCATACTCGGCAGCAGAGTAGCATAGTGCAAGGGAAGATGTCTTCACTGTGCCTGGTTGTGATCCCCAGGTTGTGTCAGTCAGCTTTCATATGATATTGTTTAAAGACCCACTTTTTGCTTGATATTCAGGCAGTTCTTCTTGAGCACGGTCCAGGGTAACTCCCAAGTATTTGGGTGTGCTGCAATGCTCCAGTGGGATTCCTTCCCAGGCAATCATCAGAGCTCAGGATGCTTGTTTGTTCTTAAGATGAAAATCACATGTATGTGTTTTAGATGGGTTAGGAATCAGCTGGTTTTCCCTGTAATAGGCTGTAAGATCACCTAGAGCTTCGGAGAGCTTCTGTTCAACCACCTCAAAGCTCCCTGCTTGAGCGGTAATGGCACGATCGTCAGCATAGATTAAACTCTCTGTCCCTTCTGGCAATGGCTGGTCATTTGTGTAAATGTTGAACATTGGTGGAGCAAGCATGCTCTCCTGAGGCAGGCTGTTCTTCTGTTTTCGCCATCTGCTTCTTTGGCCCTGGAACTCAACAAAAAAGCTCCTGTTTTGTAGCAGATTTCCTATGAGGCGTGTGAGATGGCAATCCTTTGTGATATTATATATTTTTCTCAGGAGAAGGTGGTGGTTTACAGTATAATAGGCTGCTGACAGGTCTATGAAGACAGCTCATGTGATTTGCTGCCTTTCTTTTTTAAATTTTATTTTTATTTTTTATTTTTTTAAAAAAAATATTCTTTATTGCAGGTTTTCAAAATTTTTTAAAAGCACATAAGACACATAGTACAAACTTACTGGGAAAGGGAAAGAAGGGAAAAGGGGGTGGGAAAGGGTTGTCGGGGGTGCAAGGAAAAATGGGGAAAGGAAAGGTTGTGGAGGGGGTGACAATACTTAGGGGAAAAAGGGGGGTACAAGAAAGATCTTTCCGTTTTAGATTTACAACCCGCAGAGACATAGTACATCTTCATCTTCTATTTTTTGTGGAAACATTTTCATGCCTGCATTTGAATATAGAAAAGAATACATCGGCGTAAATATCAGGAGTTGTGCTTTATCATTTACATTAACCCAGACTCAGAATGTCTTTAGGGTATGTAGAACTAGGACCATTTCCATCAATTTATAAAGCCATTCCTCCTTCCTAGGTTCATCGTTAGATTTCCAGTATTTGGCAAAGGTCAATTTAGCTGCTGTTATTATAGCTAGGAATATAGTTTTTTCATTGTTATTCCATGTTGGGTCGAGTATCCCCAGGAGGAACATCTCTGGCTTTCTCTCCAGCTTTTTAGAAAAGATTTTATTTGCTTCATTCTTTATTATCTTCCAGAATTTTTGGGCCTTCGGGCATAACCACCATAGGTGGAAGAAGGTTCCACTCCGGGCTCCACAATTCCAACAATTAGTTTTAACGTTCGGGTATATTTTGGCCAATTTATCTGGGGCCAGGTACCATCTGTATAAGATTTTGACCCAGTTTTCTTTAAATTTATGACAGGTTGAGAAGTTGGTGTTTTTTTCCCAGATCGACTGCCATGTACTCCATTTTATCTTGACCCCTACGTTACGTGACCATTTTTTAACATGGTCATCTATTTTGGGGTCTCTCTTGGAAAGTAATTTATATATCTTTCCCACCAGATTTTTGTCAGGTCCAGTGAGGACCACCTCCCACTCATGTTGGTCGCCCTCAAATCCTTTTTTTTATCCACTTTAAATTTTTCGGTGACTTGCTGGTATACAAACCAGCCCAACTCCCTGCCTTCCACGGTTAGCTGCTCCTTACTTTTTAATCTATAATCGAGCCCGTTCCAATATAATAGCTCTTTATAGGTATGCCATTTGGTATCTGGCAGTTGTCTTAGGCGAAATGCCCTCGACTGGTGATAACCATGTTGGGGTTTTGGAATATATTTTATTGAAGTGTTTATTCCAAATTCTAATTAATGGGTCTCTGATATAGCGGTTTTTGAAATTATGGTCTTTGATTACTTTATTGTATCCGAGATATCCGTGGAAACCAAATTTAAGATCATAGCCTTCCAGATTCAATAGTCTGTTGTCATCTAACTTTATCCAGGTAGTGACCCATGCCAAACAATTTGCCTCAAAGTATCACCTTAAATCTGGGACCCCCAACCCGCCGTTCTTTTTATTTGCTTGGAGTAATTTCATCCGCACATGGGGTTTTTTCCCACTCCAAATGAATCTGGATAGATCTCTTGTCCAGATATTAAATTGTGAAGCTTTTTTAATAATGGGGAGGGTGGCAAAGAGAAAATTCATCCTGGGGAGAATCATCATCTTTACAGTCGCGATTTTACCTAGGAAGGATAGGTTCAGCTTGGTCCATTGATTAAGGTCTTTTTTGATTTTTTCCCATGTCCCCTCATAATTATTTTTAAATAAATTGGAATTCTTGGGGGTGATGTTTATCCCCAAGTACTTCACCTTACTAACTATATTAATATCTGTTCTTTTTTGAAGGTCTAGCTTCTCGGAGTCGGTCAGGTTAATAGTCATCATTTGTGTTTTGGCTTTGTTTATTTTAAACCCTGCTAGGTTCCCAAATTTTTCAACCCTCCTCAGCCACTTTTCTGAAAGAGCATTAGGATCTTCCACTACTAATACAAGGTCGTCAGCATATGCTTGAGTTTTGATTACTTCTCCCTTTAACCGAAGACCTTTGAGTGCCTCGTCCTTCCGTATCTCATCCAGTAATACTTCCAGTATCCAGATAAAAAGCAGCGGAGATAGGGGACATCCTTGTCTAACCCCTTTTTGTATATTGATAAAGTTAGTTTTTTGATCCATTCACCAGAATTCTGGCCCTTTGTTTGGTATATATGGCTTTTATTGTGTTGAGAATATTGTAACCGATATCAATTTCTTTTAGCAGATGCTCAAGGTAATCCCAATTAGTTCGGTCAAACGCCTTTTCGGCGTCTAAAAAAATCAATGCCACTTTTTTATTTATATTTTGGTTGTAATATTCAATAACATCAATAATAGTTCGCATATTTGTTTTAAGATGTCTATCTGGTAAGAACCCATTTTGGTCTTTATGGATTTTATGCTTTAAGTAACCTTTCACTCTCTCTGCAATTATGGAAGCAAAAATTTTATAATCTGCATTAAGCAGTGAGATCGGCCTGTAATTCTCCGGTTGTATTGGATCTTTGCCTGTTTTAGCTATCAATATTATGTTTAATTCGCCCCAGGACTCCGGTGCTTTCCCTTGTTTCATCACCCCATTGAATACCAATTTAAGCATGTCCACAATCTCCGCGCTGTGATCTTTATAAAACTCGGCGGTAAACCCGTCGGGCCCCGACGCCTTTCCCCGTTTTGCTCTTAAGATTGCCCGTGATATCTCTCTCTTTGTTATTTCTTGATTTAGCCTAGTTCGATCCTCCTCGGAAACTCTGGCCATCTTTTTTATTACTAATATGAGCCACCAAGTCTTCCACCCTTATATTCTCTTTTGAGTATAGACTAGAGAAGTAATTCTCTAGCATCTCTTTTATCTCTTTTTCAGAAGTTGCTTCCTTTTGATTGTACTTTAACTTATGGATCACATTTCTTTTCCTTTTCATTTTGAGCTGCCACGCAAGTAACCTGCCCGGTTTGTTTGCCTGTTCGAAATATTTCTGATTCAGGTATCTTAAGTTCCTCGCAATTTTTTCTAGGTCAAAGAATTCCAGTTGTTTCTGTAAAAGCTTTAGTTCTTTCTGAACTTGTTTATTTTTAGGGTTATCTTTTAATATTTTTTCCGCCCTCTCTAATTTACTTAACGTATCTTTGTAATCTTTTTCTTTTTTCCTCTTATAGATAGATTGGTGCTTCATAAAGAACCCCCTCATGAATGCTTTGCTAGCATCCCAGATTATATTGGTGTTATTATTATTTTTACAGTTAATTTCAAAGAATTCTTTGACCGTTTGTTTACTTTTTTCCTTTAGTGTAATTCCTTTCATTAATGCTGCCGGGTACTTCCAGGTATACTCAGTGCTTCTATCAGCAATGTCGACTTCCACCCCGCCGTGGTCAGAGACCTGGCGGGGAAAGATTTTAGTTGTTCTGACTAGGGTCGCTATATTTGATGAAACTAGAATATAGTCTATACGCGACCACGTTTGGTGTCTGTCCGAATAGAAGGTAAAATCCCGCGTCTTGGGGTGTTGTGCCCTCCATACGTCTAGGATCCCCATATTTTTAGCCAACTCGAAAAAGGGTTTAGGCAACTTGCCATGCATTCTTAGTTTTCCTTTTCTTGGATGGCTCCTATCCAGTTGTGGCTCAATCACCCCATTCATGTCCCCCATTACTATTAAGCTATCATACTCTACATCCAACAGTTTGTCTTCCAATATCTTAAAGAAGTTGGTCTTACTATCATTGGGGGCATATACATTGGAAATCAGCCATGATTGGTTACCATTCTGGATTTTCACCCCGATATATCTACCCTCCAGATCTTTAAATTCGATTTTAGGTTGCCAAACGTTATCAATATATAAGGCTACCCCTTTTTTCTTTTCTTTGGCCGAGGCCTCGAAAAGCTCTCCCAGGGTTTCTTTTCTCAACAAATGTACCTCACTGCTTTTGACATGTGTTTCTTGAATCGCTACAATATTAGCTTTTCTTTTCCTTAAATAATTGAATACTCTTTTCCTCTTCCCCCCACTATTCAGTCCATTGACATTAAGGGAAATGCACCTGAGGTGTTTCATTCTATGTCTGATGTCCTGCCTTCCTCGGTCTCGTCTTTATCTGTTTCTTCCTCTCCTTCTTTTTCTTCTCCTACTTCCTCCTCTCCGCTCTCAAGTCCAATATCAATGTCCTTATTGTCAATGTCCTCTCTCTGATTGGGGTTGTCGTCTAAAATACCTCCGGTGGCATCCTCTTCTTGATTCAATATGGTCTCTTTGGGGGTAGACCACCGATTAGGGTGTTTGTCTCTTTCACTATTCCTCTGACTCCCACCTTGAGCTTCCTCTTTCAGTTCTTTTTCGAACCTCCTCAGAAATTCTTTGGCTTTGTTGATCGAGGTCAACCAATATTTCCTGCCTTTGAAGGTGGCCATGACCCCCTCCAATTTTTCCCATCGGTACCGGATGTCATTGGCCTTTAGTATCTCCGTTAGAAATAATATTCTTTTCTCCTATCGAGGATTTCAATTGGAATTTCTTTCATGATTAGGACAGGCTTTCCCTTATAGGATCCTTTTGTTTTCCTTTGCCATTTCAAAATATCGTCCCGTATGCATTTTAAAGAATATGTAGCGATGATATCTCTGGGAACTTTGTTTCTTTTGGCGTAACTTGAGTTAAGTCGAAATACTCTATCCACTTTTCCCTCGATATACGCTACCGAGGCATTTAGGATCTTGGCGGAAATAGCGATAATGATTTCCTTTAGCCGTTCCCCCTCCTCTTCATCCACCCCTCTAAAGCGGAGTTGATGCTCTTTCACTTCGAGGTCCATCCTTAGCTGTTTTTCCTGATAGGAGCAGATTTGGTTTTCTAGGTCTTCCACTTTTCCGACCATTGTTTTTTGATTATTTTTAAGCTCGGTGTTTTCTTTCTTTAGATTTTCCATCTCCTCCTTCATAACTGTCAGAGCACTGTTCAAGTTTGCCATCTCTTCTTTCATATCGGTGAGATCCCCTTTCAGTTCTGATTTCATCTCCTTCAGCTCGGATTTGAGATCTTTCCGGGAGTCTTTGATTTCTTCTTTCATCTTCTTTCTATCCTCCTCTCCTCCCTTAAGCATTTTTTTGATTCCCATCATTTCTGCCATCAATTCCTTAAATCCGGGCTCCGATGCATTAGAGAGCCTCCTTGGGATTTCACCTTTCTTCTCCATTCTGTTTCTGGTGGCCATCACTGTCAAGCTCATTGGATGGGGGGGGGGGGCTTCTTCCCTTGTTCGTTGCCTCTCCTCTTCCCCTATTGGTATTTTTGATTTGATGCTATTGCTCTCTGAAGTACCAACCGGGCACACCGGACTCGGTTCTCTAGTCTTTTGGGGGTTTCGTTCCTCTATTTCACTTCTGACGTCACTACAAGCACTTCGTGGCACTTTCCGTCGCTTCGCGGCAACTTCTCGGAAACCCTCGTTCCAGGCTATGGTGGGGGGTTCTGCAGTTGATTTTGTTACTAGCTCTAGGAGTCCTGAGCTGCCCATCACTTCCTTTCACTCCTTACTGCTTCCGCTCTCCGGTCGGGGGCACTCCTCCCTCCTCCTCCCTTCTCCCTCTTACTGGCTGGTGAGCGGTGTCCTCACTTCCGTCCTTCCGATGCCGGGCTCCTTCTTATCTCTCCCCTCGATCTTCTACAGCCATTTTCCAATCTCACGACGGTAAGGGGACCCCGGCTTCTCTTCCGGATTTCACCCTCTCTCCCCGTTTGCAGTCTTGGGTGTCTTCTTCTTTTTTTTCCCCCTTCGTGCCTCCTGATTTCGAGTGCTATTTGGCAACCCAGATCTGAATGGGATCCCGACCGGTCTCGATTTTTAAAGCTTCTCTCGTCTCCCAGGTTGAATTGTTTTTTCCTTCGTCGGTTACCTTCTTCCCCTGTGCGGGCTGGCGGGCGGGAGGTAGTGATCTGCCGCAGCGGATCGTGCCTTGGGAAGGGATCCCTCCGGGCCTCTTCTGCCACCGATGGCCTTGCCCGGCTCCTTGAGGGGGCCGGGGCTCAGCTACCGGGGCTATTTCCTTGCCCTGGACCTTAGAGTTCACTTTCCAGAACTCAGGTGAGTGTATATTCACTCGATCCCTTCCTGGCCTCGTCTCCAAGATGAGCCCTCTGGGAGCCCTCTCAGAACGCAGCCCTCACCGCCATGACCAGACCGGAAGTGTGATTTGCTGCCTTTCAAAGCCATCTTCTTCTGATTCAGGTTCAGCACTTGCGATGTGCAGCTTTTGCCTTTCCTGAAGCCAGCTTGCTGTGGAATCGGAAATGGGTCTATTTTTTCCATAATTCTATTGTAGCACAGCAGTTCTCGTTCATGCCTGGAGGGCAGGGAATAGGTCCTGGGGTTCCATTAGCTTTAGGGCCTGCAGCAGCAGAGGTGGATTCAGAGGATGAGCTAGATGACTGGGGTGAAGCACAGGGCCCTTCGGATGGGCCTCGCTCGCCTGCAGAGAGCTTGGCATGGGATGAGATGATGTTTGGGCCCAGCATAGATTCCGATCACCAGGTGGAGATGGGAAGCAGCGAAGGGAGTTATGAACACCCGGGGAGGAATTCCCAAGAGTTTGAAAGTGTAAACATGGACGAAGCCGAATGGGAAAGTGCTAGGGAGGAAAGTTCTCAGGAAGATAGCGACACAGCTGCGGAGAGGCAAGGTCGCTCCTTCGATAGGAGACGGGACATTGAGTCTACCAGGAGGGCTTGGTCTAGGGTCCTAGACCAGAGCGTCGCGGACCTCGGCCGAAGTATAAAGTATAGGGTCCGTGGTAAGGCATCCTCAGTTCTCCGGCCACGTCTTTCCTGGATAGGCGTGAAGCGGAGTGGGACCACAAGCCAGCCGTGGTCATCAAGCCTTGCCTTGCATCTGCCTTGTTTCCTGATCCGCATTGAATTGCGGAGCCTTGCCCTGTTTCCTGAACCGCATTGAATTGCGGAGCCTTGCCCTGTTTCCTGAACCGCATTGGATTGTGGAGCCTTGCCAAGCTTCCAGCTCATTTGCTACGTTACTTTGGACAATCTTGCTTACTACCTTTTGGACAATTGCTTATTATTGGACTATACATTCTTTGGAACTGTTTTTATACTCAATAAAGTAGTTAGCCTTCAGTACGTCTCTGTGTGTGTGATTAAGGGGCCCGCTAAGTCCGTGATCGTGACATCTATGCAAAATAAGTCTCTCCAGAACTTTGTAAATATGGCACAACAAGGAGATTAGTTTATAGCCTTTTGGATCATTATGGTCTTTGCCTGGTTTCAAGATAGTTATGACTCTTGCTTTCCTCCAGATTTTGGAGATCTGACGGGATGCAATGCAGTTGTTGATCAGCTCCAGCAGCCAGCACCTTGCTTTTGGACCAAAATTCTTAATTTGTTCCATCCGTAGATCATCTAGGCCGGCTGCTTTGCCATTTTTACATTTATTGAGAACCGTGTCCAATTCAGTAAATGTAAAAGGTTCATGCAGGTTGTTATCATTATCTGGTTGTCTGACTATTGGTTTCTTTCCTACTTTGGTGGCAAGGTTGGGTTTCCCATTCTTCAAGAGTTGGTGTGCTATCTGATCTGCCTTTATTTTGGCATGGGTATTAATTTGTGTGGGATCATTGCTCAGCCATCAGCAGCCTCCATGCCTTCTGGCTGCTCCTGCCCATGTCGACTTCTGTTATCAGCTTTATCCACTGTTCTTTCTTGGCTTCAGAGATGGAGGATAAAATGCTCTGCGCTGGCTGAAGAGTTTGCTAACTAAATGGGTCTTCATTGTGGAGCCTGTAATAGTTTTCCAACAAGGTAGCTATTTCAGGAGTAATGCCCTGAAGGTAGTGGGTTTTGCAGCCTCTTGGTATAGAGGCCCATGAGGAGGTTTTCACTCTTTCGATAAAGTGCTCGTATTCCTCAGGGATTGGTGCAATCATGTCATCTAACATGCCTGAGAATTTAGTCCAGTTTGCCTTTCTGAAGTTGAATCTTCATTTAAATCAAACTTTCTGAGGCCTTATAGTTGGGAACAGTTAGCATACTATTGGTCTGTACTGTGTGTTTGGTATTGGTGGTACCACTGATTTAGTGCATTGCTGCACAATGCTGTCGCTCACAAATAAGAGGTCTGAGTTATATCCTCGATGCCATCTCCCACTGTTGTAGGATGGTGGGAGCTTACTATCATGATTGAGTGATAGTTTGTGCAGTTCAGACCAGGAGAGGACAGCCTCTCCATTTGTATCCTCTTGAGCATAGCCCCATGCATGGCTATGGCTGTTAAAGTCACCAATTAGTACGGCTCTTTGGTGCCTATCAAAGTTCTCGGGGGAGGAGAAACAAAACTGTTCATTTGGAGGCTTGTATACGGAGGTAATTGTGATGTTATTAAGCTCTATATTGCTTTCTTCAGTGTTGTGGGCACTGCTGACTTGGAGGCCTGGTTTTACAAAGACAGCGCTTCCATACTGCGCATGTGTTCTTTCCGCTACTAAGATCATTCCTGGAACTTTTGGTCGTTTCTGTTGTTTATCCCTGTGTATTTCTTGGACGCACAGCACATCACATTTCTTGTCTCGGCATAGTTCATAGAGCAGTTGTCCTTTGGCAGCTGACATGCCTTCAATGTTAATTGAGATTATTGCCATGGTTGGTCCTGAAAAGGTTCGTTGGTTGGTTTGCTTGTTTGGTTGCATGCTGCAAGTCGCTTCTGGAGTGAGAGAATCAGCTGTCTATTCTCTATACGCCCAGATGTCTTGCAATCCTGTGGGGAGGCTTCTCTCATGCCCCCCCCCATGATGAAGGTAAAGGTAAAGGTTTTCCCCTGACATTAAGTCCAGTCGTGTCTGACTCTGTTGTATGGTGCTCATCTCCATTTCTAAGCTGAAGAGCCAGCATTGTCCATAAACACCTCCATGTGGCCGGCATGACTTCATGGAGCGCCCTTACTTTCCTGCCAGAGCAGTACCTATTAAGCTACTCACATTGGTATGTTTTCGAACTGCTAGGTTGGCAGAAGCTGGGGCTGACAGCGGAAGCTCAAGCCCCTCCTTGGAATCGAATCTGCGACCTTTCGGTCAACAAGCTCAGCAGCTCAGCGCTTTTACCCACTCAATATATAATTACGTTTAACTCTTGTATATATCATAATCATATTAGCTATTCAACTGGTAATGCCTCTGAGTCTCAGTTTCTTTCTAAATTATAGAAACACAAGATAAGATAATCAGAAATCTCTGCCTATTATATAATCTATCTGTTTCTGTTCCTGGTATAGGCCTTTCCTTCTCATGCCCTTGTTCCTTTAAGAATCTGATTATTTTCCTACAGTTGAATCACTGGTTCTCTTTCACTATTTTCAATTCAACCCATTTGCTAAAGTTTTGATTCTTAGGGTGGCTTTATGCTTGTGTTAAAGCTTTCAAATGAAGGTTCCCATCTCATCTTAACTCAGGGAGCCTTTGTGAATGTGCCCTATGGGAAACTCTGATGAAGAATCATGTGAGAGAAATTGTGCTTTTGAAGCTCTCTAGCATGGTAATATTTTTGCAAACTGTTGCTTGGGTGCAACTGAGGTCATATATCAGCTGTGGACCAATAATCTTTTTGTAGCTCAGGCCCTAATCGTAAAGGCTGGAGAGATTTGTCTTCATCACTCAATTTTGCATGAGCCGCTATTCTCTTACTTACTCTTATTTCTCTAAACAGTGTCATTATTTTGCTTCCTTTTTTGTACATTTAGAACCCGGAGATGTATCCTGAGTCAAATCAGGACCTTTTGGGCTGGTTCTGGTGCTTTCAGAAGTGAAGGGAACAGAAACAAAATTGAACCATGTACAAAGTCTTGATAATATTTCAGAAAGCTGCACACACTGCCTCTAAAAATAGCATTTCTTTAGGTTATGTTTCTGTGAAAGTGTTGAGAAGATGCAGAGGAAGGGACTGATTTTTAAACCTAGGACAAGCTTTTTTCATGTTCAGTAATGGTTAGGCTTTGTGGAAAGGATGGCGATTTAAACAAAGTACTTTTTTAGTCCCACTATCCAATTAATCTCTCTCCCAATGGTTTTTTTCCTATTGTGTACACAGCTTGGAAGTGACTAGTAACAATGAAGGCACTAAAGCGTTTGTTATGTCATTCATTTTGTGGCATTTGATCGTTTTGGCTACTCAGTGGTTACTTTCTCTCTCTGTGTGGCCTCCCAGTTTAGGTGTGTTTTCTCCACTAGTCAGTGGCCTGTAACATTGTGAAAAAAACAAAAGCTAATTCTTTCCCTTGTTCCTTGCCTTCCCCTCAAAGCATTCTTTCTCCAGGAATTGTAACATACTGTGCAATTTCATATTGCTATTTATTCTTTAAGATACTTTGTGCATTTGCCTTAGTATAATATGCAATTCCTCTTGTCCATCTTTCCTTAAAACTATAATAGAAAACATATATTTCATTTTCTGCACATTTCCTGTTTCTTCTCCTCTGGTTTTTTAAAATATGTGTTTTTGTGTTTGGTATCATGAATACTGTAATACTTACTATGTAATCCCCCATCCTTCATACCTTTTAAAATTTCGTTTTTAAGTGTCATGTTTCTGAAGTTTTATTTCTTGTTCCCTTTTGTGTATGCACACCCAATTGGAGTCAGTTTTGTGTGTATCATATTACATTTGAGAGAGTCGGCATGGCATTGCAGTTTGAACATTTGGCTACAAATTAGAGACTGGGGTTTGATTCAGTGTTTGTCTATGAAAACCTACTGTGTAACCTTGGGAAAGTCACACATTCTGTGATAGGATTGCATTAGGATTTCCATAAGTCAGAAATGATGTGAAAGCACACAACAGCACATTCACTGTTGTTTGCATTTGCTGCTTGGCTGTCTGTCTGTTTTGTTAGTAGATAGCTCACTATTTGGCACCCAAGTTGGTCTTCCATTTGATCCCAGTTTGTTTCCACCAGGCAGGGATGCTGCTTACTCTGTATTGTCTCTACGTAAAGGTAAAGGTTGTGTCGACTCTGGAAGTTGGTGCTCTTCTCTATTTCTAAGCCGAAGAGCTGGCATCCGTGGACACCTCCAAGGTCATGTGGCTGGCATGACTGCATGAAGTGCCATTATCTTCCCACCAGAGTTGTACCTATTGATTACTCATATTTGCATGTTTTCGAACTGCTAGGTTTGCAGAAGTTGGGGCGAACAGCCGGAGCTCACCCCACTCCCCCGATTTGAACTTGCGACCTTTTGGTCAACAAGTTCAGCAGCTCAGCGGTTTAACCAACTGCGCCACCTAGGGGTGGGTGGGGGGGGGGGGCGGGGCTGTTCCTGATATAGTCTCTATATCTGTGATTGTTTCCTCCCTTTGCTCCCAGCAACAATTTATTTGCCTTTGCTTCCTGGCTATCAAGGAAATGCTGCAGCACATTCCATTGGTTTCCCTGTGTTCTCTGTCATTTGTGTTCTCTGTCGTCATTGCTTTCCCCATTGTGTTTGCCTGACTCATGTAAATAATCAAGCCTTCAAAATGTAAGTAATCCATTGAAATATGTCCCCATCCACCAGATCCTGGCTGAGTTACAAAAACAAAAGCAAGAGTAGTAAAATGTAGCAGGAGAAATAACAAAAAGGACTGCCTAAAAACAGTATTTTGATGCTGGATTTGTATCCTGTATGTACAGTATGTGCGTGTGTTTATATGCGTATCCTTTTTGCTGCTCTTAAAGGTGTATTCATTAGCCACCTGTCTCCCTTGAAGTAACTGCACTTAGAAGAAATTCAACAGATTTTAACTTTGTGTTCTGTGTTGTAGCTCATGCCCCACTGTTTTAGCATATCTGAATTTGGTGTCTTTGTGTGTCACAGTTTGGACAGTAATGTGACTCTGGGGTTGTGGATAGTTTATGACTGGTTCTAGTTGACTCTTTAGAATTGCTTTGTGTAATGACTTTCATCTTTCCAACTAGGATGCACAACAAGACAAAGAGTGGCAAGGCTATTTTCATAGCTTGCCAGATTCATTAACTTCTTTGCTTGTACTTCTGACAACTGCAAATAATCCAGATGGTAAGTATTCCCATTCCAAGGACATTTCTTTCCTCTTTTCACAATGAATAGAACTGTAATGGGCTCTGTTCTTCAATTGTGGGCTTACATGGGATGGTGATATGTTTCCTCTCTTTTTCCTAGAAGAGTAGATGTAAACAGATTCACCACTACTCATGTCTCATTCAGTCATGTTCCTCCCGACTTTAGTTCTAGTGTTCTTTAGTTAACAGACTTTTAAATTATAAGAGTTACTTGAAGTTGTGTATACCACTGAATGCTATTAAATTTGCTTACCTCCTAAAGCAACTCTATGGTAATGTCTGAGGAAAGCATACCAGAAAACCTTGCAAATTCCTAGAGATCATTTTAGTAAGTGAGCCTGCAGTTATAGGGGCCTTACTGTATGATTTGTTTAAACTTCCTTTTCTACTTTTTTCACAGTGATGATTCCTGCCTATTCAAAAAATCGAGCATATTCCATTTTCTTTATATTTTTCACTGTTATAGGTAAGTTCGGTTATATTTTTTTCCTCAAAGAAATACTGTAGATATCTGCAAGACATTGACTAAAATTTCCATTTCTAATTTTCCCTGTATGTTTGCAGTCTCATCATGAGTACTTCAAATAAGCATTGCTGATTATATATAATAGACAGAAAAACACGGTATCTTTAGAAGTCTTTTTTCATGTCAGGACTGACTTGAGAAATTGCAAGTCGCTTCTGGTGTGAGAGAATTAGCCATCTGCACGGACGTTGCCCACAGGATGCCAGGATGTTTTGATGTTTTTACCATCCTTGTGGGAGGCTTCTCTCATGTCCCTGCATGGGGAGCCGGAGCTGACAGAGGGAGCTCACCCACGCTCTCCCCGGATGTGAACCTGTGACCTGTCAGTCTTCAGTCTTGCTGGCACAAGGGCTTAACCCACTGCGCCACTGGGGGCTCCATCTTTAGAAGATGAAGAGGAAGAGTCTGGACAGACTCTAGTGTAGCGTTGGCGAAAAGGGTAATTTTCCAATTGCTGGAGCCACCAGGATGGACTGTAGTAAGGCTGACATGTCAAATAGAGAGTGAACACAAATGGACATCTTAAGCAGTAAAATAAGTATTGTTGGTATTCTTGGGTCACGGAGGGTGCAAACACAATGTTGATTCTCCCCCTGTCAACTCAGAGTTCTGTAAGTGAGCCATGCTAAGGTGAAAAGCTTTATGGCTTTCTAATCCTATTTCAGTGGCTAAGTATATGCCAGACAGAATGGTTTCTTAATACTTCCCAGCCATCTGTTGTATTGCGTATTCCATCCTTAACTCTTTTGACACTGTGAAAAGAAAATAAACCCATATTTAATAATAAAACAAAATGCCTGCTGGTTTCTCTGTCCATTTAAAATTTGTTGAGTTAAAATTTGCCATGAATCATGATATTATTTAAGCTGGTATTTTAAAAGATGAAGCTTAGATTGCAGACTAAATTGAACTTATGTCCCATTGGTATCACTATGAATCCAGATAGTTTAAATGTAAGACTTGTTCATTTCACCTTATACTCAGGTTCAACTCAGTATTTTTCTGCATTTTTCCTGCAAGTATGGTAGAACAGATAGAGTTTAAAATGTGATATTTACATTTGTAATCAAATTTGCTGTAGGAAATGGAAGCTCTACCAGCTTCCCTTGAGAACTGTTTTAATTTTCATGTATATAGAGAGACAAACATAGTGTTATTTTTTAAATGATATTTTTCTTACAGGAAACTTATTTCTGATGAACTTGCTTACAGCAATAATCTACAACCAGTTTCGTGGATACCTTCTGGTGAGTGACACTCAATGTTGCCTAAGTTTGATAATGGGTTAGATAAGGGTGAAGACACAAAAGTTAAATCCAAACAAAACTGAGGTAGTGTTGACCAGTAGAAAGTCTGATTCGGGATTGGGATCAAGGAGTTGCATCCCTGTTCTTTAAAATATGTTGTTCTTACCTCATATGTTATCCTTCATGCTGTGTTGCCCTTGGACAGGGGTGCTCACACTTTTTTAGCATGTGAGCTACTCTTAAAGCAACCAAGTCAAAAAGATCTACCTGCCCCCGCCACCGTGCGCTCCTGCCACCGCGCATGCTCCTGCTGCTGTTTTCCGTCCGCGCAGCGCTTCTTCCACCTGCCCGAGCGCACCCTGTGCGCACACATGCTCTTGCAGCTGGCTTCCACTCTTGTGGTGCTCCTTCCGCCCGCGGGGCATTGCAGAAAGGAGGAAGCACGAGACGGGGCCTCCAGAGGGAGCGCTCCGCCCTGCCTGTCTCGCCGGCAGTGGAGGCTGCACAGCTGCTTCTGGACGAGAGAGAGGTAGGGCGCTCCCTCCGGAGGCCCCGCCTCCCGCTCCCTCCTTCCCACAATGCCCCGCGGGTGGAAGAAGCACCACAAGAGTGGAAGCCAGCTGCAAGAGCACGTGTGCGCACAGGGTGTGCGCTCGCATGGCAGGAGCGCCCCATCCGGCTGGTGAGGGCCGAAGATCGACTGGATGAGGGCCGAAGATTCCGATCGCGATCGACTGGATGAGGGCCGAAGATTGACTGGATGAGATTGGCTCGCATGGCAGGAGCGATCCGGCTGGTGAGGGCCGAAGATCGACTGGATGAGGGCCGAAGATTGACTAGTCGATCGCGATCAACTACTTGAGCAGCCCTGCCCTTGGATTATCTGCTGATAGAGTGTCAAGAAGTACGTTTTCTCAGCAGTGTTTAGGTTCTAAATTGCCACTGTTTCTTTTTTTTAATAAAACATTCTTCATGTTCAGATTTTAGTATTGTTGTCTTCATTCCTTATAAGTATACCTTATATTTTACTTTGTGATCTGGCAAACTTTTCTGATATATTTTTTGGTGACAGACTGGTTCTTTCTTTTTTTTTCTTTCTTTCAGAAATCAGTTCAATCTTCACTTTTCCGGAGGCGGTTAGGAATCCGGGCTGCATTTGAAGTTCTCTGTTCTCAGAAAGAGACACCAATGAATAAAAATATGTAAGTCAAAGATACATTAAATATTTAATGTTATCTCACAGTTCTAGTGTGTGGAGATAAGAGGAACCGATGCCCAGTTGTTCCTTATTCAAGTACTTTACTTTTTCTTACATAGCTTTCGGGTCCAATCTGAGGACATGATTCAAGTACTCCAGAAAGTAAAAATGGATTCATACTGCAAGGAAGCCATCATTGTGGTAGGAATCTTCTTTTTTATTTTCACTTTAAACCAACATTGCTTTCAGCTGATAATGGAAAGATACTTTCTGGACTGAAACATGAAATCTATATGTTTAAATACTTTTTTCTGTCGTACACACAGAAGCTGGAATCATTTCCTCCAGGAGGACTGTCAGCTGCTCAGTTCCAGACACTTTTTGATGAACTTGATACTCACAAATTTAAAGAGGTGTGGAGGTGGCATCATTCTTGTAGTCCTCATAAATGTGTGAGATTGGTAGGCTACTGTATCTGCCTGGAGAAATAGATATAATTTTGTGCTCTGGTTGGAGAAATAGCTGCAATGTACTGTAGACTGCACCTTGAATGCCATAGCCACAGGAGCAAGTTAAAGCTTGCACGCCATCTTCTTGTCCTCAGATTTAGAATATAAAACTGGACTGTGTTCATTTGTGTAGAACTTTCCTTCTAAACCAGAGAAAGTTCATGAGGTGAGAGGATTGCTGTGAATACAACCAAAGATGTGGAATTTGGTTGAACCTCATGTTCTAGGGCAGGATGTTCTGACCTCCTAGGACCACATTGTTGTTGTACAATCCAATAGAAGTTGGCCTTCCACATTTGTGGCTTTACATTTTGGGGATTTGATTAATTGTGGACTTGATTAATATGTTTTTTCTATTAATATCTGTGTCCACTAGTGCAATTCTGTAGTCAACCTCTGGTGCCACAAGCTCCCATTTGTTTTTATTTTTCAGACTCTTTTTTTCCTTTTCATTTTTTGATGGAATAAAGTGATAACCCTTGGCATCTACTAATATTAAAATGTATAGCTGTACTCATTCTTAACATAGAACTATTGCAATTCTTGTAATTAGTGGTGCACAGCTATCGAACAAAATTCCTTGTTTAGAGTTCAGAAGAAGAGTTTCAGGGTTTTTTTTTTGCCTTTCTGTTTCTGATCCTTCCTCTGTTTCCTTGATCTCAAGGTCATGTTCTTTTAGTTTCCTGTTATTTCTTTTAATGTGCTGGCAAGAGTACAATTAGCCAATTTATCAAATGTTGTTTCGATTGTTTTATATGTAGGAAAACTGCACCCAAAGTAATGCTTGGGTGAGTGTAAAAGAACTCAGTGATGCATACATGAAGTTAAGTGTCAAATAAAGGCTCCATTGATTCAGTGGGTCTCTCCATTCGATCTACTCCATTGGATCTACATTATTTAGAACTAACAATTAGATCCAGACCATATTCTTAAAGACTGTATATTGCCTAGATATCTTTAGTGTAACGGATGGTTTAAAATGCAGACATAAATACATGCATATTTATAAATAAGCAGACACCTTGAAAAAATGTCAGATTGATGGGGCATGTGTTTGTTTTTTCTCTCCAGCGCCCTGCCATGCCAGATTATCAGTCACTTTTTCTACAGAAGATTCAGCTTATTTTTGGCCATCACTACTTTGGGTATTTAGGCAATGCTGTAGCTTTAGCAAACGTTTTCTCTGTCTGTGTAAGTATGCAAATAATATTATAATAATATATCTTGTCATTTGCCCTAAATTGTCTCAACTTCTCTCATATGAGAACATAACTAGATTTTAGGGAAGTTCTACCATTCTCATCCCACCAGTAGTAGTCAGGTTCTACTTGTAGGAAATCCACAAGCAGACCATACGTATGAACACACAAAATAGATTACGTTTCTGTTATACAATGATACTGACTAACCTTTAAAAACTTATAATGAACAATTTTATTACTTTTTGAGAGCCTGTGTATTAAACTCAAGAGATCTCAGTTCATGTCACCTCTTAATCATGGAACTTAAACAATAACATTAAGACGGATATTCTTTCTCAGCCTGACCTACAGTGTACATTTGCTGTGTAGAGAAAAGTGTGAACAAGAAAGAGGAAAAGTAGGATAAGGAATTTTATTTGCTATACCCTTCAGCCAAAGAAGCTATTCTTTGTCTCCCCGTCCCCCGTCCCCCTGCCTGAGATAAACTAGGTTGTAATTGGATGTGGTGTTTGGTGTTTGGTTACTTTTGTTCCTCTCTTGAGATTACTGCAGATATAGCTGGAAGCTAGTGGAAAAAAACATTTTATGGCTACTTTTCTACAGTGTTTTGGATCATTTTTTCCCTTGTTTTCAGCAGTAACTGGTATTATTGCCTTCCTGTCAAATGACATCTTTTGATTTATTTACATTTACTTTATATAGTAGCTGTGAAATAAAAAGTATGCAGTTGATATTGTTTGACCGTTCCATTGATCAGTATGCAAAGTGCAAGGCAGGGATTCTTTGGCTCTCCAGATATTGGACTACTATTGACATCAGTTCTACTGGATGGTGCAGGATCATGGTGAAGTAACAGTAATAGTAGGGATGGCCAGCTGCAGTACCCATAGTTTGTGGGCAAATACTGGGGAGCAGGGGCTAATTTTTGCCTACCGATTGTCTTTTTAACTTATGAAAATGGTCTTTTAAACTTATAATGATGTTTTAATTAATGTTTAACTGTGTTTTTATTATTATTGTTGGCATCTAATTGTTGCTGGTTGTAAGCCACCCTGAGTCCCCCTCCGGAGGTGAAGAGGACGGGATATAAATTTCTGAAATAAATAAACAATAAATTAATACCTACCCATCCACACCCAAACCATAGTGATGGGATGTCACTTCCTGTTTTGTCCAAAAACACAAATGATTTTTTCCTAATTGATTGATAGTGCAAGGGAGCAACACATATGTAGGAATAAGTTTTAGCATTATCAAATTTTGAAGTTCTCCCCCTAATGTTTACAAGTGGCGGTGGCGGCGGTGGGGACTTGGGGGTATTTCTCCCTCACTTCACCCTTGGTAGCACTTGGTAGCTGGTTTTTACACAATAAAATTTCTAAACAAAACATGTGATAGATTTGTAAAATAGTTTTCACACTTCTATAGTGTTGTATTTTTTAAAATTCAGTACCTATTGATTGCTGTTTACTTTTCCCCACAGGTAATCATGGTAATAGATTCAGATAAGCCACCTACTGAGCGGGATGACTTCTTTTTAGGGGTGAGGTTCTCTCTTCTCATCATGACATTTCCTACATGGGTCCTTCTTTGAAATCACAAGTCTCAATTGCATCTTAATTTTGAATTTTCAAGGTTATAAACTGTGTCTTCATTTTCTACTACCTCTTGGAAATGTTGCTGAAAATAATAGCGCTGGGACTGAGAAGATATCTATCATATCCAAGCAACATCTTTGATGGGCTTTTGACCAGTGTTCTGATGGTGAGTATTGTTGAACAGCTTCCATTCTGTGCCTGTTTTACAAACAAGGTGATTGGAAACAACTTGGTTGCTTGAGAGTACAGGATAGGAGAATAAATAATAGACTTTGAATAATTAGATCTCATTATTGGGAAAAAAACCTATGGGATATAAAGAAAGTAATAGACTTCACTATTGTAATACAAAGACAGATTAAATGCCTATTGTGTTTTTGAATTAATGTAATGCATGCATATTACATTGCTCTTAGATATGCATGAAATGATATGTTAAAGATAGTAAACTTCCTCTTCTACCTTTCCCCCAAAGACCGCATTCATACTTGGGCAGGTCATTTATTTTGAAGAAATTGATCCCATTCTGTGTCCTTCTGATCTCTCCAACTTCTGTGTCTTCCAACTTCTGGGAGACTATAAGGGAGAGGGAAAATGCACACTGTCAGTGATACTCAATCCATGCCCAGTTGGGTACAATCTAGCATTCAACTTGTATTATGTATTCATTAATAGTTACAATTAATACATTTTTGTATCTTCTCCTCAAAGATTTTAGAGGTGTCAACCTTTGCTGTGTATGGATTTCCTCATCCAGGCTGGTATGAATGCTTTATGGCTACTCATCAGTTGATGCCTCTGGTGGCTTATCTTTCTGCCTCTTGTTAAAATATGGGGATGTGATGTGTTGGGACAGGAATTCACAAGAAAGGTATTAAAGCAGAGCTTGGAGACACTACTTTCTTGAACTACAATCTCCAAAACAGCTGATGGTCCTGGGAAAATGTAATATTTTCAAACCCCGATTTAAATCAGCTGCATTTTTTTCTGGAGGTAGGGTGCTCAGTCAGTTAATTTCCTCCAGCGGTGGGCAAGTTCATGGCATGGGGAACAAATTACTGTGTCTGTAGTCCTCTCCTTCTTCTAAACCTTTGGAGGCTCATCCCTCTGTTTCTACCTAAATCTAAGTATACTCTCCCCTTATCCACGGGGCTATGGTCCAACACCCTCAATGGATGTCTGGATGCCCTCACTTAGTGTAGTCTTTATTGCTTTTCCAAATAATTGTATTTTAAATGACTGATTATGCCTGTAGTCTGTTAGAAGAGCTGTCTCAGTTTGTCTTGCTGGCCTTCTGGTGTGGCTTTTGTTGTAAGTCTTCTTGTCTTTTCATAGGCGTCCTGAAATGTTGGGCTTGCTGTCTCTGTGGGACATGGTCCGTCTAGCAAACATGCTGATTGTGTTCAGATTTTTGCGTATCATCCCCAACATAAAGGTACTACTGGAGTGCTATGTAGAACTTGACATGAACTTGACATAACACACGGGTTAGCCCGTGAAAAAATATCAAGAGTGCTAAACATTATTTATCTTCTTTGCAGTTCATGTCTTTAGTTGCCAGCACACTGCTGGATTTGGTGAAAAATATAAGAAGTTTTGCAGGGATCTTAGTGGTAAGTGGAAATGACGAATGATACATATACAAAATATTGTTGCCAAGTAATTTTGGCAATATTCCAGTGTGAATATTGGTGAAATTAGAACAGTTGTTTGTTTTCATAATTTTATGAGATTAATCATTTACAGTATCTGGTTTTTTATTATCTCTTTTCCCTTTAATTCTTATGTTTAACTTGGTGTCCGCATTTGCTTCTTTTTTCCTTCCCATTTTATCTATGTGTTCTTTATATTGGAAGCTTGTAGCCAGAGGCTGATTTCCTTGTTTATCATGTGGTAGTCAGTCTGTGAACCATTTGAACTAAAAATTCATTAAGTAAATGAAAATAATCCCTTTTATGCCCAGATATATAGAACATGTTGTTTGGACAATTGGAGTGCAGGAAATCTTCAGTTCAGAGAAACCATTTATATCCTCCAAGTTCCAAAGATTCTTCATTGGTTCCCAATTTTTTCTGCTTAATGTTGTTGTTATTAGAATTTCCCAGATGCCTTTTACAATGACCTTCAAAGCATGTTATGGGTAATTGCCTTTCCTAATAATGTTATAAAGACTTTTTTATACAATAAGATGCTTTCTGTGTGAGATACCTCTCTGCATTAGAAAAGCTCCTACAAAGGAGTCCCTATTTTTTCTTGCCTGAAGCGTCACAGGTCAGTTTCTCTTTTCTCTGTAAGAGTTAAAATGAGAATGGGTGCTTTCCCAATTCAGGTAAAAGGTTTCCCCTTGACAGTAAGTCTAGTTAAGTGCCACTCTGGGGAGTGGTGTTCATCTCCATTTCTAAGCTGAAGAGTTAGTGTTGTCCATAGACGCCTCCTAGGTCATGTGGCCAGCATGACTGCATGGAGCGCCATTACCCTCCTGCTAGAGCGGTACTTATTTATCTACTCAAATTTGCATTTTTTGCACTGTTAGGTTGGCAGAAGCTGGGGCTAACAGTGGGAGCTCACTCCCCGTCCTGTGGATTTGAACCAAACTGCCAACCTTTTGGTCAGCAAATTCAGCAGCTCAGTGGTTTAATCTGCTGGACCACTGCGGCCCCTTTCCCCAATTTATGCAGTGCTTATTAAAGCAGTTTTAGCTGCAGTCCTTTTAGCATGTTGGAGATCTTGCTCCAGACCCTTGAATATTGCTTCTTGGGTTCTGTTCAGTTGTTCAGATAAAATTAGATAATGGAGAATGTTGAGTTATCATGCAGTGTGAAGCTCCACTTAATGGCAGATTTCGGAATTGCAATCTGAAGACTGACTAGATTGACCAATCATTCTTCAGAACAATTTGGCAAATAATTCAAAGACTTTTTTGTAACGAAAACTCACCTAACAACAGAAACTCACATATTAACAGATCAATACTACTTTTGTCTAATTTGTAGCTTCTATAACTAGCAGCAGCACATTTTGTATATTTTGAATATATTACACGTGAGTTGACTCTGTTTACTTCTTATTGATAATGTGTCTTAAACTAATAATATTTGGTTTTTAAGCTAAAAGGGACCTTTAAAATATGAAGCAGTCAGTCCTCCATATCCATGAGTCTGCACCCACAGATTCAAATAACCATAGTTTGGAAATCTTCTATATAAATAAAATGTAATGTTCGTTTGTGGGATTAACATAGCTCAAAAACTACTGGATGAATTGCCACCAAATTTGGCCACAAGACACCTACTAACACAAGGAGTGACCATCACTAAAAAAACTGATTTTATCATTTGGGAGTTGTAGTTGCTTGGATTTATAGTTCACCTACAATCAAAGAGCATTCTGAACTCCACCAGTGATGGAATTGAACCAAAGTGGCACAGCAGACTTCCATGACCAACAGAAGACACTAGAAGGGTTTGGCGGGCATTGACCTTGAGTTTGGGAGTTGTAGTTCACCTACATCCAGAGAGAACTGTGGACTAAAACAATGATGGATCTTGACCACACTTGACACGGATATTCCATATGCCCAAATATGAACACAGATGGAGTTTGGGAGAAATAGACCTTGACTTTTGGGAGTTGTAGTTATTGGGATTTGTAGTTTATCCACAACCCCACCAACGACAGAATTGGGGCAAACTTTCCACACAGAACGAACCCCCATGACCAGCAGCAAATACTTAAGACCACCCAGTCCAATTCCCTTCACCAGGGCAAGAAAATCAAAGCCCTTCTGACAAAGAGCCATCCAGCCATAGATATAGATAGATATATATGATTCACGCACACAGGTATAGTATCATAGATTTGAAAGGGACCCCTAAAGAAGGACAATTATATGTTCAAGGGTAGGCAAACCAGACAATCTCCACATCAACACTGACAAAGAAACAGCAAGAAATACTGTTTACCCGCAAGCATAAACAAATTAAATATATCAGAAACCAATACTTTTTAATTACTTTATTTTCCAGCTCACCAGACTGGGCCACAGCAATGTGTGGCAGGGGACGGCTAGTATTTGGAAAAATTTTTTCCCAGGAGCACATTTTGATTTTGCCATATGCTGAACACTACACCAATGTGTAGGCATACCCTACTGTAGTTGCCTACCATTTTACAGTTCCCCGAGTTCTCTCTAACACCCTCTTGAATTGTTTACTATTGTATAAAGCACCGCTGTATATAATGGGACTTGAAGATACATGGAATCAAGCCCCAGCAGGTACTGAAAGCCCACCATAATAGTTATCATTTGAATCATAGTATGGCAATCCATATTGGAGAAAAATGCAGCTTCTCTGTTGTGTAAGCAGCACAATGTCCCTTGGTGTTGATTTTAAAAAAATATAAGAACGGTTATCCCAATAGTAACCCAAAGGCAGCCATGGTAGTGATTATGAGGAAAAGAAAGAGAAGCTGATGGCATCATATAAAATAAGAAACGAGTACAAAGGAGCAACCAGTTCCTGGCAAAGAGGAGTCCCCAACGCTAAGGCATTATTGAATGGATGGTTTGGTACATTGCCTGTTCCTTATATTGGTGAGGAACTTCCAATAATATCTGATAATCTTCTGACAGATGACTTGAAGTAAACAACATCCTCCTCCTGCTGCTCCTTATACAAGTGGGAAAGTACTCAAGCAGTTTGTCCCAATAGGACTGTGCCCTCAGAATATTTGGCTACAGTCTTCAAAATGTTGAAGTGAGAAGGCATTCAATTATTCTGGGAAAACAGCGGAAGCTGTCTTCTGTACAACAGTATTAACTCTCAATGCACATTGAGGGCAGATTGGGAATCCTACAATCCTTCAGGTACAGTTGGACTCTCAACCCTGATCAGCCCAACCAGCCTGGCAAGCAGTGAGGCATGAAAAGAGTTGTAGTTTAGCAATATCAACAGGGTTGTAGGTTACCTGCACCTGCCTTGAGGAGATGCAAAGATATCAGGATCATGTCATGTGTTGAGTCTGTTTATAGGAAGCTTTTCTTTTACCTCAGCAATGTCATGCTATGAGAATTCGTTGCTTTGGCTGCCTTTGCAATTGGATTAAAATGTGAAAGTTAACGTCTTAGTGTGTTCTGGCAACCATGGGCTTGAATTGTATAATAAATACTGTTTTTGGCAGTAATCCTTGCACTACATTAAATTGGTAGTAGAAGGTAACTAATGCCGACTTTTTTAAATTCCAGGTGGCTTTCTATACATTTGCAATAATTGGCATTGAGCTATTTGGAGGTACCATTGTTCCCATGGGGAACATCAGGTAAGGAAGCTGTTAGCTTTGACTTTGAGAAGAACCTGTGACTCTCCTATGTTTTATATGCCACTTAGTATACAGTGTTGTCCAGAAGTATCAACCCGACCTTTTTATTGCATTATGAAGTAGCATTAAAATGAATTTAAATGGAATTATTACTCCTTGAGGTACGTATAATGCTAAACATTGTCAATGTGTTTATTTATTTATTTTGACCCAAAGGTTGAGGAAACAAAGAAAACCCTGGACCTCTGCACACATTGCAAGAATTAGGGATGCAAATCTTTGACTTTTTCACCATTGCCCATAAAGGCAAATTGATTTATTTTATGGAGAAATATTGATAGAACAGGGAATAAGCCTGGAGAGTTAGAAAAGGGGGTGCCAGCCATTCTCACCACAGTCCAATTTCTGAGCATTTGTTATACAGAAAAATGACCTTAAATTACATATTCATTGCGCATATATATATGACTTTCCATTATATGATAGGGAAGATATTTTGGCCCTCAAATGTTAGAGTCATGTGGGATTGATTTCTCTGACCACTGTAAAGTATTTCAAATATGCCAAGTTCCTGTTCTATAGTGTTGTCTGGCCAGTGCAACACAGCCTCACACACTGTCCTGAAATAACATTTCATGTATTCATCTTTTTGTAGTGGGGCCAACATAACAACCGGAAACACAACCTTACAGTGTGGCACATATGAACAACTGGAGTACTGGCCAAACAATTTCGATGATTTTGCTGTGAGTATGTTCATTTTTGCATGCTTGTAATTGCATCATTGATTTGTCTCACTTGTTTCTTCTCTAAAAATCACACATTCAAATTATATTGACAGTTGCTTTTTCTTTGTTATATATACCAGGCAGCACTAGTGACTCTATGGGACGTGATGGTTGTCAACAACTGGCAGGTTTTCTTGGAGGCATATTCCAGATATTCTTCTCCGTAAGTAAGGGTTTGAAACTGTGTAGTTGGGGGCATTCATCATCTAGCTTAAGCTAGGATTTCTCAAAATGTTATCTAAATATTTTCCCATAGGTGATATGTACTTGCAGTTGTCTGCTTTGGTTGGAAGATGTGGTTTGTTGTCAGCATGCCATTCTTGCTTGTCTGAGAACAACAAACCAGAATCCTGGATTCAGATATTGTGATGTGCTGTCATTTCCTGATTAGTTTTAGGCACTTGCACAAAGTTGGGGCATATAGGTCATAGTGAAGTGGTAGCCAAAAAATGATAGTAAGCCATCAGCCCAATACGTAGGCAAAGACAAACCTTCCCTGAATAAATCTTGCCAAGAAAACCATATGTTAACATATGTTGGAGGTGACTTGATGACACACAACAACAAGAACAACAAAAAACCCCAAGTTTTATTTTTAAAAATAAATCTTTTTTTGAGGTACAAAACCAAAATCAAGATAAATGGATTAGTCCTTAATCCGTAGTTTTGCTAACAATAAAGTGACCGCATTGCTGTATGAAAAGAACTGCCTTGTAGTTTGTATTTGGGAATCCCTCGCATAGCTAGAATCTGGCCAGTGGTCTATTCACAATGACAGCATAAATGTGGTATGTTTTATTTCGTGAGATTTATTTCATGAACCTGAAATGAAATGCTGTTGGTCTGTGGGTGAGTTCTTAGATTACATTGCCAGACAAATAGCTATATATTTATGTGTATGTTCAAAACACATTCATGTGTCATAATACACACTACTTGATTTTGTCCCCATCCTCCCCTCCCAATTCTTTTTCAGATGGTCAAAGTTATACTTCGTCACCTGGTGGTTGTTTTCCTCTGTCATTTGGGTTAATCTGTTCATTGCCTTACTTCTGGAGGTAATGTTTGGCTTTCTTCTCAAACGAGTGCTCTTCATGAATACAAGCTAAATTAGATGCTGTTTTGCTCAAAGGCTGAAAATCTCCTGATTGAGAGATGGGATAGACAGGCTGTACTAGGAGAGGTCATTTGTTGAGTGTTTTTAGAATCCTGAAAATTAAGATTTTCAGGATTCTAAAGACACTCAACGAAACTAATGATGTTTGAAACCTGGATTTTAGGTACATATTAAAGACTGTCCATTTTCCAGATGAAGAAGCTACTGAAGTAGAAATAGAGAACTAGAAAGCTTGCTGCTTGTGTAGAAGCTGTGTGTATGATCTATAGTGGGATGAAGTTAAAGAAAAGCCCCTGGGTCACATAAATAATAGAATAACTTTATTGTCATTGTACAACAAAATTAAATGCTTTCCCCAGCACACATCACAAACAACACACCTATCCTTCCACACTCCCACCCCACCACACAGCCCCCAATGCCACATTAATGCAAAGCCATGGAGTTCAATATAGTTACAACTCTAGGATAAAAGCTGTCTCTCAGCCTGTCTGTCTGTCCTTGCTTTTGGCACCCTGTATCATCTGCCAGATAGTAATAATTCAAAAAAAGAATATGCTGGGTGAGGGATGCTCTTGAGCTTTCTTAAGATACTTAAAACTGACCACCCACTCCACTTGGTTCCCATTTATGACCAAGGGCTGGATTTCTGGTCCATTCTTTCTGTAGTCCAGTATGAGAACCAGATTATTGTCTGTGCACCACAAGAGCAGCTAATCCACCTCATCCTGATAGGCAGACTTATGCTCTTCAGAGATAAGCCCCACCATGGTTGTATCATCTGTGAATTTGGTCATGATATTTCTCTGATGGATGGGGATGCAGTCGTATGTGTACAAAGTGTAAAGAAGAGAACTCAACACACAGCCCTGTGGTGTCCTAGTAAAGACTTCCAAGTCTATATTTTACAGATCCTTGTCCCTCCAAACATCTGGTGAGAAAAAGATGAATTGGAAAAAGATGTTGGAATCCTCCCCTCCTTTAAGCTTTCAATGTTATTAAATGCTGTGTACATGATGCCCATATCCTCAGCATTAAGGTGTGACCATTGTGTTTTCAACAAGGATTTGTTCACCAGGCAGTTTGGTAGGGAAATGGAGAGGAGGAATAGAGCCACACGAGCACACTCATTCTAGCACATCTTCTCTTTAGAGTTGTCTTTTGGAATGGGGCAAGAGGCCCATGGAGCTATAGGCTTGTGGGCAGGCCATAGGAAGGAACAAATTCCTCCACAGGGTAAAACTAGGCTTTTCAGTGGCAATACTCATTGCAATACTCATTTCCCAAGCTCTATTATTATTACTAAAGGTCTTACTTGGGCTACCTTATACTGTGGCCCTCAAGTTATTTCACACTACAAGTTATAGTGCTGTGATTCTACTTTAACTGGCATGGATTTCTGCAGTTGACAGATTAGAGTGGGATATGTGGAATGCTCACCCAGAGAACTCTAGTGCTTCAGTTCACAGTATTCTGCAAGATACAGCTGTAGTAGTGAAAGTGGAGTTGGCATGCTATAATTCTGTAATAGGAAAGGACTCCTGATTGTGATGGTTATTTCTCTGATTTGTTAGTTCTGGAGGTGGTTTATGTGAGAAGAGAATGTAAGTCATAGAAGCCCTAGCCACAGTTTTCATTGTCTACTGCACCCCAATTGCACTTACTATACCTCAGGAAATAAATTATTATTTTTATTATAATTTATTTCGATTTGATAAACCGTCCTTCCCGAGGCTCAGGGCGGTTTACAACATATAAAAACAGCATATAAAACATTGCCTTCTGGGTAATAATGTTTCCCATATGTGTTGGCCATTTGCCTGGATAATGTTTTTGGATTGTCCAAGTTTGGTTAGAAGACCTACTGAAATAGCTCTTTTTCTTGAACTGCAGAATTTTATTCATAAATGGGACCGTCGCTGTCATCGCCCATCTCTCTCTGACATTGAATACCAGATGACAATGGAACTCATGTTCAGGTGAGTCTCAAAATGTGATAGGGAGAACATTTATTTCTGGTTCATATTTTAATGGAGGGAAAAAACCCACTGAAAACTAGTGTATATACTTGAGTTGACCTCATGTATAAAGTGAGGGCAGAATTTGGGACTAAAATTATGGATTTGGATAAGACCTGCCGATAAATCGAGGGTCATTTTGCAGAGAAGGGCAGGTATCAGTTCAGCCTTGCGACCAGCCATCCCTGGATTTCCCCACCATTTTTTCACCTAGGCATTTAAAAAGACCAGAAGCAGTGTTATGGCAGAGAGAGTAAATGAGATCAGTACTTATTTTAGAGTTTCCTGGGACAGATTAAGCTCTTGACTTTTGCCACTTTACTTAGAAAATGAGATGATTCTTTTTTGAGTTTTTTAAAACTAAAGTTTCGAGACTTACACATGAAAATTCATATAGCTATTGATAACGGAATTCCCACAAAGGTTGGACAAATAATACTAAATGATTGCTTCCTTAACTGTTAGATATTTGCAACAATTCACAAATAACGTTTACAGTGCAGAAAGTGCCAGATTTAGAATAATTAGTTCTAACTTCCTTGTTTGCAACCGAATGGTCAGCAGATCCTCAAATCCTCAAATCAAATCGAATCATTGATTTCGGTCATAGACCAGCACAGGAAATAAACATCACAGTTTCATATGAACTTGGTATGTTTAGTACATTTAAGATTTAAATACAAATACTGAAGCACAATAGGGGTGATGGAGCAGAAGGGGAAATAGGGTAAAAACATACATGCACAGATCTATCAGCAAATTATAGAATCAAGGAAGATGATTACTGGATACACAGTTAACTTTTGGGACCAGTCATCCCCTGATGGATGTTGTATGCTGCTGCACAGAACTTTGGAACAGTGTAGGTGTAGCTGAATCTATCTACAAGTAGCAGGGAGGTATAACATTGTCCTGAATGGCCTGGGAGCTTATATATCAGAGGTAAGATAAGCCTGCAGATCTTTAAGATACAGCATCACTTTATACCTTCTGCAAGAACATCTAGAGCAGTGGTTCTCAACCTGTGGGCCCCCAGGTGTTTCGGCCTACAACTCCCAGAAATCCCAGCCAGTTTACCAGCTGTTAGGATTTCTGGGAGTTGAAGGCGAAAACATCTGGGGACCCACAGGTTGAGAACCACTGATCTAGAATAACCAGACAATATTTCCCAAAAGAATATAGTTAAACTACAGTAACTGTTTCAGGAGCGTGTTAGCAAAATTGGTATAAATGAGAATCAATCAGAGAAGCTACATTTTTGTTTATAACTCCCAGAAACACTCAAATAGCACAGTCAGTGGGATTCTGAGGGACGCAGTCCAAAGAAGTAATTCCCCTGAGCTTTGGTACTGAGATAGCTGCCTATTTGATTTCTAATTTCTATCATTTTCTGATTGATAGGGATGTTTTGGAAGAACCTACAGAAGAAGAACTGATTGCAGAACTTCACCAGCATCCACATATGCATCTGTGCAGATGATATATGGATGGAAATGGATCCATCCTAATTTTTCCTACCAGCAGGGTTGTGGGAATTTTTAGCTGAAAGCAAAACATTGAAAGTCTTTCATTTTATTTTTGAATGTTATTATAATACAAAGGCCCCCAAAGGTTGCCACCTCCTAACTCAATGGGCATTTTGGGAGGACTGGGGACTGATTTTTAGTTCTGAAAATGCACAATGCACAATCGTGAAGTTTAAAAAGCAGTTTTGAAAGTGAAAATCTACTTTCAGTGTTGGTGGGAAGGCAAGTGGGACTGTTTGGGGGAGGTTTTAAAAAAGTAAAATTGTCAGTCCTGGAAGTTGCTAGACATGGCATGACATATTAGCCTTATTTTGCCAGTATGTTTTTTCAGAATGGAGGCTGAAGGGACCTCCAGTGGGATCCAGAATAAGCTATCTGAGGGCCACATGACACCTGTGGTCTAGATTTTGCCCACCTGATTCAAAACATTTTTAATTGCTCAATTTGATTTGATTTTAAGCTGACTTTTATGGAACTCTGGAATAGTAGTTGCTAATAAAATCTGGCAGGTAATATTGCAGAGCAACTAAACCTTTTTTTTTTAAAAAAAGCAAGGGACCGATTTCAGTGATGTTGCACTTTACAATGGAAAGAAGTAGAAGATTATAACCACTGTACTGGGTTGCTGCTAGCGTTAAAACAAAAAGTCCTCCAATAGGAGAACCTTCTATTCCAGTGTTTGCATGGTGCCAGGTACAGTGCCTTAATATTAAGAAAATGTTTTATAAATGCTTGATTTTTTATCAAGCTGTGGTAAGAAAACTTATGATGAAATTCATGGTGTGGATAAAATACCATTATGAAGATGCATATGTCAGACTGAAGAAGAATGCAATGCATGTAATAAGATTTTTTCAGAATATTCTTGCAGCCAGGTTGTGCTTATGCATGGCACTAAATCATAAGTTCCTATAAAGATAGAGAAACTGGGTTAGGATCTTGCTAAGAGGGTGGGGACAGGAGGCAAGGCTTTAGCTGCAGGTAACAGTACCAGAAAGTGGACCATTAAAACACTACTATCCAAAATTTTGCATAGACAGGTCTGTGACACACTGGTTTTTAGTCCACAGCAAGGCTCCAGGAATGGAAGCAAATACATCACAAAAATTTGCCATATCTGATAGCTTGGGAAGCTGCATTAGAATAGACAAATATAACTTAGATTGCTGTTGCAGAGTCATAATTTGCACTCTGATTGTGGTAGGGGAAAATATAACAGTCTCCTGTTTCTGTACTGTAGGCTCCTGAGAACTTACTTTAGAGTAAAAAGGGAGATAAAGCTGTTACCTACAGTTTTGAAGTAACAAGTAGTTTTGGTCTGTGAGTGCAGCTACTCTAAGGTCAGTTGCTTGAAGATTACATCCCACCTGCACCACTTTCTTTCACATATTTCAAACATGGACAACTTGTGGTCCTTCACATATTTCCAGACTGCAGATCTCAGCAGCCCTTGCCAGTGATGAACAATTGCAGAGGATTGTTGAAGGTTTTCATGGCCAGAATCACTGGGTTGTCAGTTTTTCGGGCTGTATGACCATGTTCTAGAGGCATTCTCTCCTGATGCTTTGCTTGCAACTATGGCAGGTGTCTTCAGAGGTCAGAAGAGAATGCTTCTAAAACATGGCCATACAGCCCAAAAAACCTGTAACAACCCAATTGCAAAGAGGTGCAGTCCAACAGCATGGGGAGGCCTGCAATTAGCCACCCCTGAAAAACCCCAAATATTCCAGAGTCTCTACCCTTGAGTTATGGAAATGACTATCTTCATGTTTTGTTCTTAGTTTGGTCTTGTTTTGGTATTGGAATTTGTGAATCTCTCAACAGTTTGGGAGGTAGATGTATGGACGCTGGCTTTCATATACACATACTATTATTGGTTTGGGAGCCATGCAGACAAATTTAAAATACATCCTCAAGGAACATCTGTACCACATTGCTGAGTCTATGGGGAAGTATTTCTGTCTTGCAGTAAGGAGGAGACCACAACTTTCTGCATCGCTTGCCCCAGACTGCTCATGTGAAGCAATTAGAGCAGTTTGAAATCACCATAACTGTCACACAATCATGAAATGCTAGTTTCATTATGTATTCAGAATTCTCCAAAAGAGAGCTTTAGTGCCTTTTCAAACTTCAAGTCCCAGGGTTCAGTAGGATGTAGCCACAGCTCTTAAAATGGAACCCAATGTGTTATAATTATGTAGAGTGGAAAGGTCCTGAATTTGGATTGGCTCTACTGTATTTTGGCATTGCTGCAAAAAGTAGGGTGTTTTTAAAATTTCTACTTCCAGAGTCCCCCATTCTGTTGATACAGCTTGGGGATTCTGTGAGTTGTAGACCAAAAATCCAAAATTTATATGGCAAATAATCTTGATAGTTGGAATTTCAGTCTTTTTCTTTAGGCACTCCTATGCTTTATCTAAATATGATATAACTTAGGCTCTTTGGGGTTAGGAACAAGAAATCCCTCAGAAGTGCCTCTCTAGAACAATCTAGAACAAGGGTGCTCAGACTTTTTCAGCATGCGAGCTACTTATAAAACAACCAAGTCAAAATGGTCTACCTACCCACTACAAAAATGTGAAACATATAGCACAATATCTGCTTTGAACTGGGTTTTCTGAGTCCACACTGCCATATAATCTGATTCAAAGCAGATAACATTGGGATTTTATTCAATTGTGTGGAAAGGACCTCCGATAACCCAGGGTCGGCAGCACTTGGGCGGCATCGGGAGCCTGCGGGGTGAGACTGAGCCTTCCTCCCGCCCTGCCTGCAATCTACCAGGATGCCCTACGCGATCTACCAGTAGATCGCAATCTACCTAATGAGCACCCCTGATCTAGAAGCTGGAAAGGTATGGAGAAAATGAATACAGATACAACAGAATGTATCAGCATGTCCATAGATCTTGGATAAGTTACTGCTTAGGGTAAACCTCCCAGAATCTGCTAGCTAGCACGGGGATTGGTCAGGCCCTGCCCTCTCCTTTAAATTGTCTACCAGACTGTCTGTGTACCAGGAGAACACAGATACATGATTTGGGAAAAGAAATCACACACAGTTTTTCATATCTATAGCCATTTCATCTATAATCTGCATTTTCATTGACACATGCACAGGAACTTGTCTACATGCTGCTGTGTTGAGTTCAGTTACTTGACAGAAACCTTCCGCACCTGTACTACATCAAACTCAGGTAAAAGACTGCATTTTTAATGCTTATCCTTGGTTACTCAGTGTAAAAAGCTAGCACGTCCTGGAGACGTAAACATATAAGTAATAAGGACAGTAACACCATGCAGGTTCATTATATTCAAGCCTTCTCCTGGCATGCTAGTTTTATTTTTCCTGGTTCTACCATTTATAATTATAGCAAGCAAAATGGGTATAATAAACACATAGTAATGTTGCCACTATTTTTATACTATGCCTCCATCAAATTAATAAGAAATGGGCTACATTTTTTCTTAGCTTAATTTCATTATGTTTGCCATTTGATTTTAAAATGTATGTTGCGAACCTGATCCTTTACTTGAATTTTTCACCATCTTTAAGTGAAATTTGCATTTTTCTTATATTTATAATACCAATTAGGTTTTAAATGTCTCTCTTTTATGTGAGTTCATACTTGTTTCAGTGTTGCTGTTTTCCTTGTACAATGTGCCCAATTTACCAATGCAATATACATTCAATTTCCTTGTTGCTGTTTTCATAGAGAAACCACTAAAAATATATTTTACAGCTTTTTACTGCATTTGTTCCATACAAATATGCTATCAGTACAAGTCATTTGTACTTGTTCAAACAGTAAAATATTTTTGAAACCAGCTGATTGTTGTTTTTGTTCTTATTTATTTGTTGTCTATCTTTAGATAGTTTGGGTCCAGGTTACTAGCAGGATTGCCTTCTCCTGTACAATCTGCTGGACACACTCAGGTCCTTTGCAGGACATTTACCTCAACCAGCCAGGACTAGCTTACCAACGGTCCCTCAGAGGACCTTTTCATTGGCTGTCCCTAGACCAGTGGTTCCCAACCTTATTTTGACCAGGGACCACTTTCCATCATTAATACCTAAAGGTTTACGAATCAGGTTTTGGTCAACTTTAGATTCGGTTTGGTTATTTGGGGTGCTGATTCGGAAAGTTGCATTGGATAGACCATATCAGCTTTAGTTTCTGATGCAGAACATATACCATTCTGTAGCCACCATCTACTCGCCCACAGAAAACCATATTTAATAATCTAGAGCTGATGTGGTAGTAGTAATCTTTTGTGTGTAGTCAGCTTCTCCCCTCCTAACATCCCCATTGCCTCAGCACTATAAGAGGGTTTCACGAGACCAGTCGCTCTCATTGCTATGTGGTTTCAAGGCAATGGTGTAGTAATGGTGAGGCCATGGACCATATTAGTGTTCCTGTGGGCCACCAGTGGTCCATGGACCACAGGTTGTGAACCACTACCCTAGACTATGGAATGACCTGCCATAAGAGATTTGACAGCTAAATATGCTGTCTGGAGTCTAAAAAATAAAGACCTATATTTTAAGAACATAAGAACATAAGAACATAAGAAGAGCCATGCTGAATCGGGCCTCAGCCCATCTAGTCCAGCATTCTGTGTCACACAGTGGCCCACTAGTTGTACACAGGGATCTCTAGCAGAAAGGAGGGCAAAACCCTCACCTGCTCCCGACCCCCACAACCAGTACCCGGGGAAAATCCTGCCTGCCTCCATCAACACAGAGGTGGCACTTGGATGTCCATTTCAGTAGCTACTGATTCCCTTGGTATCCATGAATCTGTCTAATCCTGCCTTGAAGCTGTCCAGGCTGACAGCTGTCACAACCTCCTCTGGAAGTGAGTTCCATAACCCAATGACCCTCTGGGTGAAGAAATATTTCCCTTTATTAGTCCTAACTTTCCTACCTTGGAGCTTTAGGGAGTGCCCCCTAGTCCTAGTATTGTGTGACAGAGAAAATAATTTTCTTTATTCACCTTTCTATCCCATGCATGATTTTATACACTTCGATCAAGTCACCTCTTAGACGCCGTCTTTCAAGGCTGAAAAGACCAAGGCGTTGCAACCTGGTTTCATAAGAGAGCTGCTCCATCCCTTGGATCATATTTGTTGCCCTTCTTTGTACCTTTTCCAGTTCCGTTATATCCTTCTTGAGGTGCGGTGACCAGAATTGTACACAGTACTCCAGATGTGGCCTCACCATAGATTTGTAGAGAGGCAATACAACATTTGCCGACCTATTTTCGATTCCCTTCCTGATCATGCCAAGCATAGAATTTGCTTTTTCACTGCTGCAGCGCACTGGGTTGACACCTTCATTGAGCTGTCCACCAAAACCCCAAGATCCCTTTCCTGGTTTGTCTCAGAAAGTTTTGATCCCATCAGTTGATAAGTGTATTTGGGGTTCTTTTCCCCGATGTGCATGACTTTACACTTGTTTAGGTTAAAATGCATTTGCCACTTTGTTGCCCATTCACTCAATTTCGAGAGATCTTTCTGGAGCTCTTTACAGTCAGTTTCATTTTTAGCTACCCTGAACAGTTTAGTGTCATCTGCAAACTTTGCTACCTCACAATTTACATCTACATCCAGATCGTTTATGAATAAATTAAAAAGTAACGGTCCTAAAACTGAACCTTGGGGTACGCCACTTCTCACCTCTTTCCACCCAGAGAAGTGTCCATTTATTACCACCCTTTGTTTCCTACAGTCTAGCCAGGTTCCAATCCAGGACAAGACCTGTCCCCTGATTCCATGGCTGAAGAGCTTATTTAGGAGCCTTTGGTGAGGGACTTTGTCAAAAGCCTTTTGAAAGTCAAGGTAAACAATATCGACTGGGTCCCCTTTATCTATGTGTTTATTTACACCCTCAAAGAATTCTAACAAGTTAGTAAGACATGATTTGCCTTTGCAGAAACCATGTTGATTTTCCTTCAGCAATGCCTGTTCTTCTATGTGCTTAGTATTTTCCAGTAGGACTATCCAATTAATATTAAATTCTATCTATCTGTCTATCTGTCTGACTATAAGTTGACATTTTTAAGGTATTGATTGTTTTAATGCATAATAGTTTGTGTTTTTGACCTTACATTGATGAATGCTTGATTTTTGTGCTTTAAATGGTTTGATGTGTTTTACTTATATATTGTATTTTAATTCTATGTTGTACCTTGCCTCAAATCTTGGGGAGAGGTAGATAGGAAATACAATGGATGATGATGCAGCAAGTAGGGCCAAACAATGGGGTCCAGGAAATATTTTCTGTGCAGCCAAAACATAAACTATTTAGAAAGGTGATACAAAGTCATCACAGTACAGAAACTTACTAGGCATATTGAGAGCCTAACAGGGATATCCTAATAGCGAATGTGTCAAAACACTTTTCTGTCAGCCTGGAAGTTCTATTCTGATCCTAAAACCTACATGAGAACTGAGGATGTGAGTGCAGGATTGGGTTCTGGCAGCTTTGCCTAACATTTCCATCCAGCAGAGAAGTGTGATTTTGTTCCAGAGAAGGATTGTGATGCAAATCTGTAAGATGATAGTGTTGAACTGCCATGGCTTTGGGTCATGTCAGTATGGCGGTAACTCTTGACAATAAAGATCTTATTGAGTGGAGCAGGAGAGCCAGTCTAACCTGTATTATTTTACTCAGTTACATCTCCTTTCTGTATTTTGGGTTGAACTGCTTCCAGCCCTAATGTGCTGCTGAGCTGTTGCCAGTGCGCTTTTTATTAAGCAATGGTCTTAGAAAGTAAAACCTGAGTCTTTAATGTGGCCTCTCCTACCTGTTTTAATACTGGTGAGAATAATCTTATATTTCACCAAAACTATGTGTATTTAGTTTCTGGCTTCCTGGATAATTGAGGGTTCCTATTAAAAAGACTGGAACAATCCTGGCTATAGAAATAGGACTCTATATAGACCTCCTCTGTTTGGAATTAAAGGTGAAGGTGTTAAACTCAGACAATAAAGCTCAGATCAAAGTAGCCAACAGAAGGGAGCTCCGAGAAGAGCAGATTGTCCTTTCGCATCACAGAAGGTGCCACCTCTCTTTTGCTGTAATTGAATTTCATGAAAGAGGCAAAGCTATTCTTTCCCGGTGTAATTCAACCAGGCTCCTGGCCAGATTGACAAGAGAAGCACCTGCTCTGTTTGCTTTCAGGTTTGGGCAACAGACCCTGGTAGCCCAATGGGAGTTGGTTAATCCACAGCCCCAGCTTGTGGGGGCCATGGCAACACCTGTCGGCCAAGCAAACCGTTAACATCACAAATGTCTTAATATTATATAAGTATAGAGTTGGAAGAGACCACAAAGGTTATCCAGCCTAACCCCATTCTGCCATGCAGAAGGCACAATACTGGCAGATGACCATTCAGCCTTGGTTTAAAAACCTCCAGAGAAGGAGACTGCTTTGCTCCAAGGCAGCATATTCCACTGTAGGACACCCCCTACCATCAGGAGACCCCCCCCCCAATGTTCAGGTGGAATCTTTTTTTCCCTTGGATTTTGAACTTGTTGCTCTAAGGATGTTATTGCATGAAGCTTATAACCATTTTGGAGGCTTCCTAGCCATAAATGAAAAAAACTCTACTATTGCATGACACTGTCATAAATTCATTGCAAACTATTCTGCAACTTGTGTTGAAACAGTTGTTTTTCAAAATGAGGAAAATCCATTTTAGGACTGCTAAATGTGTATTCCAGGAGTCTTCACAAGTGTTTTCAGACATGCGGTAATCTGAAGTTGTTTCTGTAGTGACGTTGGGACCAGTGATGTCTGTTGTGGGCATGTTATAGGTATTCCTGCAGTTACCTGTTCCCAATCTGTTGCCAATGTCACTTCTGGTTGGCAGACAGAGAAGATCTCTGGTTGCAAAGCTATAAGTTCATCTTTTCTCCCATATTGCTTTCTTTTGTTTTAAATGTAGGAAACTGCAACATTCTGTAACTGATATAGATGTCGCCTCTTAAAGGTTTTCTTTCCTTGCAAGACATTTTGCAGAACGTTCCACTCAAGCATTATTTTGCATCACTAAATACGTTTTCAAAGTCAAAACAACATCTTCCATTGCAGAATGCACAAAATTGGAAAATGCTTTTAATTGTAAAATACTAATTTGTTTTTAAATTACACACACACACAAGCATATATATATTCCACGCCTGTGGAACTCACTCCACGGGGAAATTAGGTCATCTACATCCCTCCTCATTTTTAGAAAAAAGTGGATGTGAGACCAGGCCTTCGGGTAATTAAGCGGACAATGACAATAACAATATTGACAATGGCTTGGAAATGGATTATGGATAAGTTTGATGGAGCATTCAACTAGTTTTCGGCTAATAATGGCAATTAAAGTGGTAATTCTGAGTAGTTTTTAATTGTATTGTTTAATGTTTTAACTATTTATAATTGATTGCTTGTTTTTATGTATTTATTGTGGCATCAAATCACTGCCGATTGGAAGCCACCCTGAGTCCCCCCTGGAGGGTTGAGAAAGGTGGGGTACATGTGTTCAAATAAAAATAAATAAATACATAATTTAAGTGTTTGTAGAACATTGAAAATGCAAAAGTACAGAGGTGGACAGAGCAAAAGGCAGTTTTCTGAGATTGTGAGTTCTTGGAGTTGTACAATTTTCAGAAAAAAGAAAGATAGATGAAGATGGGGAATGCACAGTTTAGGAGGAGTTACATATTTGCAGCTGCGGTAAACTAAATGTGCTTTGAACTTTCGCAAAGTGCTTTCAATAAGACTTGGTTGTATGTGAGGGTGAAACCCCCTTCCATACTCCATCGTTGCCAGGAGGTGGGATTGGAACGCCACTTTGGGCAATGGCAACCATTCATAAACTGGGAGGCAAACCCCCGCAAAACTGAGAGTCTGCAAAAAGCGAACCACGAAGTAGTGAGGGAACACTGTATTCTGGGCTTTAGTATTATATGTGTGAATAATGTATTCCAATATTTCCTTTACTTGTTCTTCAGAGCCTTATTCAAAGATTCAAATGCTGTCATACAATCAGAGGTCTGTTACCGTGAGGGAAAAACTGGGCCCAATTTGTAATTCATGCTTGGCAATGTTTATGCAAATTTTTATTTTTCCTATCTTTATAAGAGTTGTCTGCATTCTGTGTTAAAAGTTTGACCGGGCCCAGAAAAAATTCTGTGGAGAACTCAGTACAAGATAAACAAAGCAAATGTTTTAAAATGTAGATGAAATGTCAGGCGCAGTATTTTCCCCCTCTGGCAAGGTTACCTCTAATTCAGTGGTTACTGTTGGAAGGCTTTTCTGCTTATTCCCCAGTGGGCCATGTTGGCTGTTGAAATCCAAAAAGGTAATTTTTCCAGTCCCTGCGAGTTCACTTCATGGTACCCCAAGCATTCATAATTAATGCAATTGGCAGTATTCTTACTTAAAACATTTTGAAAAGGGACCCTACCTGCTAGAATATTTCAGATACAACTAATTAGGTTAAATTCATTAACAAACATTAGCCTGACTGAAAGTAAAAATATTTTTACCTGCCTTACTTCATATTTATTCTCATTAGATGCAGAGTTACAGTTTCCACTACAAGACATGGAAAAGATGTTCACATTGAGCCTATTCAGAATCAGAGCTTGATGAAGTTACTTTTTAGGACAATAATTCCTGGAATCCTTCAGCCAGTGTGTCCAGGGGGAAGTAGTTACATAGAACTGTGCTTCTCAGAGTTTGGTCTTCCATTGTTTTCACCGTAGTAGTAGTAACAACAACAACAATTATTATTATTTGTATTCCACCCTATCTCCCCAAGGGAACTCAGGGCATATTCCAACATATTACAGCAAGCATTCAATGCCTACATAAAACAAACAAACACTGACATAAAACCCAGAAAAACCCCACATATGAAAATAACATTAAAACCTAACATCAAATTAAAAGCCTAACATCAGTAAATTAAACCTAGCATCAATAAATTAAACTACACATAGTTAGACAAAATTATATAATAATATAAACTCTGAACAAAACATCCCAGCCTAATGGAATAGTCTTTCCATCTCTCTGTGTTTTTCCTTCCTCCAATTTTCATGACCCCTTTCTCTGAATTGAATCCTGCTTTATATGTGATATGTTCCAAAGTAAAAGTTAAACAGATAGTAAAGGTAAAGGTTTCCCCTTGACATTAAGTCTAGTTGTGTACAACTTGGGGGGTGGTGCTCATCTCTATTTCTAAGCTGGTGTTGTCCGTAGATGCCTCCAAGACAAGTGCCATTACCTTCTTGCCAGAGTGGTACCTATTGATCTACTCACATTTGCATCTTTTCGAATTGCTAGATAGGCAGAAACTGGAGCTGAAAGCAGGAGCTCACCCTGCTCCCCAGATTCGAACTGCCAACCTTTTGGTCAGCAAGTTTTTGGAGTCCTTGTGGACAACAAGTTAAACATCAGCCAACAATGTGATACGGCGGCAAAAAACCCAATGGGATTTTGCCCTGCATCAATAGGAGTATAGTGTCTAGATCCAGGGAAGTCGGGCTACCCATCTATTCTGCCTTGGTTAGACCATACCTGGAATATTGTGTCCAATTCTGGGCAGTACAATTTAAGAGAGATATTGACAATCTGGAATTTGTCCAGAGGAGGGTGACTAAAATGATCAAGGGTCTGGAGAACAAGCCCTATGAGGAGTGGCTTAAGGAGCTGGGCATGTTAGCCAGAAGAAGAGAAGACTGAGAGGAGACATGATAGCCATTTATAAATATGTGAGAGGAAGTTATAGGGAGGAGGGAGCAAGCTTCTTCTCTGCTGCCCTGGAGACTAGGATGCGGAGCAATGGCTTCAAACTACAAGAAAGGAGATTCCATCTGAACTTCCTGACTGTGAGAGCTGTTCAGCAATGGAACTCTCTGCCCAGGAGTGTGATGGAGGCTTTTAAACAGAGGCTGGATGACCATCTGTCGGGGGTACTTTGAATGCAATCTTCCTGCTTCTTGGCAGGGTTGGACTGGATGGCCATGAGGTCTCTTCCAACTCTATGATTCTAAGTTCACTGCGCCACCAGGAGGGCCTACCTTGTGTTTAGCTGCTCAGAATTTCCCTGTGCTGTACCCAAATAGTTCATTGCATGCCATCTGTCATGTGAGTGTCATCTTCTGGCACTATCTCTTGCTTCCTTTTGTGTTGTCTCATCATAGAGTTTTCATGGTAAAAGACATTCAGGGGTTATCATGCCTCCTTCTCTAAGTCTCGACATTACTTCGCGAACGAAGATTCAGGAAGGACTCATCCCATGCTTTTTACAAGCGCGTTGATGACTAAAAAGGCCAATCTGAGATAGGCAAGTTCAGTTGCAGAAAGCACAGCAGAAAAGACACAGAAAATACTCCTTCTCCACAGTGCTAACAAATGCTAGTTATGGTGCCATTGTTGTCTCTGAGAGATCCTCCAGGAGTGTCATCTCCATTGCCTCCGTCTATCAATAGAGAAAATGTATATCACATGAAAAAACACTTCTGAGCTATGTGTTCTTACTGCCACAAATGAATCTCTTAAAAACAATCAGATGCCCTCACTAATCCTGTGTGCACAGTGTCATTGTATAATTTAGTCACTTGGTGGCATCAGACTTCATTATCCGTTTCTTGCTTTTCCATTCTTTTCTTATCCAACCTCCCAAATTATGTATCAGCTAAGCTTTCTTTAACATGGGTAGGGTCACCTGGACTGATTAAGAAACAGAATTCTTTGAGGGAATGTGCACATATGGGCAGGCTTAGCTGAAACTGGATTCCACCAAAACATGTCACAAGACCACCAGGAATGAGTGTAAGTTGTGTCAGCCCACTCCTCATTGCCCACAGATGGGATTGTGAGTGGTTTTATGTGGAGACTGAAGGGGAATAGCCAGGGATGCTATAGCTCTAGTTTTGTTCTCTTAAATGATTGATGCTGACGTTGATAACTCACTTCATATCATGCCACTCCTTCTCACCTGTTACTAAGAAGGCTGTTCAGGTCCTGAACCGGTGCTTGGCCACTGTGTTGGACTGGATGAGAGCTAACAAATTGAAATTGATTCCAGACAAGATAGAGTTCCTCCCTATCAGTCGAAAGGCCAAACAGGGCATAGGGTTACAGCCTGTGTTGAATTGAGGTTACACTGTCCCTGAAGGCGCAGGTTCGCAGCTTGGGAGTGATCCTGGACTCATCGCTGAGCCTGGAACCCCAGGTCTCAGTGGTAACCAGGGGAGCATTTGCACAGTTAAAAGTTGTGCACCTGCTCTGCCCATACCTTAAGAAGTCTGACTTGGCCACGGTAGTCCATGCTCTGGTTACATCATGTATAGACTACTGCAGGTCACTCTATGTGAGGTTGTCTTTGAAGACTGTCCGGAAACTACAAATGGTCCAACGTGTGGCAGCCAGGTTGCTAAAGAGAGCGGTGCTCAGGGAGCATGCAACTCCTCTGTTGTGCCAGATCCACTGGCTGCCAGTTTGCTACCAGGCACAATTCAAAGTGCTGGCTTTAGCCTAGAAAGCCCTAAACAGTGCCGGCCCAGCTTACCTGTCCAAACGTATCTCTCCTTATGAACCAACTAGGACTCTAAGATCATCTGGGGAAGCCCTGCTCTCAGTCCCACCTTCTTCGCAGATGCGTCTGGTGGGGACAAGAGACAGGGCCTTTTCAATGATGGCCCCTTAGCTGTGGAACGCCCTCCCTAGGGATATTAGATTTGCTCCCTCCCTACTGACATTTTGTAAAAAAGTCAAAACCTGGCTCTTCGAGCAAGCTTTCGCAAATGTAGTTTAAAAGGTAAATATAGAACTAGGGAACTACTGGACAATGCTACTGGAAAATGATTTTAGTATGGAGACACTGATGATTTGTTTTTTTTTGGTTTTGTATGGTCTTTATATTGCATGCTAAATGTTTTTAATTGTATTGTTTGTTTGTTGCGGTATCGAATTTTTGCCAACTGTAAACCACCTTTAGTCGCCTTCGGGGTGAGAAGGGCGGTAAACAAATAAATAAAGAAATTCCTACCTCTAGTTGTTATATTATAAATTTGAGGCACTGCCATGATAAAATTCTGAAAGGCAAAGCTTTTGTTCCTGGCATTTATTGTCTACTTTGTAGTTTGCTGCATGCTGTTATTATTCTCTCTGTTTCGAATGGTTGCCACAATGTCATTGTGCAAATACCATTATCAGAAAGCAGTCCACATTATGAAGGAATACAATGTGTTTCCTTACTGTCACCTAGTTGATGATAGTTATCTCCAGTCATAAGACAGAGCAGGTGCTGCTGTCCTGTATTCTGAAGGTGCCGTTGCAATGAAAAGGTCACAGAGTTGCTTGATGTCTACTAAGGATATCATACCTACCAACATTTCACATGTGCCCAAGCAGCATCAGAGGTGATCAAAATGGCAGAGGGAAGAGCACAATCTAGGTGAGACTGTAGGATTTTGCTTTTATTTGAGTTTACAGTGTTAAGGCCAAACTCTTCCTGCTCCTATGCTCTTCCCTTGCTGAGTTAATTGAGTGAAAAAACTACTTTTGGACTTTGAACTCAGCTTGCAGCAATTGATGTAAACTGAGGCAGAAGGAGAAAATGGGAGGAGAGAGAGAAACAAAAATTAGGTCTGTCTCTGCCAAATCAGGACAGTTGCAGGGTGTGGGATATGAAGAAGTAGGATGGCTGTCTTTGGAAAAGATGGCATGTTGTTCCAGTATGTGGTTGGCAGAGCATGTTCTCCAATTGGCATTTATTTTTAATATATTTAAAATGTTGTGCAAATCAAACTTTAATTGCAGTGCTTCCATGAAACAAAACAAACACTTGCAACCCAAGTATTTCTGCCTGCAGGGTATATGCCAGAAAGAACAGTGAGACATATTGGTATAATTCATATAATTGTATTCCTGTCTTGCTGCCATCTGTACATGAACTGTCTGTACCTTTCTATACATAAAAGCATTCCCACTTTCCAAATCTGTGACTGAATAGAATAGGGGTTAGCCATGTTGACACTAAACCAGTTTTCAGGGCCTATGGTGGGTCATGTAGCCAAAAAAACAAAACAAAAACCCAAACAAATGAGTTGGTGCAACTTCTATGAACACAAACACACATTCTGCCTCTAAAGAGATTGCTTTGGTGAATGTTATTACTCTACTGGAAGTTATCTCTACTTCTAGTTGGATTCATAACTAGAAAGATGAGAAGTAGCTCTGATATTTTCTTCTGGACACCATATGCAGACTATGAGTAGCTCCATCCTTCATACTATTAATTGCTTTACATTGCCTACAAGATGGTGATATAGAGCTGAAATGGAACGTCTGTAATCTTGCAGGCTTTATCTGTAGAGACTGCGACCACAGGTACTCTAACTTCAAGATAGAGTCTGCCCTGATGGCGTCTTACCTGGTAAAAAGATGCGGAGATCTGGAATATTTGCATGTTTTGTGATCTTGGCTTTAGGCCAGTAAAGGTCACCCTCCTATGATTTGCTTATTATAATTTCCCTAATCAGTCTCACATTCCTCATTGAAGATAACACTTGTTGGATTTTAATTTCCCCCCTGAATGGCACAGTACCATGGGGGTTATTGGTGCTATTCCAAATTGGGAGAGGCAGTTTAGAAATACAGTATCTATTCATCACACTAGAGAAAAAAATCCTCTTAAAATCCAGTTTCTGCCTCCTGCAGAATTTTGGGGTTTGTAGTTCAGTGAGGCTCCCCCCTAAACTACAAACCCCAGAATTCTGCAGGAGGCAGAATCCTGATTTTAAGTGGATTTTTTCTCTAGTGTAATGAGGCTCATGCATATTTTGCTAAATCTGAGAGCACCACATTGCACTTCAACTACCATGGCAACATCCTATGGATTCCTGGGATTTGCCGTTTGGTGAGGAACAAGATCACTCTGACAGATAGTTTTAAATATCCCTTCCTAAACTTTAAATCCCAAGCATCCATAGACTAAACCATGACAATTAAAGTGGAATTGTAGGGTTACAACTGCGTAGTGTAAATGGTGCCTGGGGTTTGCAGTTTGTTGAGGCACTGGATTTCTTTGGCCAAGAAGTCAAATTACCTTCGCTAACGTGTAAATACTGGGAAGTTGCCATGGCTATTAAAGAGGAATCATAGCATATAACTGTGTGGTTTGAAAAGTCTCTAAGGCATGGCTGACTATGGGCAGAAAAAAATTAATCCCTCATCTTCTTGGGATACACGAAACTGTACTTTGTATGATATCCCCATTAGCGCACTGTGGCTACCAAAGGCGATGTGTCTACGTATCTCCACTGTCACAGCTATTTTCCAACTCTGAGAACAAACATTCCATCCCACTGAAATATTGAGGCTGTCTGGTTTAGTGCTGGAAAAATATGATGTTAATTACTTTTGTGTGGGCACATCCATTGGCCATTATCAGTCTCTAGGATGCCACTTGTATTTCAACACAGCCTTTCCAGCTTCATTGGGATAGCCAAGAGTGTGATTTAGAACAAGTTGGTCTCAGAGAGAAAGTGGAATCTTTTTTCAATGAAAAAGTGGCTGGCATAAGCAGTACAGTTTGCAAGAGCGGGGCAGCCGGTGGCCAAGTTGGGAAGCAGAGGACAGAAATCAGTGCTTTGATCAACTATAAAGCATAACAACAGCTGTGTTGAGAAAGTTTGCTGTGGTTTAGCTGGCATTTATCTCTTTTGCAAAGTGAAGGCATTGTAAACCGGTAAAAATTAACTGCCAGAGCACAATGCTGTTTTTGTGACTTTGGAATTCAGATAAAGCCTTGCAACTCTTGGCAGGCTGATGAAAAGAACGGCGCATTTGCATACAGGTGAGGCCAAGGGGGGAATGGAGTTCAGGTCAGTGCCAGGTATGCAAAGTGCCTCCAGCTGTGAGGGCCCTCTTTTAGTCAAGCTGGAGGGCAACCAATGGCAGTGAGGGGCAGGCATTTTTTTCTTTTGGAAAGGGGCAATACCTAGAAAGGTCATTGGATGGCAGCAAAGCATTTGACACTTGTAAGCTTCGCTTCAGAGCATTCTCACCAAATCCCACATGGTGATTTCCAGGGATTGTCAATCAGCAAGCTGGAGACAGAAGACCTGAGACTACATCCAAGCTTGCAACAAGTTGGCTCAAAACATTCTGGCATGCCTTTTGAACAGAAGGAGTTCTGAGCTAGCCATTCTCAGACATGATCACTCTGAACCACTGTTAAATAACTGACTCAGACTCTCCATCCCTCCAGTGGAAAGCTGCCACCTTTCTTCAAGGAAGAGTTTTGATGCCTTTAATAACAGATGCTGGGAATGCCTAACTTGTTGGATTTCTGCCTCACACACCCCCAAACTCCTGCCAGATAAAACACTTGCATTCCAAATCTTTTTTGTGGTTAAGGTGACAACCCAAAATGTGGCAGTTATACTGGTTCATCTTTTTCAACTTACATACAAAAGGACGAAGACCAAAAGCAAAGATAGAGAAGCTCAGGCCCCTTCCAGCTGAATAAAGCCCCACATTTTCTGCTCTGAAGTGGAATATATAGCAATCTGGACTCAGATAACCCAATACAAAGCAGTTATTGTGAGATTTTCTGCCTTGAGACCCTAGGTTATATGGCTGTGTGGAAGGGCCCTCAGTCATGCCATCAGACAAAGCTTGGAAATTTTACTTTTGGGGTCAGCTTCCAGAATCCTCATTTATGTGGCCATGTTTGCAGGATGATTCTGAGAACTGTAATCCCAAATGTAATTTTCTTCATTTGAGGTTCTTAAAAAGTCAAGACTTCAACTCTAGTATCAATTAGTAGCAATTCTTACGTAGTGCAGAAAGCATAAAGTTAGAATTAAAAGATTCTGAACCATGAATTCTTTTTGAACATCAGAACTGAATTCACAGCTTTTCCGCCTAGAAATAAACTTCCTCCTCTTGTACAGCTTGTTTCATTTCACAAGTGTTTTTGTTGTGTAAATGAGTGATGGCCTTCTCAGAGGCTGCTCTCAGGTGGTGAATGTGGCAGTTGAGTGAGTGCTGAGAACAGGGCTTTGAACTGACTGGTGGCGCCTGTATTTTAAGAAATGTACTTTTAAATTGGTGACTGAAATAGTGTTTTAATATTAGGATAATTAAGTTATGTCTTAACATCACACCTTTCTTTCCAGTTTTATTTCAAAGTGTTTAAATCTTGTTTTGAGCTATTCTTGATTGTCAAACATATTATTATTATTATTATTCCAATTTCTAGACCGCCACTCCCAAATGCTCTTGGCGGTTTACATAAGAAGGATACACAACAGTTAAAACCATGACTAAGAAGTTATTATACTAATACATTCCAAAAGCCTGCTGGAAAAGGTAGGTTTTGCAGGCCCTACGGAAGGCCACCAGATCCCAAAGTGCTCGGGCCTCAGAAGGGCCACACTTCAGAATTATACAGTGTTTTGAAACTACTTTAACAGTCATGACTCCCTTGCTATGGGATCCTGGGATTTGTAGAGTTTTGGGTACATAGAATCTTTGATATAAAGTTCTAACGCCATAGTTATTGGAAGTGCACTAAAGAATGTTGTAGCCATCATAGCAATTTAGGTGGCATCAAGCTGCTATAATTTTGTAGTTTGAGTACACACCAGGAAGAAAGGCTGTAAAGTCAGCTGGTAGGCCAGGTGGACAGACAGACTGACAGATAGGTGACAAATAGAATCTTATACTAGTAGGAAAAGGGTCATAGTTCAGGGGCAGAGCACACACTTTCTATGCAAAAGGTCCTATCTCTGACACGTCTAAATATTGTTGGGAAGGAAAACGGCCTGAAGCAGTGTAGACCTGCATAGGCATGGGGAACTTACAGGACTACAGAGGTTATTGGACAATAAGTCCCGTTATCCCTCACCATTGGTCATGGAGGTTAGGGCTGACTGGAGATGCAGTCCTACAACTCTGGAAGCCCTCATATTTCCAGTCTGTCCCACCTGGTACAGACAGTACTGAGCTAGATGGACCAATAGTCTGACACACTGAGGGACTGCTTTCTAGCTTCCTATGTAATAGGGCTACATATCACTTTGCAAACAAAGAGAAAGACAAACCCTGCCTTGAGGAGCTTATAAATGAAGAAGAGCAAGATTAGACATGGAAGAGTTTAGATAAGGTAGGATTTTAGTATGACTCCATTTCTGGGTATGCTTAAGCCACAATTCCCTAACAAGTATGTACAGATTCCTGATTACTATTGTAATTAAAATAGGTGTTCAGCAAAATGCCATCCAGAATAAGAGATTGATTATACTCAATTGATGGTTGTCAACCCATGTAGCAACTTTCCCTCCTCCCTTCTTACCTGCTGGCTTGGAGAAAACTACAACAAACAAATTGGTTATTTCAGCTTGGCACCAAGAGTTGCTGGTTTGGGTCCTGGCAAAAGCAAGCTGGCGGAAATTTCCACAGCTCCATCTGTGAAAGCTCTTCTTTCCAAGTTGCTATTTGAATCAGTTGTATGTGAAGTTAGAGACAGCCTGGCGGTGTGCAAGGGAAAGATCCTTCCATGGCATAATGGCATAAAATTGTGAATGTTGATTCAAAAATTATAAAGAAATTGGCCAGACTCTTCACTACCAAAAGAATTACGTGCAAAATCGACTGATCCTTGGCCTTTTGCAAAGTTTTTATTATGACATTTTGTGGATATAAACCCATTTCTTCAGATCTAGTACACAGTGAAATTAAGGCCTCAAGTATAAAGCACATTTATGCCCCTGAGACTGCATGGCAAATTATGCTGTGAGAAGGCACTTTGATGGCCTCCAGGAACACAGGCCATGGTAAAATCAGCTTGACACTGTGTTTCAAATCACAACACATGCAGGGCTAGAACTGTTAGCTATTTATTGACCTCATCACAAACGCCCATGGATTTGCCATGCATCATGGTGAATCCAGGGGTTCCCAGATGGGGAGGGGGGGGGGGAATAGAGAACTCATCACTCCATGCCCTGCATCACACAACTTACTGTGACCTCCATCCCATGGGGGAAAGTGTCTCCATTCAGCTTTCTCCCATGCTGTGACAGTGGCATACATCGCTTGTTCTCCGCTTTCTAGACAGAGCCCAGCCAGAAGTACACATGCATTGTGTAATGGGGTCCACCCTGAAAGGGGAGAACAAGTAGTATATGGCAGGGCAAGTAGCCCATCTGATGAGGTTGTAAGATGAGTCCACCCACTCATGAATCCACCTTACAGTTTGCAACCCACACTCCCTTACTCAGTCTAGTGTAAGTTTTGCTAGTTGCAATGGGGCTGGGTAGGATTTTTCTCACCTTTACTCCATACTGTATTCGTGAAAGCTTGATTACTGACTTAGGGTGATGTCAATAGGCAGGCTCGAACTGCTCGGCGTCCCCTGCCCCGCCCTCCCTGCCCACGTCGGGCGCCTTGACTCCGCCCCCCCGCGCTCTGGAGCACCCACCACCACTGGACACGACTTCGGAGGCCTTTAATGTCTCCCAGGTGCTGGCAAGGCCCCCTGGGGCCCGGCCCCGCCGCCGGGCTTGCCGCTTGCGGATGGCGGCCCTGAAGACCCTACCTGGGCCACTTTCTGTCCCGTCACCGGTTGGTGACCAGGGTAAGACCGGCGGCCCAGCTCACAGCGGGTCAACTCTAGGGGCAGCCAACCCAGAGGACAACATAGCGTGCGGATTCCTCGTTCGGAAACCGCTTCGCCGCCGGAGGAGGCGCCTTCGCAGGCCAGGGAGCACCACCACCGCCTCTCCCTCCGACCCCGCCAGAGGCCCCCAGCGCCGGGGCCACCGACTTCTTGGACCCCCAGCATGCTCGGCCAACCACCAGGATGGGGAGAAGCCCTCCGTCCCTGAGCCCAGGACCAGGCGATTCTTCCGCCCGAGAACCTTTTGGGGCTCGGGGTTCGAGTGCTGCCGCCGGCCCCACCTAAGGCCTATGAACAACATCTCTCCATTATGCCTGGCTCCCTCTGCCAGGCCACGGGACGGAGGAAGCCGGCCTTCACCTTTTTCTGATGGCCAGCGGCGGGGATTCTTCCCAAGACCCCCCAGCCTCCCATCCTTCGATGGTTTAGTGGGTCCAGCCTAGGCCCGGATCATCTTTGCTGTGTCCCGAATTCTGACCTTGTCCCCTTCTCCCACTCCCTTTGATTGTGTATTGTATTGTCTTGTTTGTCATTTTGATCATGTTATTTGTTGCCTCTTGGCTTTGTAAGCCGCTGCGAGCCGTATGGAGTTCAGCGACATAGAAATCCAAAGTAATAAATAAAGTAATAAATAATAAGTATTGGGAGGAAGAAAATAAGAGTTTAGTATATACTGTGGCAACCCTTTTTGTTGAAGGGCAGAACTCAAGAATGGTCTCTTTAGGTCAGTGGTCCCCCAGCTTTGGATCCTCTGGGCATATTTATTTATTTATTTATTTGTTCGATCTTTTATTCTGCCCTTCCCGGCCGGCTCGGGGCGGTTCACATACATATTAAAAGCACAATAAAACAATAATACATCATAAAACAACAAGATAAAAGTTGCAGAATAGTGCAACGACAGTGGTAGCAGACAGTTTCAGTGTCCAGGGGCTTCAGTCAAAAGCGAGCCTGAACAAAACAGTTTTACAAGCCCTCCGGAATGGGATGAGCTCCACCATGGCTCGGACATGGTCTGGTAGTGCATTCCATAACGTCGGGGCAGTGACTGAAAAGGCTCGTTGCCTTGTGCTAGAGAGATGGCAGGAGCGGACTGATGGCACCATTAAGAGGTTTAGCTCTTCTGAGCACAGTGATCTCAGGGGAACGTATGGGGTGAGGCGGTCCCTCAGGTACACCGGCCCTAGACCATACAAGGCCTTAAAGGTCAGAACCAGCACCTTGAAGACAATTCGGTACTCGATTGGAAGCCAGTGCAATTGCTGTAGGATGGGAGTAATGTGCTCTCTTGCCGGTGCTCCCGCCAGCAAGCGAGCTGCAGCATTTTGCACCAGCTTGAGTTTCTGAATTGTCGACAAGGGAAGGCCTATGTAGAGGCCGTTACAGTAGTCTAGCCTAGTAGTCTAGTCTAGCCTTTTGAACTTCAGTTCCCACAATTCCTAACAGCTGATAAGCTGGCTGGGATTTCTGGGAGTTGAAGTCCCAAACACCCGGAGGACCAAAAATTGGGAACCACTGCTTTAGGTTCTATGAGGGAATCTACCTTTGGGGACTTCGTCTCTCTTACAGAGTCTTGTGATTTGAAAAGGAGTATCCTAGGCTTGCTTTCCAGTCAGGGTGGGCAACCTATAGCATTGGATTTCAATCAGGATGAAGTGATTTGCCCAATGGAAGGCTGAGGAGGTAGTCACAGGTTGATACCTGGCCTCAGAACTGTATCAGTTTGCTCCTCTTTACTTTGGCTCATCTGCAGGCACAACTGATTTAAGTAGGCTCTAGGTCTAACCAAGTAACCCTTGTTTAACCCAGTTCTCTGTGCCTGGTCCTGCTATTTCATGGTTGTTCATTAGTATACCTTGTTGGGAGTGTGATGGAATGCAATAGTATCTATAAAGATGCAAATCATGTTCCTTGCCCTAAATTTTCAAAGAGCTGGGCAAGGTGATAAAAGTAATTCAGATCTTTACCATAGTTAGTTGGTATTGGTGTTTGAAAACAATAAATTTATTTACCAAAAGTCAGTTTACTTGAGTTCAAAACTCTATGAGAAGATTCTTTTTCTTATATTTATAGTAGTGAGGTATATAAGTAGTGTGTATACAATAAAGTTTGGGCTTGGAAGGAATGGGATTACATTTCGAGACCAAGCCCCCAAGGGTGCTTCCTTCATAGAACCTAAAGTGTGTGTGTGTATTTTAGTTCATCCTACTGTATTTGTGTAAGCTTGACTACAACTGGCAAGGTAAACATGGACTGCCCCAGAATCCTTTACTGAGCACATGTATGACTAACAAAACTGAGAGAAAGGGGGAAGATAGATCAATTTACCTCCTCAGAACATTAAGTAAACCCACAGAGATTTGTAAGTATGGCCACTAAAATGGAAACCACAAGAAGCATAGAGATTGATGAAAGAAAAAAAAGGATCCTTCTATTCATTTTGGAATAAACTTTGAAGTACTCTCTAGGAGATTAAAAATGTTTCTGTTTATTTAGTAAAAGTTTATCTGACCTGACCTGGTTGTATGATTTTCGTACATTTTGTGTAAATGTCCAGGAATACATCAACTTTATTAATGGAGGTATACCTGTTCTATGTCTTACAAACATCCATCATGATCTGTGGAAAATTCCTCCAGCAGTCCTCATATAAGGTTGTCCTAAATACCCCTCTCTGAATATGTGTATCAGAGAGAGAGAGAGAGAGAGAGAGAGAGAGAGAGAGAGCAAGAGCAAGAGAAAGGGGAAAGAGAGATGTGATACACACACACACACACACACACACACACACACGTATGGTTGGTAATTAGTATACCTTGTTGGGGGTGTTGGAGATATATATGTGTGTGTGCGCGCGCGTGCGCGTGTGTAGACACCGGTGGATGAACCCAACATTAAAACTGTAGCGTAGACTAATTGAGATTAATGGGATTTATTCATCACCCCTAATGTCACACCTGTTTCAATGACTTCCTCAAGCTGGAACTAGTGCTGGATTTTTCCCAGACTTTCACTTACAAAGTCTGTTTTTCTGTAGAGAATTATACGTTGACGTAAGGATAGATTACTAGTGTTATAGTCAGATCCTTTCACAGTTTACCTAATCAATTCTTCATTCATTTGGAGACCTTGGGTAATTCAGGAACATGCTTGAATTTCAAGATTCAGGACACACAAGAGCTCATTCTCTAAGTTAAATGTTTCCCGTCTAGTGTTCAGATAAAACTTGAGCATCGGAAACACTGGATTTATTCTGTAGGTTGAGGACAGGACATAAGCTTAGAATGACATATTTTTTTCATCTAGCCAACAAAGTTGATTAACTTTAATAACATTGCCTCTAATGTTTCATTATAATCTTATTTTAAGGAAATGTTTGAGCATTTAGCATTTTTTCCCACAGCACTGAAACAATGTGTCTTTCCTTGCCAAATATCACATTCACAAATATCCTCTTCATTTCTGCAACTCAAAAGGTAAGTTTGGAAGTTTTCCATCATCCAGCTGCCAACTTACCATCATAGATTATTATCAGGAATCATTTGACTGAAGCATCTGATATATTGGAAGGTATGTTCCTGGCTCTCTTTGATTTTTGCTGTTGCTCCGATTCGAGTGCCAAATAATATCTTGCTCAATGCATTGTAAGCTAGCACACGTTGTTGCCTCTTTACTGTAGTGTTTCTTGCATAGAGAAGACACATACGTATAAAAGGGAAACCTCTAAATAGCATGGGACCCAAATGCCTATAGGAATGCCATTCCTTATACCGTAATTTGAGGTCAGCAGGGAGAATTCTTTTTCAGATCCAATGAGTGCACTTTGTATCAACTAGAGACAGAAACTTCTCGGTGTAAATATGGAATGCCATCCTAATTATGAACTATTCTTCAATGGAGGTTCAGCTAGCATGAACTTGTCAACTCATTTTTGTTTTCCAAGGAATTTTAATAGGTAAGTTTTTTTCAAATATATTGCAAGGCTTTTTGCTGTTGCTTTGATTATAGATTTGAGCGTTTTCATTACCTTTACATGGGCCTGAATCCTATTCATTACTAGAGATTTTGAATCACGGAATACTGATAAGTAGGTACAACAGGTTGTTGGCATTCTTTTCCCCACAAGCAAGAACAGTCCACTGGAAAGTTAGGCCCCTTCCACACAGCTGTGTAAAATCCACATTGAACTGGATTATATGGCAGTGTGGACTCAGATTATCCAGTTCAAAGCAGATATTGTGGATTATCTGACTTGATATTCTGGGTTATATGGTTGTGTGGAAGGGCCCTTAGTGGTGAGATACCCTCTAGAGATAATATGGTGGGTCCATTACATCTATGGATTTATCTTTTGTGGATTTGATTATTTGTGGCTCTGATTAAATTTTTCCAATATACTTTAATGATCAACTCCTGCTGGAAATTAACCATAGAATCAAACTGGGGAACCTAGAAAGAACTAGAGAATCTCTGGGTGCTTTAGTGCAATTCTATGACCAACTTCTTGCAGAAGGACCTAGAGATTCATTGAGAAGTGTTTTCTCGGATTCAATAATAATAATAATAATAATAATAATAATTATTGGTTTTTCACTTTTGTGAGTTTCCCGTGTTCCTAACCACAAGGAATGTAGAGGGCTGTTCACCTTCTGTTTTGCTTTTGCTAAGATGGATGAGAAGGGGTAAGGCTAGGAAATATAAACCATGTTCTCACTACATAATTTCCCTTCTTCCAACAGAACCTGACTTTGGCTATCCCATGGATAAGCTCAATTTTCTGCTTGAGCTCTCCCTCTGTGGTACTGCCAGACAAAACTTAATTACAATCATTGTGTCTTCCTCATGCAGTGATATGAGGTGGTGTCCATACAATAAGCCTGTTGTATTCCTCCCATATTTTTCAGCTGCCTCTTTCTATCCTGTCCCCACCCCCACTCCAGAAAATCCATTAAGGAGCAAAAAAACAGGAATAGCAGTCCAGTAATGTTGCTGGTATGGACAGGAACAAGTGAGGCACAGTGGGAGAATTTGCCACTGTGCAAGATGGATAACATGTGCAGCAAAACCTTCATTTTTATTGATTTCTCTACATTTTGTTTTCAGTTCAGTTTCATTTTTTATCCTAAATGTTTAATAAATGACTATGGTTAGCTGAGGGAAAATTCAGGAAACATGTTGCCTGTATGTTTTTAGGCAAATTGTGTAGATGGCTAGAATGGGTTTTGAAAATGGACTGAATAAGGTTGGTTAGAACTGTTTATTTTATATTTTTACATTTTAATTATGTGGCAGCTATAAAAGTAAATGTGACTCAAGGCTGCATCAATAGAAGGGGAGTCCCACGACCTTATTATATGGGGGAAGAATCGGCAGCATGCTTCACTTTACTGCCCCTTTAAGCAGGCCCCTTTTTTATGGCTCCGTCCCAGCTTACTTGTCGGAACGTATCTCCCTCTACAATCCTCCTCGGAGTTTATGATAGGCAGGGGAAACTCTGCTCTTGATCCCACCACTCTTGCAAGCGCGATTGGCAGGGACGAGAGACAGAGGCTTCTCAGTTGTGGCCCCCTGTCTATGGAACACACTCCCCAGTGAAATCAGGGTGACTCCCTCTTTCCTCTCCTTTAGAAAAAAGCTCAAATCATGGCTTTGGGACCAAGCATTCGGGCAGTTGACCGAGCAGTAATGGCAATGACTTATGAGAACTGACAATGGAAAGACATCGGACTGGAACTCTGCACTCTGATTTGGATTTGGGATTTGGGCTTGGTTGTGTTTTATTAATGTTTAAATATTTTAATGTATATTTATAATTTTGTTGTTTATCTAATGCTAATTTGTTTTGTACTGTGATTGTTTGTTGCTGTTGGCATCTAACGGTTGCCAATTGTAAGTCGCCCTGAGTCCCCCCTCGAGGGTTGAGAAGGACAGGAATATAAATGTTAGAAATAAAATAAAATAAATAAATAAAATGGAGCCTGATGGCTTCCATTACACGATGCACAACTACTTCTGTGGGGCTCTGAGCTTAAAGGGGTGGCAAAGAAGAGCACATGGGAGGCTTCCAATTTTCTGACAAATAGTCAACGCTTCCCCCGCGGGATGATCAGCTGGGTGAGTCAGGCGATGCATGGTGTGGCGCAACAAGTTCCCCATGGTCTCCGACATGCACTGCTGAAATCGCCACGATGTGCAGTAGTTCCAATAGCCTTTATGATGAGGTTGAGAATCCCACTCTAATCTGTTTTGGTCAGCTCTCACCTGGAATCAGGGCCGTAGCCATGATTTTGATTCGAGGGTTCGGGGGGGGCTGAGACTGGGTGGAAGAGGGTCTACCCTAGCAAACCTTTTGTATTGTTATCCCAATAACCCCATTAATGTGGGATATAATGAGCATGGTGATCAGATCATGATATGAATAAGCATAACAGTTTAAATAATGTACCAGTAAGGCCTTTTCGCGGACCACCCTGAGAATTTCGGGGGGGGGGCTGAAGCCCCCTTAGCCCCCCTGGCTACATGCCTGTCTGGAATAATCACATATCTGGAAGCCAAGCCCTATGGGGAGTGGCTTTGGGAGCTGGGTATGTTTAGCTTGGAGAAAAGAAGGTTGATAGGGGACATGCTACCTGTGTTTAAATATTCGAAAGGATGTTACATTAAGAAGGGGAAAAGCTTGTTTTCTGCTGTCCTGAAGATTAAGACATGGAGCAATGGATTCAAATTGTAGGAAAAGAGAAAGCACCTAAACATTATGGAAAACATCTTGATGGAAAGAGCTGTTCAGCAGTGGAATAGGCTGCCTTAGAGTGTGGTGGAATTTCCATTCCCATCTACGCTGGCATATAATGCAGTTTCATAATTCAGTATAACTGCATCGAACTGCATTATATTGGTCTACACTGTCATATAATGCAGTTTCAAAATGCAGTTGAACTGCATTATGTATCTTTTTAGATATTCTACTCTTGATCCAAAATCATGTTTTTCTTAACTTCTCACTTCTCTCTGTGATCCCCTAATCTCATTCTATGCCCCTCTTTTATGCTATTTTAACTTGTGGCTCTTTGAAATATCCCATGATGCCCCCTGAGGAATATATGGCCCCAGGTTGAAGATCCCAGAAGTGTTTGAGGGCATCTTTGGATTTTCCAGTGCGACTCTATGGTATGCTTCCAGCCCAAGCATATTGTAGTCATAATATAGGGTAGACTATTATCCATGGTTTCAGGGGAAATAGGGGTTGTGCTGTGCCATCTTTGTGTTATTCACAATTACTAAATGTTCATGTATCCTATTTTCTCAGTGTCTGTTTAAGTATCAAATACAAAGAACTAAAATAGTATACTGTGCACAGGGAGTGAAGTTCACATGGTATTAAAACCAGCACCCAGTATTAATGCTGAAGTAAACAATCTTTTAGTAAAGTAGTGGGTTCAGACAGACCTTTGGAACATTCCTCAGCTCCTGACCTGATGTAGGAAGAATCAGTTCCCAAAATTAGCATATAAATTGACCAGAGTTAGCAGCCCTTTACAACATTATCTTTCTTTTGCGTCATGGCAAACTTGCTATTTTTATTTATTTTTCGAATTAGTGGAGGTGACAGGAGGAAAATTATCCACTTTCCCAGTCTCTTGTCCTTGCATTGCTGAGAAGGAATATTGGAATAGTTGCATAAATACACAAAGAAGGTTGAGGACCAAATAATAATCTAATAACACACTTTCACACTCAATATTCAATATTTCACTTGTTTTAGAAAGTAAAGTGGAGTTATACTCACGGACCACACAAATCAATAGCGTCTTACACAGTCAAGAATGGGCAAATCGTTATAACAGTTCAAGCCCACATATTCCCATCAAAGGTCCCCCGTAAGTTCATACGGTGAAAATGTCCAAATCATAAGAGTATAATGTCCAATGAAGTGATTGAAATAAAGGACAAAATTGTCAGTAAGTGGAGCCAATCGACATATATTCCAGGAGCCGGGTTAACGGAAGTCACCAGGTCCTGCTCCGTTTCACGCGGATTGCGCTTTGTCAAAACCCTATATTTCAGTCAGGCAATCGTGGCGTCCACAGTTCTAAGGATAAACACACAAATGGGTCCAAGTAATAAACAGTAGTTCAATCCCATGCAAACATACAAAGATATATACAATTGCAATGATTAAGTACAGTTAATATAGCATTTCAATATACATAGTCACAAGATACATACCATCAATCAGTCATGCGGCAAGCACGGGCCAAACTCAGGGGAGTAAGGCACAGATAGAGGTAAAAGCATGTAATTTAACACTCATCCAATTAGCCACTATTCACAACACCAGAAGGGGGGGTGGGTCGGGCAGTTAAAGGAGTAGGGAAGAGAGAGCTATAGTTTCGTTCAACCCACGTGGGGACTCTGTGGAGAGGGACACAATACACAATTTCGGCGCGGATGAGTGCGCGATGTTGATCTTCATGAGGAGGTATGTTTACACATAAACACGGACCAGACGACCTTAAATTCATCTGCATTGAGAAAGTTTCAATACCTCCTCATGAGCATCTCGGAGGCTAAGATCTTCTGGGGAGGCCTTGCTCTTGGTCCCGCCTCCTTTGCAGGCATGACTGGTGGGGATGAGAGACAGGGCCTTCTCAGTGGTGGCCCCTCATCTATGGAATGCCCTCTCCAATGAAATTAGATCAATGCTCTCCCTCTTGGCCTTCAGAAAAAAAAGCAAAAGCATGGCTGTGGAAGCAAGCATTTGGGCAGTAAATAAATGAACACGGATTATATGCAATTGTTATTTGACACTGGAATGGCCTGGACCATGCTTTTAGATCATGTGATTTTTAATGTTTATATTAATATGTTTTGCAATCCCTTGTTTAATGTTTAAATGTAGTTACGTTTTATGATTTAATTGATAGTTTTATGTTACTGTTGTTTTATGTCAGGTTTTCATTTTTTGTAAGGCATTGAATTTTGCCATGAATATGTTGGAAACCACTTTGAGTCCTCCCAGGGGTGAGAAAAGTGATATATAAATGAAGTAAACAAACAAACAAACAAATAATAATAATTATTTCCCGCTTAAATGAGACTGAATGCTGCTCACAACACTACAAGCAACAGAAATTACATTTTAAAGCTATAACATATTAGTATTAAAGTAGAATTAAACATAAAATAGTTAAAATAAATTGTTAATAATCACATAGAACAATTACAAATTGTAAAAATGGTTAAAGCACTACATAACACCCCCTGGCTTGCTCCTAAACCTTTTCTTCTTCAAAAGTCTGCCTGAACAGAAAGGTTTTAAGGAAACATCCATTTTACCCCTCATGGAAGAGGAGGCATGTTAATAATAATAATATATAATAATAATAATAACTTTATTATTTGTGAGTCGCCCTCCACCACTGGTGCTCCGGGCGACTTACATCATTTAAAAACCCAAAAATACAACAGTTTAAAACATAGGTTGCCTCATAAATTCTTAATTTGTGAGTCTTGTCATGCATTTTGCAGAGAAAGTGTGAACAAAATCAGATAATTCAAAGAACAGAAGGAGAACATCTGCGGGAAATGACAAAGCTCAACCAGAACAAAATTGTCAGATTTTTGTATATCTATTCCTAATAGGCCAGTAAAGTTTAAAAATAATTATGGCCCTTCACTCACTGGGTGGGGAAGAATTTAGCCCCTACTCTACCCTCAAAAGAGATACTAGCCATTCCCGAACTGCAGCATGATCTGTCCTAGATAAAGCCAGTGAGTTGTATTTTCTTTTGAGAGTCTGTCTCATACGTGGTTGAGATGATGGAGAGGTTCCGAAAAACTTTTTCTGTTCTCAATCTTGGTATTTATCAGGGCTCAAAAATGTTAACTTTTTTGTTGTATTTATTTATTTATTCATTTATTTATTCGCACCCTGTTTTTTCTGTGTGATAGAGACACAAGGTTGCTTATGACTGTGATAATTCCATAAACAATAATTCAAAAAGTAATCCCATCCCCACCAAAATTCCCTCATACAATAGAGCAAGAATATCCAATGTATATTCTTGCTCATAGATCAATTTCAGAAGTCCTCTGACAATGAACAGTTCAGATCCCTGGTAAAGATGATGTTCTCCTCAATTGGAAGCCTGATGAGCAAGGAATACTTGTTTGAGGCGAGAGAAGGAAAGCTGTCGGTTCCACCCACTGGTTCTGGCCCTGGCCATGGCTGACTTCTGCCCACATTTTGGCAGAATGAGCCCTGACAGATTCCCATCAAGGGAATGCAGCCCTCAAGGGAAGAAAGGTTGCCCACCCATGCATTAAAGTATGAAATAATAAATAAGTATATTCTTGTCCTTGCTTCAAGTGAACAGTTGTAAGGAAAAGGCATCACCTCCTTCAGTTTTGAACTCCAGATCTCATCCAAGCATAATTGATTGGCATTTGGTTTCCCCCCAGAATATCTGAGTTGCCAAATGCTGTTTGTGCAAGTAAAAAAACCATGACTCCTTGCCTCATTTAATATGCTTGCTAGCTTTGGCTTGACAAATGACTTTGCTGGAGATGTTCTTCAAGCGTATCAGCGCATCTTAGTCTAGACCTGTTGCACTTTTTGCTGTTTATGGCCTTTTCCCTTGATGAGGATGAATCAGCTGAGATGGTGGTGGCTGGCATCTTTTAAAACAAATGGGTGGGCCATGGAATTTGCTCACTAGAACCACCCTTGGAGGTAATGGTAATCAGTGCAATGTGTACTTTGACTTTGTTTTGATCGGATTCTTGCAATCCTCACTCCCCTCCACTCCCCAGAAAGATATTAAAATGAAAATAGTGTCCCGAGGACATGACGTCTGATAGGCTATCAGGAGCCTGGCTGCTGTATGACGGATCCACGAGCTGTCAGCAAGACTGCAGTGCGGGTTGCCAAGAAGGTGAGATGCCAAATACCAGGTGAACATCTTTGCCAGCTTAGCACCTCCGAGCCATGTGACGGCCGCCTGGCAAACAGTTGCTTCTGTGCTGCTTGCAGGAATGGAAAAACAAGCGTGCTGCCTGCATTAATGTGCCTCCTCAAGCAAGATGATGATTTACATGGAGACTCTAAAATGCCGAGTTAGGCATTTTGCAATTTTGCATTTGATGTGGATCCACAGCAGCTGTGCAAGGGGACGGGATGAGGCATCCCAGTGTAGTTACTACTCAAATGCCTGGATCTGAGCAGATAAAGCAGGCTGGAGATTCTCAGGGCCAAAGTGAACATCAGCTGAAAGATTTGTGATTGGCTTTTCTTTTTTACTTGAATACAAATGCAGAGATTCTTAAAATGTTCAAAGCAGCAATGTAAAGCAATGGTGGGTCCATCATTCTTGGATTACAGCTCCCAAAACCCTTTACCATTGCACATGCTTCCTGAGAATTTTTGGTGCTAAAGCAAGAACTACCGTATATATTCAAAGGAGGTTTGCCCTGGTGTGATAGAAAGTATAACCCACAGGAATAGCTATGGGATAGGGAGGAAATGAAGATATTACCCTTCAAACAAGAATTATGTCTTCCCATGAAATGAGATACTGAAAATTGTTCATATCTAGAATTTTTATATTTGTTTTGAACAAAACACAGCTGCAACCTGATTTTACTTTTTGCTGATTTTGTTTGTTCTGAGGGCAATGGGGACTTGCTTTGCTTTTTTTTTTGTTGCTCTGAGAAAAAGTTATCTTCTCACAAGCTATTAAGTCTTCCCATGTGGAATCTACCACAAACTCTTGAACACCCTAACTTAATTTAATAAAATAATACAATTCTATTAATGTTATTATTTTGTTCCTAGTGAGGTGTTGGATTCAGTTTTATCTCCTCAATTTTCTCAGGATGTAGCAGTGCACAAACTTTAAATGTGAAAAAGCAGTCCTGGCTATCAGAGAAACCTGGGCCTCTAGGTTCAAAGCTGAGTCCAGAATACACCCAAGTTTAAACTTGTGTCTTCAGTGAGTGAGGAACCAGTCTAACACAGGCTGAATTTCTTTGGCTTGATCTACCTTTCAAGCAACTTCTGTCTTGTGTAGATTAAGTGTCAATGTGTTTGCATTCACCCAGTCCAATTACTGATGACAGACACTAGTTTAAGACAATTCTCTTGACTTGGATTGGGAAGGTAAAATAGAGTTGGGAGTCATTTGCATATTGATGGCACTACTGCCCCAAATTCCTGATGACCCCTTCCAGTGGTTTCATTTATGTGTTAAATACATATATTATGTATTTAACACATACATGGGATTCTAAGGTACTCCATAGGCCAATAGCCACGAGGTCAAACAGGTGTCCCCCTAAACCACTGTTTGGGTTCACCCCTACAGGAAGAAATAGAGCTACTGTAAAACAATTCCTCCCATCCCAACAAGATGACCCAGAAGATACCATGGCCAATGGTATTGAAAGCTGAGAGATCCAGCAGAACTAACAGGGACACACTCCTCTGATCTATTTCTCTGTGTAGCTCATTCACCAAAATTGCCAAAACTGTCTCTGTCCCATAGACAGGTCTGAAATCAGACTGAAATAAACTTTCTCAAAGCATTCACATATAAGTAAATAGTACATGAGATAACATAGGATTCCCTGGGACCAGGCATGTAGCCAGGGGGGGCTAAGGGGGCTTCAGCCCCCCCCCCCAAATTCTCAGGGTGGTCCACGAAAAGGCCTTACTGGTACATTATTTAAACTGTTATGTTTATTCATATCATGATCTGATCACCATGCTCATTATATCCCACATTAATGGGGTTATTGGGATAACAATACAAAAGGTTTATACACATTATATAAGACTACTTAGAAACACTATCATTTAATGGCTTTATACATTTTCCTACAGTACAAAAGGTAGACCCTCTTCCACCCAGTCTCAGCCCCCCCGAAACAAACTCAGCCCCCAAACAAAATCCTGGCTACGGCCCTGCCTGGGACACATAGATCAACATCCCTGGCATTAAACATGAATTTATATCACTACCTTCTTAGTTTGCTCTCCAGGAAAGACCACAGCCACTGTAAATCAGTGTCTCCAAGTGCTCTCCCAAAGAGTGGTCCAGAAAATTAACATGATCAATAGTATCAAAAAGTCACTGAGATATCCAATAGAACCAACAGACCCCACCTGTAAAGCTCTTGGTGCAGACTGTCCGTCATTTCTGTCCCATAACCAGTATGATGCCAGATTAAAATGAATTTGGATAATTCATGTCACCTGGTGCTCTGGTCATATCTAGAGTTCTCACTCTGGTTTGGATTTATACACATTATATAAGACTACTTAGAAACACTATCATTTAATGGCTTTATACATTTTCCTACAGTACAAATTGAAGTTGTGTGTAACCCTGTTGACACTCTTGGTCCAAAAGCATGCATGTGCATGCTCTCCACTCTGAAACAGTTCTAGAACAGTCAAAGGTCATAACATTTTCAGGACCAAATTTTCTCCAACCTCTCTTGAAATCTTGGTAGACCCATGTGAAAACTAATGTTCTATCGAAATAAATTCCTTTATTAATTAGAACGTGTCTTTTGGTAACCTTCAGGTTGCGTATTAATTAAATCATTGGTAGAGTCCCATAAGAATCTCTGATATGCTGTCAAAACTGTTCTCAGTTTTGGAGGAAGTTCAGAAAAGTGGACCTTAGTCCAAAACTCTGTATTGCAAATGTTTGGTCAAGGTTGCCTGCATGTATTGTATGATGGTCATGAACTGTTAGCTACATGTATAAGAATGTTAGTAAGCTGGACATAATTTAATATTTTCATGGTAATAAATAAATGGATTTCTAGGTGAACTCAAAGCAAGTGACTTGTGCATTAATATTCTAGCTTGTGCAGTAAAGAGTTCACATAAAAAAGATTAAAGATTGCTGTCCACAGTTGAGAACTACTGGTCAGGTGACTTAAATCCTCTTCAATGGCTTCTAGGTATGCCTTGAATGTGGTTCCAAAAGGATTGACCAGTAAAGCTTGCTTTAGGGGGAAGGGGAGAGGGGATGTAGGCTGGGCTCCAATGACATCTCTAAGTAAAAATGTAGAGAGACTTAAAATTAACATAAAATGCCATATTATTATACTCTGTACCTCACTTCTCAGCAATGAAAAAAAAATACAAGGGATGCAATGCTAAGATTTAGTGAGAAAAGGTCACAGCCAGGCTATATCATTTTTGGAATGTACTCCCACCATATATGGGCCGAAGGTAATGTTAATACTCCAACAGATATCCAATTTTCACCAGATTTCTAGAAGAACCCATAACATTATGTGCATTCCCTTTGTGAATAAAATTACATTTCTGCCTACTTTTCAGTTACAGTTTTAGCAATGATTGCTTAAAATGGCAGACCAAGGTTTCCCCACCCCATGACCTAGTTACAGTATAAGAGCAGACAACTTATGAGATTGCAGATGTTGTCCAAGACTATAATTCCTCACCATTGGAGGCAGCTACACTCAACAACTGCTGAAAGGCGAACTAACAAGTCAGTTGAATGAGATGGAAGTACAGCTATGTCAGACAAATGTGTCTCACATAGCCCAGTTCCATAGTTATTTCTCCAGTTGCTGTCCCCAAAAGCCTACCTTGAAAGCTGTATAGCCCACTAACATGGCTATTTCTGGGTTGTTAGAAATGGGATGATGGAAGAGTGTTCATGATGTGTCCATTTATTTTTCCGTAGCTGGATGAATTGCAACAGGCATCAGTAGGGAGTTCTGGAGGTCCTTTGGACATTCCTGCTGATGTTCTTTCATCACATTTGGCTAAAGAAGGACAGCTGGATACATTGCTGCTGTCCTTCTGTTCTCTAATAACAGTCAGTCAGTAGCCTTTATTTTGGTCAGCAAACCATCAGCTAAGTCAAGCGAAAGAACAATGGAATACAACATTTAAGAAATTAATAACATCACATTTGGGTTATGATTAATAAAAACAAGTATCACCATTTGCTATCGGTTGAATGTTCTTTAATAACATGAAAAAGGCTTCTTTAGAAGTGAATCTGTTCAGTTTGTTTGGGAGGAGTTGGTCATTTCACAGTTGGAAGAGAATTCTGCCCTCCACAGTGATAATCAGTAGAGATTGGGGGAATTCCATGGTCCCTATTTGCAGGTGCCTTCAAGTTGCTTGTCAATTTATGGCAATCGTATCAATTTCATGTGCTGGGTTGTTGTAGGTTTTTCAGGCTACAGTATATCGCCATGTTCTAGAAGCATTCTCCCTGATGTTTCGCCTGCATCTATGGCAAACATCCTCAGAGGTTGTGATGCTGTTTTAAGGTAAGGAATACTCAGAGTGGCATTGCTAATTTCTCCTTTGAAATATAGTATAATGTGCAACCACTGATATCATCAGTACAGTACTTGGGTGTACCAATTAAGGCTGACCTTGCTTAGTTATTGAGATTGCACAGGATTTTGTGCCTTTGGGGTACTTAGGCTTTTTCATGGTCTGTATGATAGAATTATGAATACAAAATAGTGTGTAACTCCAGGGTAGGCATTCATAACTGGCCAATGGGGGGTTGGCCTTAAATTATTTCTGAAAAATTTGAGCAGTTTCAAGTGCATGGTTTATTATCTAGTTCTATTATTTCATTATCAGACAGGCTTATTTTCTCAGTTGCTAGGAATTGTATTTCATATTCCCAAATAGACAGACTCACTAAACCAATTGTTGAATGGTGAATCCATCAATTGGCTAAACCACACTGATTAAATGGTTCTATTCTATTTGAGATCAGTAATACGATTCAGGACTCAGTATGATGTTTGTCCTTCCCAATATCCCCCAAAACATGGCTCCCAAAGTTTGACGTGAATGATGTTCATGTTCAGCATAACTGTGATTTCATTCATGAAAAGTGACAAGCGTATATGAACTGAACAGAGGGAAACTGATTCAGTGAAACAGTCACAACATAATCCTAACACATATGCTTAAAAACAAGTCCCATGGTATTGAGTGGAGCCTTCTCCCAGGAAATTGGGTGTAGAATTGCAGTATGAAATGTTCTGTGTGTAGTCTGAGCCGACCACTTATGGGATATTACATACCACTGATTACTCCAAGAAATGCGAGTAAATCCGTGTTGATGTATTGAGTATTGAGGAACAGCTGCTCTGTCTGTGATCTTAACTATATAGTACCCCATAGGAATAAGAAATGTACTTACAGGAGTGTGAAAAAAACAGACCAAAGCATTGGCTGGAGACAGGCAACAGATTTTGTAGAGAATTGATAACAGTTTGAAAAAATGATAACTGTTCCAAGTGAGCTTCTCAGAATTGTGCTAGTGATTAAACAGATTTTGCAGGTTGTTCCCTTCCCAACCTGTTAGACCAGAGGTGTCAGTGGAGCACAATGGATGCCAAAAATGACTGTTCATCTCAATCTTTAGATTGATAGTCTTAGGAATGGAATCATTCTGAATAAATCTCTGACAAAATTACTGTCACTCATCCTGAACCCCTGAAAGTGTGTGTGCCAATATGTCTGGACTTGGAAAATATCCTTTTTGTACTATAGTTTCCATGATTCCCCAGTAAGCTCAGTGTGCTGACTGAAGGATACTGGGAGATGGATTTCTACAAAGCCCTCAAGGTTTCCAAAATTCCCTATACAGTAGAAATATCTGATAGCAGAATTTGTGAAGTGAGTCCTTTGCTCCCCTTTGAGTCCTGCACAGATCATTTTATACTTCCAGAGCCAGCAAAGAGGAGGCTGGGGGGGCGGGGGGCAAGGAAAGGGTCTTGACAAAAGGCTAGCCAGGAAGCCAGTTGCAGCCACAGATCCTGCTACCACTGAATACAACCTGCCTCTTGGCACCCAGTTCTTGCAGCTGCCAGGCACTCTTCTTATGTGGTCACTGGTGTTGGCTCTGAGGCAAGAGCAGACAGAGGAGGAGGGCGAAAGGGAGCACATTCATCCCTGCCAAGGAGGAATGGAGGCTGTGCCAAGTAACTATGTAACTAGGCACCTGTGCCAATGCGCTCAGTAATTGGATTGCTATTTGAAAAATTAACATGGTCTTTGGAACCTTTGCCTTTAATGTAAGAAGTTTTGCAGTTGCAAATGGCAGAGTGAGCAGAAAATGGGTAGGAGGGCTCCAAATTCACTGCTTAGAGAAGGATTGTTGTTGTTGTTGCTTAGAAGAAGTCATTTGGTCACCTTCCAGAAAATAATAATGCTGCCTCTGAATCCACTCGGCCGTGCTGGCAGATGCGCAATACAAAGGACAAAATGCAGTATGTCCGAAAGCTGGGGTGCTCCTGGTTCCTTGAAGAAATAACCGGCTTTCATGCTGCAATCTTTCAGCAATGCAAACATGACATGTAAAAAAAAGTGGGGGGAGTCTCTAATGTATTTGGCATATTTGTCTCCCTGAAGGAGACAAAACGCAAATAGACATTAGATGCCAATTCCTGTGGCCTGAAGCAAGATTATTCTGCCACAGGATTATATTCAGTTACGTCTTCATTGGTTCCTTGGACAGGGGATCTGAAGGTCTCCAACCTGGACTGTGTTTCCAGTTCCCATTTTGTCCAAGTGCATTCAACTCGGGGCCAAGAAGTTTCAATAAGGCTGGAGACTGCTGAAGGCATAATTTCTCTCATACTTTCCCCATTTCCTTGGTTGTGTCTGGCAAAGTAACTTTGGATGGCAGTGGAATAAGATTATGTTATAACCATTTAACTATTTTACACCAACAAACAGACTTTTAGAGAAAAGACACATATTTTAAAAGTTTGCTAAGTTGTTTATCCTAAAGGTGCTCCTCAGAACGTGTTTCCAAGGTGATTTACACACTGAGTGATAATGCAGAATTACACAAAATAAGAATGCAAAGATAACAGCAAAGATAATATTGAGCTGTTAAAACTGCTAAATATTGAGCTGTTAAAACTGCTAAAAAGATTAATTAGCCAGAAACAGTTTGGGAGCGTGTAAAATGCTTTTTAAAAATAAAGATCTATTTAATAAATGTAGACTGTCCTTCACTCTGATGGATTTTAGGACTGGATACATGAACAAGAGAATATAAATCAACCCAATAATGTACATTAATGATATAAGCAATCTCAAATTGAAATCCTGAAAATTAGTGTTGGTGAAGGATGTTCATGCACAAGCACGTCACAGGAACTCAAAAGTCTCTGTATAGAAAGCCCAAGTCTGGAAGCAAAATTGAAGTGCCCAGCGTCAAATAGCATGAGGATGTTGTGAAATACAGGAATGTTTAGTTTCTATACTTCTGATATCATGACACCACAAACAAAGCACAGCTTGAAAGACAGGGGCTGGGAAAAATAGGAGGAAAAGAAGAGGAAGAAGAAATTTCTGCCCCTAGATGGAGTATTCTGCACACAGGAAGTTTTGGACCTTTTGAGAGAACACAAGCAGCAATGTGTTGAGAAGCCTTGTTTATATTCCTTGTTTGATGACCTGGTTTTTAAAGAAATATTTCAATTTCTTTGATATATTATGATATATATTCATTTTCTGGATGTGAGAAATGGGTCCATCTTATTTCAGTTGCTGAATAATGCACCCTATGAGAATATTACTTTTTATTTGATTACATGACATGTTGTTGCTCAAGCAACAAGAGCAGAAATAAGATGGTGATATTATCATTGCACTGCCTTGCTTGATTTATGTTACTGACATTCCATAGGAAACAAGAATTTTTAGAAAGTTTTGTTAGCTTCAATCAGGAGATCAAGAAATCTGTATGCCATATTGCATGGTTCAGGCAACTAAAATGAACCAACTAAAACTCTTGGTTCATTAGAGTTAATAGAATTATAGGATTGGAAGAGACCACCAGGGCCACCTAGTCCAACCCCCTGCCATGCAGGAATGTTGCAGAGCTTTAGCTTTCCCATGTCCCAAATCCTGCTTCTTTGGTTCACTGTGTCTTACATAAGCTTCCACATAATTCAGGATCCAGTGTCTACACTGAAAGGCTTTGCACAAGCTGAACTTCTTACACTGGTTTTTCAGATGTCTAGTGTGGGGAATTCTTTCAGTTCTCATGTGCTCATGAGATGCCCCAGAGGTGGTGGGGAAAACATTACTTTTTAATCTGTGAATCACCCAGACTCAGTAATTCTGGGAGGTATGGTACAAAAAGTAACTCCCTACAAAGAATTATTCCATTATCTCCTCCAAATGCTAAGAAAACTCTTGTCTTTCACTATAAGATAAAACATTCAGTCTTCCTCTTCAGGTGGTTCATTGTGTTGGTGGTTCAACCTAATTATTGCACTAGAAGGGATACAGATTGCTGGGATTCAGCTTTGTTGACTAGGAGTAACTAGAATCATGTTCTGCTCCTATCAATATATTCCTATTTTGTGTAAACATGTTGTACACTTGTTATTTCTACCTTTGATCCTCTTGGTCAGTAATGTCCAACCTGTGATCCATGGACCACCAGTGGTCCACAAGAACTAAAATATGGTCTACGGTCTCACCGTTACCATATCGTTGCAACAAGAGCGATTAGCAAAAACCTTCTTATAGTGCCAAGGCTTATTAAATACAGTATGGTTTTCTGTGGGCGAGCACCTGGTGATCACTGGATGGCATATGTTCTGCATCAGAAACTACAGCTGATGTGGTCTATCCAATGCAGTTTTCTGAATCAGCACTCCATATAACCAAACTGAATCTAAAGTTGACCAAAAACTGATTCGTAACCCTTTTGGCACTAACGTTGGAGAGTGGTCTCTGGTCAAAGTAGTCCCTGGCCAAAAAAGGTTGGGAACCACTCCTCTATGTATTTTGGACTTCAGTTTCCAGAGGCCCCAGCCAGCTCACTAAATAGTTAGGAATCCCGATACTCAGATCTAAAACATCGAGAGGACCAAAGGTTGGAGACCACTGCTCTATACCATCTCTTCACTCTGTTCAACCTCTATATCCATGGATTTTGCACCTGCTGATTTTAACCATTCACTGTTTGAAAATACCCCCCCCCCCCAAATCCAAAAAGCAAAGCTTTATTTTGCTATTTTATATAAGGGCATCCTTTTAACTACATCACTGAATATAGTGGGATGAGCATCCACAGATTTGGTATCCACAGGGGGCCCTGGAAACAAACCCCAGCATATACCAAGGTCCCAATATAGCTGGTCTTTTTATATGGTCTTCCTACATGGGAAAAAATATATCTGCTCCTGGTGATGGTAGTAATGGTGGGGGGAAAGGAGCTTTTGATGCTTCATGAACAGGCCCTTATGCAATTACTGAAATCAGGCCACATCTGGAGTACTGTGTACAATTCTGGTCACTGCACCTTAAGAAGGATATAACGGAACTGGAAAAGGTACAAAGAAGGGCAACAAAAATGATCCAAGGGATGGAGCAGCTCCCTTATGAAATCAGGTCGCAACGCCTTGGTCTTTTCAGCCTTGAAAGACGGCGTTTAAGAGGTGACTTGATCGAAGTGTATAAAATCATGCATGGGATAGAAAAGGTGAATAAAGAAAAATATTTTCTCTGTCACCCAACACTAGGACTAGGGGGCACTCCCTAAAGCTCCAAGGTAGGAAAGTTAGGACTAATAAAGGGAAATATTTCTTCACCCAGAGGGTCATTGGGTTATGGAACCCACTTCCAGAGGAGGTTGTGACAGCTGTCAGCCTGGACAGCTTCAAGGCAGGATTAGACAGATTCATGGATACCAAGGGAATCAGTAGTTACTGAAATGGACATCCAAGTAGAACATAAGAACACAAGAAGAGCCATGCTGAATGGGACCTCAGCCCATCTAGTCCAGCATTCTGTATCACACAGTGGCCCACCAGTTGTACACGGGGATCTCGAGCAGAAGGGAGGGCAAAACCCTGACCTGCTCCCGACCCCCCACAACCAGTACCCAGGGAAATCCTGCCTACCTCAACCAACTCCGAGGTGGCACTTGAATGTCCTTTTCAGTAGCTACCGATACACTTGGTATCCATGAATCTGTCTAATCCTGCCTTGAAGTTGTTCAGGCTGACAGCTGTCACAACCTCTTCTGGAAGTGAGTTCCATAACCCAATGACCCTCTGGGTGAAGAAATATTTCCATTTATTAGTCCTAATTTTCCTACCTTGGAGCTTCAGGAGTGCCCTCTAGTCCTAGTGTTTTGTGACAAAGAAAATAGTTTTTCTTTATTCACCTTTTCTATCCCATGCATGATTTTATACACTTCGATCAAGTCACCTCTTAAACGCCGTCTTTCAAGGCTGAAAAGACCAAGGCGTTGCAACCTGGTTTCATAAGGGAGCCGCTCCATCCCTTGGATCATTCTTGTTGCCCTTTTCTGTACCTTCCCAGTTCCGTTATATCCTTCTTAAGGTGCGGAGACCAGAATTGTACACAGTACTCCAAATGTGGCCTTACCATCGATTTGTAGAGAGGTAATACAACATTTGCTGACCTATTTTCGATTCCCTTCCTGATCATGCCAAGCATAGAATTTGCTTTTTTCACTGCTGCAGCGCACTGGGTTGACATCTTCATTGAGCTGTCCACCAAAACCCCAAGATCCCTTTCCTGGTTTGTCTCGGAAAGCTTTGACCCCATCAATTTGTAGGTGTAGTTGGGGTTCTTTGTCCCGATGTGCATGACTTTACACTTGTTTAGGTTAAAATGCATTTGTCACTTCGTTGCCCATTCACTCAATTTCAAGAGATCTTTCTGGAGCTCTTTACAATCAGTTTCATTTTTAACTACCCTGAACAATTTAGTGTCGTCTGCAAACTTTGCTACCTCAGAATTCACTCCTACATCCAGATCATTAATGAATAAATTAAAAAGTAACGGACCCAAAACTGAACCTTGGGGTACGCCACTTCTCACCTCTTTCCACCCAGAGAAATGTCCGTTTATTACTACCCTTTGTTTCCTACAGTTTAGCCAGGTTCCAATCCAGGACAAGACCTGTCCTCTGATTCCATGGCTAAAGAGCTTATTTAGGAGCCTTTGGTGAGGGACTTTGTCAAAAGCCTTTTGAAAGTCAAGGTAAACAATATCAATTGGGTCCCCTTTAAGTGCCACCTCTGTGTTGATGGAGGCAGGCAGGATTTTCCCCGGGTACTGGTTGTGGGGGGTCGGGAGCAGGTGAGGGTTTTGCCCTCCTTTCTGCTAGAGATCCCTGTGTACAACTAGTGGGCCACTGTGTGACACAGAATGCTGGACTAGATGGGCGGAGGCCCGATTCAGCATGGCTCTTCTTATGTTCTTATGTTCTTAGCCTGCAGTCCAGCAGTATTTGGATAGGTTTGTTCATCTCCCCTCCCAGGAATGGAAAGAACTGCCCCTTGGGCAGGTATTTTTCAGCCCACTAACAAGGACTGAATTGTGGGGAAATGTGCCTTAATTCAACTTATCATTGTTTAATGCAGGCATGGACAAACTTGGCTCTCTGGGTGTTTAGAACCTCAACTCTTGCCATTCCTAACAGCCTATCGGCTGTTAGGAATAGTGGGAGCTGAAGTCCAAAACACCTGGAGGGCCAAAGTTTGCACATGCCTGGTCTAAAGGGACTTTTCAAAATGCTCTGCGCCTTGTGACCGGTGCCACTGGGTTCTTGCTATGAAGGAGGCTTGTTCATCTCAGGGGCAGAACATGGGGCTTGAGTTTGCCCTCCTCTTGAAACCTGGGCATGGCTTTTGACAAGGTGTGATCTTGTGCCTCCTTCTCCTTGCTTCCACTTCCCATATTTCAGTCCTTCCCATGTCCTCTTACATAAACATACTCTGTCCTTTCTTCCTTCTTTTCTTTCCTCTCCCCTTAGTTCCTTCCATCTTTCCTTCCTTCTCACACTCACACACTGTTTGCTTCTTTCCTCATTTTCCTTCCTTCTTTCTTTTACATTCTCTCTCCTTCCCCCTTTCCCCTCTCTCACACTCTCCTTCCTTCTTTCCTTCCCTCCCACATTCTCTCCTCCCTCCCTCCCCTCTTTCATTCACCTTTTCCTTTCTTTCCTTCTCTTCCTTGGGGGGGGGGGCACACACACACTCCTGCCTGCCTTCCTTCTCTCCCCTTCCTTCCCCATTTCCCTCCTTCTTCCTTTCCTTTCTTCCTGCCTTCCTGAACATACACACTCTCATTCACATTCTCCTTCCTCCTTTTTGCCTTCTTTCCTTCCTTTCTCCCTACCTTCTCTCTCCTTCCTTCTTTCCCTATTTCCCTCCTTCACATTCTCCCTTCTTCCTGCCTTCCTGAACATACACACTCACATTCCTTCCTTCCTTCACACTCTTCCCCCTCCTCCTCTTTGCCTTCTTTCCTTCCTCCCTTCACAGTCTCTCTCCTCCCTTCATTATTTCCCTCATTCACACTCTCCTTTCTTCCTGCCTTCCTTCCTTCCTTCCTTCCTTCCTTCCTTCCTTCCTTCCTTCCTTCCTTCCTTCCTTCCTTCCCTTCCTTCCTTCCTTCCTTCCTTCCTTCCTTCCTTCCTTCCTTCCTTCCTTCCCTTCCTTCCTTCCTTCCCTCCCCTGCCTGACCCCCCACCTCGGCCGCCCCCTGCCAAGCGCAACCTGCCCTCTCCCCCCCCCCCCCCGTGTCTTTTGCGCCCTTTGTCTCCTCGGCGGCGGGGCCAGCCTCGCAGCTGTTGTCCGGGGCCGCTCTGTCCGCCTGTGATCAGTCAGCTGCGAAATCCGGCCTGAACAACTCGGCATTCAGGGCGCTAATCGGGCCAGCGGACGGTTTCCTCCTCCGGGGCCGTAAATCTCGCTCCCCCTCTCCGCCCGCCCGCCCTCCAGCCAGTGGCGCCGGCCCTTTGGGCGCTCGCTCCCTTTCCCAGCGGAGCCGGCGGCCGCGGCGCGTGTGCGCGGAATGCTAAGCGCAGGGGCGCCCTCCTCCTCGTGGGCAACTTGGGCGGCGAGGCCGGGAGAGCCTCGGCTAGAGGAGCCCCCAGCCCTGCCGCTCACTCGCCTCCTCCTCCTGCTCCCTTCCAGCCCCTGGTGGCTTTGCACAGAGGTGCCAGCCTGGCCTCTCCAAGGAGGGGAAAGATGCATGTCAGGAAAGGATTCCCCCCCTCTCTTTCACATTTTACCCATATTATTATACCCACTAGCAGGGCCGTAGCCAGGATTTTGATTCGGGGAGGGGCTGAGTTTGGTTTGGGGGCTGAGACTGGGTGGAAGAGGGTCTACCCTAGCAAACCTTTTGTATTGTTATCCCAATAACCCCATGAAGGTGGGATATAATGAGCATGGTGATCAGATCATGATATGAATAAACATAACAGTTTAAATAATGTACCAGTAAGGCCTTCTCGCGGACCACCCTGAGAATTTCGGGGGGCTGAAGCCCCCTTAGCCCCCCCCCCGGCTACATGCCTGCCCATTAGGAAGTTAATAACCTGGTTGTCTTCTCCCCCCCACCCCCTTCAATAAATAAATAAATAAATAATAATTGCTGGGTTGCTGTGAGTTTTCCAGGCTGTACTACCATGTTCCAGAAGCACTCTCTCTTGACGTTGCACCCACATCTATAGCAGACATCCTCAGAAGTTGGGAGGTCTGGTGTTGGAAACTAAGCAAGTGGGGTCTATATCTCTGTGGAAGGTCCAGGGTGGGAGAAAGAACTCTTGTCTGCTTGAGGCAGGTGGGAATGTTGCAATTGGCCAGCTAGGTTAGCTTGAATGTCCTTGCAGCTTCGAAGTCTGGCTGCTTCCTGCCTAGGTGAATCCTTTGTTGGGAGGTGTTAGCTGGCCCTGATAGTTTCCTGTCTGGATTTCCCCCAGTTTTATGAGTGTTGCTCATTATTTACTATCCTGATTTTAGAGTTTTTAAAATATTGGCAGCCAGATTTTGTTCATTTTTATGGTTTACTCCTGTCTGTTGAAATGGTCCACATGCTTCCCCAGATAGGAAGCAGCCAGGCTTTGATGCTACAAGGCTATTCAAAGTGGCCAATTGCAACATTCACACTTGCCTCAAACAGACAAGAGTTCTTTCTCCCACCCTGGACATTCCATAGATATATACATATTCTCTCCTGATCTGAAGGCCTTCCACAAATAAATTGCTGTTTCTAAACCTTGGGCAAATCTACACTGCAGATTCAATGCAGTTTGAGACCACATTCGTTGCCATGGCTCAATGCTATGGAATCCCCAAAAGCTCTAGTTTTACAAGATCTCTGGACTTCTGGGTTGCTATGAGTTTTCACCCACATCTATGGCAGGCATCCTTAGAGGTTGTGAGTTCTGTTGGAAACTAGGGAAGTGGGGTTTCGACATTGGACATCGAGTTAACCAAAGTGCTCTTCCAGCAGTCACCAGCTCTCCAATGCCAGAAATACAGCTTAATGGTGTAACATTAGAAAATGTTGATCATTTCCGCTTCCTTGGCAGCCACTTCTCCACAAAAGTCAACATCGACACTGAAATTCAACACCGCCTGAGCTCTGCGAGTGCAGCATTTTTCCGAATGAAACAGAGAGTGTTTGAGGATTGGGACATCCATAGAAATACCAAGGTCCTTGTTTATAAAGCTATTGTCCTCCTAACCCTGCTATAGGCCTGTGAGACGTGGACTGTCTATAGATGTCACATGCAACTCCTGGAATGATTCCATCAGCGCTGCCTCAGAAAGATCCTGCAAATCTCTTGGGAAGACAAGCAGACAAATATCAGTGTGCTGGAAGACGCAAAGACCACCAGCATTGAAGCGATGGTCCTCCGCCATCAACTCCACTGGAATGGCCATGTTGTCCGAATGCCCAAACACCATCTCCCAAAGCAGTTGCTCTACTCTGAACTCAAGAACAGAAAACGGAATGTTGGTGGGCAGGAAAAGAGATTTAAAGATGGGCTCAAAGCTAACTCTAGCATAGACATTGAGAACTGGGAAGCCCTGGCCCTTGAGCACTGCAGCTGAAGGTCAGCTGTGACTAGCAGTGCTGTAGAAGTTGAAGAGGCACGGATGGAGGGTGAAAGAGAGAAACGTGCCAAGAGGAAGGCGTGTCAAGCAAACCCTGACCGGGAACACCTTCCACCCGGAAGCCAATGCCCTCACTGCGGAGAAGATGCTGATCAAGAATAGGGCTCCACAGTCACCTACGGACCCACCGCCACTACACTGATCTTGAGGACAAGCCTACTTGGACAACGAGGGATTGCCTAAGTAAGTAAGTAAGGTAGGAGAAAGAACTCTTGTCTGTTTGAGGCAAGTGTGAATGTTTGCAATTGGCCAGCTTAATTAGCACTTAATGGCCTTGCAGCTTCAAGGTCTGGCTGCTTACTGCCTGAGGGAAGAAACCTTGTCTGTTTGAGGCAGGTTGTGAATGTTGCAATTGGCTACCTTTATTACCATTCTGGCTGCTTACTGCCTGGGGGAATCCTTTGTTGGGAGGTGGACTTCCCTGCCAAAGGATGCTGGTGCCTCAACCACAGCACACAAGATTCCATACCTTTGAATCCTAGCAGTTAAAGTGGAATCAAAGTGCATTAATTATACAGTGTAGAGAACCCCCTTTGTGAGAAGAGTGTTTTCCAGCCTTATTTTGGGCCAAGGGTGAGGATGAGCTCCCCTGACACATTAGAAACCTATTATTTATTTGTTTACAGTATTTATATTCCACCCTTCTCATCCCACAGGGGACTCAGGGCAGATTAAAATGTACACATACATGGCAAACATTCGATGCCATAGACACACAACACATATAGACAGTCAGAGGCTATTTAACATTCCAATTTCTGGTCACCAGGGGAGCTGTCGCTTCACCGTCCATCTGCAACACTGATGAAGTAATTTCTGCATTCCCCGCATGCTTTTGCTGGAGATTATTTAAGGCCACGTAAATTTTGTTAAATTAGCCTCCCCACACATAGGTGTTACCTAAATTTCCTACTTGACAGATGCAACTGTCTTTCGGATTGCAAAGGTCGACAACAAGCTACACAATTGGCCGGAGGCTCACTCCAACCCGGGCTGGCTTCGAACTTATGACCTTTCAGTCAGTAGTGATCTTTAATGCAGCTGACACCCAGCCAGCTGCGCCACAGTCCCGGTGCAAGACATCTCCACAAGAAATAGGTGCAAACACTTGTGCAACCACAGGCCCAAACCAATTAGAGGCCTCATTGTGTGCATTTTTCAGTTTCTTGAATTTGATGTTCACATTTCTTTGTTTAGGGAGGAGGGGTATTTAGAGTCTGTGTCCTGTTTCTAAAAAGGTTTTTTTTTTTACCACACAGTGGTTAACTGTTTATCCAGAAGTGGCTGCTGAAGCAAGCCATAGGGGTGCCTGGTTGCTGTGAGTTTTCTGGGCTGTATGGACATGTTTGACATTTCACCCATGACAGGCATCCTCAGAGGCTGTGACGTCAGTCAGAAACTAGGCAAGTGAGGTTTATATATCTTTGGAATGTCCAGGGTGGCATTCTCCCAGCATACAAGGGACAAATCCCTCTTAACAAATCTTGCCAAAGGAACCTCATCATAGGTGGGGACATTATGAATCAGATATGACTTGAAGGCACACAACAACCTTTCAGAGGAGAGAAGCACTTAACAACAACAACAACAGTGTGATTAAGTGGGTTGCTGTGAGTTTTCCAGGTTGTATGACCATAAGGGCCCCCTGATGGCACAGTGTGTCAAACCAGTAAGCTGCTGAACTTGCTGACCAAAAAGTTGGCGGTTCAAATCCAGGGAGTGGGGTGAGCTCCTGCTGTTAGCCCCAGCTTCTGCAAACATAGCAGTTCGAAAACATGCAAATGTTAGTAGATCAATAGGCACCACTCTGGTGGGCAGGCAATGGCACTCCATGCAGTCATGCTGGCTAGTAGCCACATGACCTAAGAGATGTCTACGGATAATGCTGGCTCTTCAGCTTAGAAACTGAGATGAGCACCCCCCCTCCTCCCAGAGTTGGACATGACTAGACTTAATGTCAAGGGGAAACCTTTACCTTTACTTTACTATGGTCATGTTCCAGAAGCATTCTCTCCTGTGATTAACCTTTTAACTTTTGACTTCCTCCACATCAAAATGGAAGGAGGGCGTCATTTTACTCAGACTTTTACTATGTTAGAACAGTCACTAATCCTGCTTTCTTACTGAGGTGCTGATGAAGGTAAATTCACACCCTCATAGCAATCCTTTGGGATAGGCCTGGCTGCTGAGAGTTTCATAATTGTGGGTAACTAATGAAACTCAGGGCTGGCTTCCTCCCTTCATACTAACCACTATGGTGCTGCTGTGGCTCAAATGTGGCAGTCACATTGAACTTCCAAAGTGTAAAACATGGATCAAAATACTCTCTGTATTTTGTGTGGTTGCACCTTGAGTGCTTTGTGAGCCACCCCAAGTCCCTCTGGGAGATGGCGGGGGTTACAAAGATTGTGGGTTTTTTTTGTATTCTGACCTTTTCATCTCCATAGAGGGACTCAGACCGGTTTACAGCAAAAATTCAATGCCATACAAATTTAAAACATGTTACAGCAACATTTTAAAAACACAAAATTCCAAAATATATACATACTAATCACATTGCCATTTAAAACAAATTCACTCAGTCTGTAAATGTGGTCACTCATTTCAAACTATAAACAATTTCAGCCTATTCTGGGAAAGCTTCGTTCCACATCCAAGTCTTCACCCGCCTCCTCCTCCTGTTGTTGTTGTTGTTGTTGTTGTTGTTAGATACATAATAATATTAGTACACAGCAAACAAGATCACTATGCTGGCTTTGGTTTTTGATCACACGTCAGATACTTCCCAAGTGTCTAGGACTGTGTGATGTATTAGTGAATAATGTGTGCAGATCTGAGAAAGGTGACCTTTTGCTGACAGATGATAATTTTGTCAGCATCGATTGGCTTTTAAGTGCAGACTAAGGTTTTTAGGCAGTGCACCCAGTGTGCCGATCACCACTGGGATCACCTTTACTGGCTTGTGGCAGAGCCTTTGCAGTTCTATCTTTAAATCCTCATATTTTGTAAGCTTTTCCAGTTGCTTCTTTTCAATCCTGCTGTCACCTAGGAATGCAACATTGAAGATCCATACTTGGTCCCCCCCCCCAATGAATGTGAGGTCAGGAGTATTGTGCTCCAAAACTCTGTCAGTCTGAATTCAGAAGTCCCAGAGTTGTTTGGCGTTTGTATTTTCTGTAACTTTTTCAGGCTTGTGATCCCACCAGTTCTTTGTCACAGGCAGATGGTATTTGTGGCACAAGTTCCAATGGATCATCTGATATTAAATCCAATGTGTCAGAAGATGGAAGTCTTTCTCACAGTTAATTGTTGCCCAGTCTTTGATTGGCTTGTATCTTTGTCTGTACATGTGCTTCTCTAATGGAAAATAAACAGTTCAGTATTGCCTAGGTTTCTGAGTAGAGTTTCCAGATCTCAGTGGTTGATACCTCTTTTCCAGTCCTAGTGGGAGGAATTCTCCCTTGAAAATTTGTGTATATGTGCTCCCTGTGACATTACAAGGAGATGCCCCTAGGTAATAAGCTTGATGCTGAAATCTCAGCACCTGGGGTGGTTCAGACCTGGCAACTCTCTTTCCAAGTTGCGCATGGAGGTTTAGTACAACATGCACTTGGTTGTTAACTATATGTGTGTTTGTGCATGTGTGTGTACCATCACTTTGCACGGCTCTTCCTAAGCCTGCCTCCATGCTTACAATCTAAGCAAGGGCAGATCTAGACAGCCCCTTTATTGCGGTAACTCCTGCAATAAAGAAGGGGCTGTCCAGATGATGTCCTGGACAATCCCAAATTAATTTGATACAAACAAGGAAAACCATGGTTATTAGAGAATTAATTAGATAGTGGGTTTATTCTGTGCCTTCTTGGAAAGCGTGGGATAAACCCACGATTTCCGGAAGACTGTTGAATGCGCACCCCTCCCCCAAAGCCCCCAAAGCCTTTTGTTCCATGTCTTGAGACAGTTCCAGACAGCTCTTTATCCCAGGATGATTCACGTTTTTAAAACACGGATAGTCCTGGGGGCCTGTCTACACCCACCCCAGAAAGCACACACTTTCTGGGGTGGGTGTCCAGATGTTCTCTCTTGGTGCATAGCAATGATGTGCCAGGAGAGCCGGGGGGGGGGGGGGGGAGGAAAATTGCTCCCCCCACTGCTCTCCTGGCGTGTCATTTCTATGTGCCGGGAGAGCTGCTCCAAGACTGTAATGGAGGCCGGGTAAGTTTTGTTTGCTTTTCAAAGGACTTCAGGGGAGGAGGGAAGGTCCCTAGATGTTCTGCTGGGCTAGTCCTGGCAGAACATCTGGACACCCACCCCAGAAAGTGTGTGCTTTCTGGGGTGGGTGTAGACAGGCCCCCAGGAACATCCGTGTTTTAAAAACGTGAATCATCCTGGGATAAAGAGCTGTCTGGAACTGTCTCAAGACAGGGAACACAACACAAAGGCAATGATAGTGTGGAGAGGTTAGGTCCAGCACATACTGCCTCTACTCTCCATCTGAGTCAAAGGCAGTGGCAGTTGGAATGGAAGGAGGACCTTTGCTGTTGGGCTTCCTCATAATGAAGCCCTACTCATCCCTTCTTCTCTCCCTCTAAGCCCAGAACAGTTGGGATGGATGGAGGGCATTTCATCTTCTAGGCCTATACTTGGCGAAACTGTGTCTGCCTCTTCTTCTTTCCTCTGGGGTCAAAGCAACAGCAGTTGAGATGGAAGGGGGGGGAGCCTCTATTCTGCTTGTGGGCATAGGCATTGACAAATGTCTAGTTCATCCTGATAATGTGAAACATATTAAGGAATTAAGGAATGCATTAAATTAAGGAATGCATGGGGAATGCATGGGGAATGTATGAATGGATCCATGTGACCACCCCTCCTGCACAGCCTTTTAGTTGAAATCTTGCTTCACATAGCTAACTTAAGAAAGAGGAAGAAGGAATCATGCAAAGCTGGTTATTTATTTTCCCTACTGGGTATTTCTTTAATTAAACCTCCCCCTGCCCTCATTAGGTCATCTCCTATTTTTCTCCAAAGAACCCTTGTTTTGTATGGTGATGAAGCATGTTCATGTTTATGCTCAGATTATGCTGCAATGATCACTTCCTTCCTTTTGCAAATTGTCTTTAGAAATCTTTTCAGTGCCTACATAAAAGAAATAACCACATAGAATGCCTTTTGCCACAACACTTGCTCCTCTCTGTGGAAAATAAAACATCCTGTAGTCTGAGTATCCCCCCACTTCCCTGTTTTGGCCTTCTTACAATCCAAATGCATCATCTTGTCTCTTCAGCCTCCTGGATCAATTAAAGGTGGTCCTATTGAGAAGCGATGGCTAAGACAAACCTTTCTTTATTCATTCTTTTTCTTTTACGCATCTGTTATCACAAAAAGTTGTGGAAGCTGTCAGGGGGTGTCTCTGTTTGTTTTTCTTTTTTTAATGGCATCCTGTTAGGATCAGCAAGTATTTTATTTAGCGGCAGTCAGAAATTTGTTTTTGTTTATAATGTGGACACAGTTACAGTTCATCTACTTGATGGATTTCATAGGCTCTCAACCATAATGGGGTGTCCTTTTGTGAGTGTGACACTCATTCAGGTATGCCCTTTCACCTAAAATCAATACAATGTGCGTCCTGTTTTCTCAGGTTAGTCAATAGTCTGATCAGCCAGAGTAAAGCTCTCTACCAATTTTCACTCTCAGAGACTGGCACTGTGATGTTGTTGCTACAATTGTGTAAATCAACTGTCACTTTCCTTCCTGTTTAAAAATTACTTTCCATGCCAGGGCTGAGGAGCCCTCAGTTGCGCAATGGGTTAAACCCTTATGCTGGCACGACCGCTGACTGACAGGTCAGTGGTTTGAATTCAGGGAGAGCGGGTTGAGATCCCTATGTTAGCTTCAGCTCCCCATGCGGGGTCATGAGAGAAGCCTCCCACAAGGATGGTAAAACATCAAACATCTGGGTGCCCCCTGGGCAATGTCCTTGCAGATGACCAATTCTCTCATACTAGAAGTGACTTGCAGTTTCTCAAGTCACTCCTGACATGAAAAAAATGCCAAGGGTCATCGTAAAACCAGTTTGGAGCAGGAATGAGCAATGTGTAGCCCTGCCAGATTTTGGGCAGCTGGGATGGGTGATTGTATGATGGATCATTTTTGGGCATATTGCAGAAGTTTTGAATCTAAGGAGTTTTGTGTGTGTGTGTGTGTGTGTGTGTGTGAGAGAGAGAGAGAGAACATCACCCTCCCTTCAGTTTTTTTCTAAGTCTGGCAGTTTGAGAGTTTTAAGGGCACAAAAATGGGTTGCATGTTGTTTTCAGACGGCAGTTTTCCAACCCCTGCTGCACTACACTTCCCACAACTCCTTGACATTTGTTAGGTGGCTACAGCTAATAGGAGCTTCTATCCAGCAATATCTACTCCAATTTGAAAATGTGGCTATTTTTTTGAATAAAAGTTCCTGAGCCAACACAGCCACAAGTAACATTTTCCAGCTTTGCATTTAAGAAGGAGGACTAAGATTGGTGAGCTGGCTCCTTGGACAATTTAAACTGCTCCTGACTTTAATATTCCCCCTATTTAAAGTTCAACCCTACATTTGGTGACTGTAAAAGAGATGGTGTGAATCATTTTGGGAGGTGTTTTCACATCGGCCCATGCACTGCTTTCTAAGGTAGCTGGGAGGAATAGGGGGAAAGTCTCCCCTCTGCTCCAACTCAGCCTCATGGCTTGGCACACGGCTGTAGTAGGTTGGTGTGGGTGTCAACAATTGGTGAGAGGACTGTCATCCCACGTCCCCAGGCCACCTACATCAATGGCAGGCATCCTCAGAGGTTGTGAGGTCATCACAACCTCTGAAGACCTCACAACCTCTGAGGATGCCTGCCATAGATGCAGGTGAAATGTCAGGAGAGAATGCTTCTAGAACATAGCCATACAGCCTGAAAAACCTGCAAGAACCCAGTGATTCCAGCCATGAAAGCCTTCGACAATACACTGGGATAGAGCCTGCTTCAGCTGTTTGTGTAGAGTCACTCCTAGTTAACTAAGATCTGGTTCTACTGAATTTTGACATACAGCACAAGCTATGTAAGCATATTTTAATTCATAGGAATGCTGGCCAGTTTACACAAAACCCTTCCAGTATATAACCACAATTTGGAGACTTTCCCTGGTAAGTCTCTTGACCACACATCCATTGTGCCTTTGTCAGCCCCCCTCCCTTCCCCATCACAGCATGTACAACCCCTCCTGAGTTTAAATAGTGTGACATTTCTTTTGAACTTCTTCTATTTGTTGCCTTTTTGTTTCTTTCCTCATGCTTTTTCCTGAAACAACCTGTGTTTCCTATAGATTCCTCTTTCTCAGTCTTTTGCTTGGCTTATGTGTTACCATCCTCCTTGAGTCTAGCATTGCTGTCCCTTGGCTTTTGTACCTCCCAGGATGTCTCCTCAGTCACCAGCTTTTCCCTGTAGGAGATTTTCGGCCCAGCCACACTGACAATTCCCGTCCCCCCAAACCCTCAGAGGAATCGGACTTACAAGCTGCTGTGTTTCTTGAGGAAGTGAACATTCCTTTCCACCACATCATCTCACAGTGAATTGGCATCACAGGCTTCAGTAATATGATTCAATATAGATTTGAATAATATAAAGAAAAATGAATTCTTTTGAATGGGAGGAAAAAGCTACCCTTGCATGGTCTCTACTTTAAATCCTATCAATGCTGGATTGTTCTCTCAGCACTTTTGTGATCATTTTCATTGCTGCATACTAAATAACAGCCATGTGGTCTATGCCCTTCTAGGCACAATGTAACATTGAGAGAACTTGGAGCATGCCTATAATCACAAGGTCTTCAAGCAGTTATTTACTTGGTCAACATTTCAGATTTTGCCCTTTAAAGATAAAAATCCTTGATTTGGCTTTTAACAGGACTCTCCTAAAAGGTGGTATTGTTTCCATTTAAGTGTACAAGGAATTGTGGGACCTTAAGTAAATATGCTGAAATGAGGTGCCTTTGCTTTTCCAGCCTGATCAATGCAGGAAACATGTGATCCTAAAAGATAAGTATTAGTCATCTGCTGTTTGTTTTTTTAAATACCCTTGTAATAAAGAAGCTTATTGCGTTTCTGCTGGTCTCTTTGTGCTTTCCCTGAATATGTGACTCAAAAAGTAAGTCAATTCTTATGTGTTTTCCCTGAATATGTGACTCAAAAAGTAAATCAATTATATTGTTTTCTTCTTCTTTAAATTATCTTAAGGTGGTATTTTCATCAGTCTTTTCCTGCTATTGATTGCCAGTCTAATTGGGGCAATTTAAACATTATTTTAATTATTTCTTATTGTATTTGATAACAAGATCTATTGTTACTCGAATCTATGCAAACTCAAGGACAGCATATAAATATTTAGTTTAAATTAATGATCTATAGTTTATTTGATGTAAGTCATGGCTGCCTAAATTCTCTAAATGCACCAGAACAGGTCAGGTCTTGGATGCTAAGTGGCATCAGCTCTTGTGAGTATTTTGATGGGAGATTGCTAATGAATACCAGGAGCTATAGGCTATATTTAAAAGGAGGAAAACATGAGGAAAAAGCTTCTAAGGGCCCTTCCATGCAGCCCTATATCCCATAATATCAAGGCAGAAAATCCCACAATATCTGCTTTGAACTGGGTTATCTGAGGGCCCTCCCACACAGCTGTTTAAAATCCCACATTATCTGCTTTGAACTGGGTTATATGGCAGTGTGGACTCAGATAACCCAGCTCAAAGCAGATATTGTGGATTATCTGCCTTGATATTCTGGGTTATATGGCTGTGTGGAAGGGCTCTGAGTCCACACTCAGATAATGTGGGATTTTCTGCCTTGATATTCTGGGATATCAGGCTGTACGGAAGGGCCCTTAGTATGCTTTGTGTAAGAAAACCCTACAAAATTCATGGGATCTCCATAAGTAGACAGACAAATTGAAGATACATATACATAGACATTATGCCATAGTTTGTCAACTCTTTCTAGTTGATACTGAACCTCAAGATCAGCAACAACCCACATACCCATTGCAAATTGATAGTTACCTAAAATGTATTGATTATATTTGAGACAATAATTCATTTAAGAATCCACCTCTTTTTAAAGAGGCTATTGTTTGATGTGAAAATACAAAATCCCTAATCTGTTAAAAATGGCATGCAGCAGAAAAGTTATATTTTAAGATTTATGTGGATATCAGCATTAAGGTGACACATGCATGACAGGCAGGCATTGCAATTGTGACATACACAAGTGCAATTCCAACTTATGCTTGTGTGAGAGTTTTTGTTGTTGTTGCCAAGCTTGGTATTCCCTCTCCCTCTCCACAATAACATTCCCCTCACCTCACTTGGCATAAAATTGTGACTGGTGGTGGATTGGAGAAATACCTGCTGAGATAGGGTTGCCATTTTTTGATATAAGAAATAAAGGACATTTATGGGATTTTTCACAAAAATAAGGGACACTTCATTAAAAGCTTGAAACTCAAACATTAGGTAGAAATAGTTTTATTAACAGAATAAGATAATGATTGAAACTCACAAAAGAAACTGACTTATACCCTCTTAACAATACATGGTATGTTTCTGCATGCTTTGTCATGCAGAAAAAACATTATTAGAACTACCTAATTTTCTCCATCTGTATTTAGTACTTGACTTTGCTGACTTTAAAAGTGCACTGTCTAAACATTAAAATAAAATAAATTTTATAAGACAGTACATCTTCATGATTATTATGTCAATAGTTAATGGTATAGTATAATATGGGATACACAGCATTGTATAGTATTGGGATGCACAGCTAGGCCTATTTTAAGAGTAACTCTCAAGCAACCAGAAACTATCTTTATCCAACATGATCCAACATTCCCTTGGGTAATGGTTAATTAGTCTACTGTACTTTGAAAAAGTCCTGTATCGCCTCTTCCTTCCAACGGGGACGAAGGCTGCCCTGCGAGTTGGAATCCCCGGGTAGGCATTGCTGTGGAAACCACAGCGCACACCTTCCTCTGGTCAACCCCGCCCAGTCCTATCCTGCTAGTCAAAAATAAGGGACAGGCCCTGAAAATAAGGGACACAAATTTTAGGGCCAAAATAAGGGACGTCCCTTAGAATAAGGGACATATGGGAACCCTATGCTGAGATCTCCACAGAACTATGGGAGATTGTAGCAGTTGATGTCCCTAGTCTTCATCCAGCCCCTCCAGTTCCTCTTTTAGGACCAAAATAAGGGGCAACAATATGGTGTACCCTTGGGTTGAAAGAAGGGAGTCAAAGTGCAATTTTATAAGCAGGACTCTCTTATGAATGTCCAACAAAGGTCTCAGTCACTGACAGTACCCACTGCAGTCAGGAACCTTGCATGCATGATAAACTATGGGAGAAGCAGTTGACAGTTTTCATCCAGCCCCTCCAGTTCCCTCTGCTCTAGCCCAACCAAGGAATGGTTTAATACCCTTGGGTTGAAAGAAGGGAGTCTCATAAGCAGGTCTCCAACAAAGGTCTCAGTTGACAGTAATGCCTGAAGAAAGGGATCCTCATGTCTTCTTTGTAATGCCTGAAGAGGGATCATGTAATGCATAGCATTCTAGTCATCTGATTTATTTCCTTTCCTTGCATGTGTTTGCCTAAGTTTCCTATGGCAAATGTGGTGCTCCAGCACTCTTCTTTCCTTGGAAGTATTCTAAACATATATATTTTCTAATCTGGCAAAAGAGATCTTGGTACCCAGCTAATTTCAGTGCATGCCAGATGCTCATTTAAGTCCTATTAAATCCAACATGTCTGATGTGACTAGGGATGCTGCTTCCTTTCACATGGGCCACTAGTTGTATCCAGTGTATTCACACTAGTTGTATGCAGTATAGTATGAATAACACTGGAACTTCGGTAGAATATTTACATACTTAACAAATAGCAGTATGGATTGTTATGTTTTTGTGCTCTCATCATTGAATACATAGTTGATGAGGAAGGACTCAGAAAGTTGAAACCAATATATCATATATGAAACATAACACCTACAACAGAAAATTTATTTTAAGTTTATTTTAAAAGCTTATTTATTGGTGACATCCATATTTCACCCTTTTCTCCATGCAACCAAGCATACTTCCCCTACTTCCCAGTATATCCTACACTGTAAGATAGTACAGGCTGAAAGAGATTCGTTTGTCTAAGCTCACCCAGTATACTGGTTGAGTGGCTAGTAAAACCATCAAAAAGGCTAACAATTGTAGCTGATACTGTCAGATACACAATTTAGGGCCCTTTCACACAGCCATATAACCCAGAATATCAAGGCAGATAACCCACAATATTTACTTTCTACTTGGTCCATATATCAAATGGACAATGCATTGGGAATCTCACATCAAAACAACATATTTTATGTGTAGCCAAGACCCAAAAATAACATATAAAACAGCTCTGTATTTAAGCAAAACAATACATTTGAGAACCATGTATGTGGGGCTGATTGGGATAAACTGTAGGTGTGATAAGGAAATATGATGTATATACTCAGTTTTATTGGATTTATTCACTGTATTATTAGTAAAAGGTAAAGGTTTTCCCTTTAAGTCCAGTCATGTCTGACTTTGGGGGTTGGCACCCATCTCAATTTCTAAACTGAAGAGTCAGCATTGCCCATAGACACCTCCAAGGTCATCTGGCCAGCATGACTGCATGGAGCGCTGTTACCTTCCCGCCGGAGCAGTACCTATTGGTCTACCCACATTTGCATGTTTTCAAACCGCTAGGTTGGCAGAAGCTGGGGCTAATAGCGGGAGCTCATGCCACTCCCCGGATTCGAACCTGCGATCTTTCGGTCAACAAGTTCAGCAGCTCAGTGGTTTAACCCACTGTGCCACCGAGGGCTCCATCTGTATTGTTCTAAGTGTCTTATTTTAACTTACTACATAGAATGCAATCAAGTCTATCAAGCCTTGTTGTTTGGTTTGATATTGTGATATGGCCTGAGGGCTAATCAATAAAAATATTGTTATTGTTACTTTGAGCTTGATTATCTGAGTCCACACTGCCATATAATCCAGCAAAGCAGATAAGGTGGATTTTATACAGATGTGGAAGGGTTCTTAGTCAGCGGAGCCATTTTATTTGACCTCGGTGACTTAAAGATACACAACACACAAAATCACATATTTTAGAATAATTATCTCCTGCGAATATTGAAGAATGCACATTTGAATATGAAATTCAGGTATAGCTAGTAGGCATGAGAAAAAAGTTATGAAAATGATTCGTTTCGTAAGAAATTCGTAAGAAATGCTACTTTCGAGTATTTCCGCACCTGAACGCCAACCAGGAAGTGGACTTCCTTTTTCGAACCCGGGGGCCAGGATTTTCTTAAGTGTCGTTATTAGGTCGTAAGGGGGCACCCTCCTTCTCTCTCACCACTCTCCCGCCTCCCTTGCCAATAAGTATTATGGCAAGGCAAGCCTTAAACTCGCTCCTTCTTTCGGCTGGAAGCCCGGAAAAAATGTACTCAGAAGTAAATCTGCAAAGGAGGGCACTTTGGATGTAGGGCCCTCCTGTGTGGATTTACTTCTGCGTAACCCTCTCTGTTTACATTTTTCCAGGCTTCCCTGCCTCTCCTGCCCTGCCAGGATCTAAAGCATCAAAGAGTATTGGGGTGAGAAACCAACCTAATGTATAATAGAATGAATGCTACTGTAAGTGCCTAATATTATAAGTAATCCAACTGGTCATACCTACATTCCATGCACATGCAATAATACAGCAGTAATAACAATAACAAGAGGTAAAATTCAAACCGAAGTATTCTGACTGGTCTCTCCTCATGTGATGCAAACGGGCTCTTCTCTTATTAGCCCGGGAAAAGCCAGCGTTTGCTGCTTTGGAGCACACACATACATATTCTTGGGGGGGTATTTGCTGCAGAATCCGGGCTCATAGAGAAGATTCTGCAGCAAATCCCCCAAAGAATATGTATGTGTGTGCACCCAGAAAGCAAATGCTGTGCCCGGGGTTTTGCCTTTTCCGGGCTCAGAGAAGAGCCTTTTTTTGCAGTTTGAGGAGGGACCAGTCAGAATACTTCGGTTTGAATTTTACCTCTTCTTATACCCATTGTTATTACTGCTGTATTATTGCATGTGCATGGAAGGTAGGTATATGACCAGCCTGGGCAAACTTGGGCCCTCGCTCCCTCGGGATCAGGGTGAGAGAGAGGCAGCGAGGAGCCAGGGGGGGGGTCCTCCTCCTTTTCTTTCCTATTTGGAGAGTCCCATCTAGAATTCAGTGTGATTTATTCAAGTTTTGGCCTACAACTCCCAGAAATCCCAGCCAATTTACCAGCTGTTAGGAAAACAAAAAAAAATCATACGAAATACCGAATTTCGTTAGTAATTTTACATTTTAGAAATTTTTGGAATTTTTTTTGTAAGTCTTCCTTTTACTAATAAAAAAATCCCCCCCATTTGATTTTCGAATCACCATTTTTGGGTTCTAAAACATGCCTAATAGCTAGGCTACTAGGGAATAGCAACTCTCCTAGAAGCAACCAGTGAACTTTGTTCTTGGTGTGGAGGGAAGGAGTCTGTTTATCAGAGGAAGGAAATGAAGTAATAAAACCTTTCTCCTCCAGCATGTTGATTTCAAAGAAATGAGGCCTCCTTTCAGCATCTTCAATGCCAAGTATCTGTAGTTAGAGACTCAATGGTTGAACCTGCCATTGCATAAATTTCTTTTCTTTCCATAAAAGGAATCAATTTGATTTTACTGAAAATGTGATCGATAACTGTCCCTCAACATTACAGATTTGTAGTGGCATTTTATTCTTTTAACATTATTATTATTATTATTATGTGACAAAAGCATTGTATAGAATGTTGTAAAGCCGTGCTTTTGGGATGGAAAGATTAGCCGTTTACAAGAAACATTGCCCAGTAGACACCAGGCTGTATTTACTCTTTCTGTGTCCCTTTAACATTTATTAATCTGCACCCAGTATTAGTCAAACTAAATTTAGGTCCCTAATCCACTTTGCTGCAAATAGAATGCATCTAACACAGAGAAGCAAATACCAGCCTTCCAATAACTTTTCTTGAATAGTTTTTGTTATGCCAAGTTCTGTAAAAAAAAAGCAGTCCCTACTGTCAAGCCTGTTTAACATACTGATGGAAAGACTTGGTTTCCCAAAGAGAAAGTGAGTATTTCCATTCCCATCACCCACCCATCTCATTCCTAGTCATGGGATTGACCCTCATGGGGCTCTTCCACACAGCCACATAACCCAGAATATCAAGGCAGATAATCCACATTATCTGCTTAGATATTGGTAATCTGAGTCCACATGGCCATATAATCCAGTTCAATGTGGATTTTATATAGCTGTATGGAAGGGGTAATTGGCACTTGTGTGTTAAGCGAGAAGCAATGCACTGCAGGAGACTTTCTTTGCTCTGATTTTGCCTTTCCTTCTTCTCCCTCCCTCCCCTTTTTAATATGTCTAGGAAAGGAAAAGAGAAGAGAGTGAAAGAGAAAGCTTTTCCTGCCTTGTTTCCTGCAAAGACTGTTCATAAGAGCCCGTTGGACAGCGAGGGGGCTCTTGAAGTGATAGCTCACTGGCCAAAGAAAGGCTCCAATTGTCTTGAGGGGCCTGGAAAGTGCTGCGTGTGCTTCTGAAAAGGCCCAGGGAGAAGGTGCCTGGTTTCGCTAAGCAGCTGCTGTTGGAGATGTTTGGCGATTACATCAGCATTGGAAGAGGGAGCTGAAAAAAGAAGTCTAACTTCAGAGAGAGGGAGTGTGTGTGTGTTTATGGAGTTTTGCTTCCCCCCTTCCCTTCTTCCCCTTCCAAAGATCTTCTGACAATACTCTCATTGTCAATATGAGAGTTGTTAATTCTTTATGAATAGTACATGGGGCCTCTTGCCTAAATAGTACATTACATGTCCCAAATCTGTCAGCTGGACTCTTCTCTCACATGCTAGTGAGATCACTTTGATTGGAATGTTACAGGAATGGCTCAGTTTGCCACCCAGACTTGAATACATTATATAATTAGAATTAGATCTCCCAAAATAGAGGTAGAGCAGGAGAAGCAACATTTCTGCATCCCTCTCCATCACTTCATTGTTTTAGTTTAAATATGGGATCAGACCCTTTGATGATTTTGTTGGTTGTAATTATATTAACGCGATTCATTTTGTGGTCCTGTTTCAGTGCTTACTTAGATTACAAACTGGCTCGTAGGTTTCCTGAAAAGAGGAAGGAATCTTGAAAGAGCTTGCATGTATTTTGAATGAACAAATGCTGCTTTATTGGACCATTTCCTAGAATAGGAGAATTTTCTTTTTATTTCTCAAAGGGGCTAGTTAATGGTTCCCTTTTTTGGTAGAATCAACCATGTTTGGGGCCATTTTTAAAGCTATTGAGCATTTAATAAGCAGCTGATTGCCAAGTAATTAAATAGTGTCCTACAGAAAATAATGCATCAAGTTTTTGCTAGAGCAAACCTGTATCCCCCTCTGACTTTAGACGCCACACAGCTGAGTTAAAATAGCAAGCAGTTTATTGAAAATAATAAAAGGAAATAAATAAAAATAATCCTCAGTAAAAGGTAAATCCAATTGATTAGGAAGTAAAAGAAGCAATTAGCCCATAGAGAAATAGCCCAAAGAAGTCCATGAAACCAGATGCTTGATCTCAAAGGCAATTGACAGAAAAGGCACTTAGAACAGGAATCAAACAAAGACAAAGGTCCAGGAACTTGGCATGAAGAGCTTAATGTGGATCCAACGTGCTATGTCTGAAGCTACAGTAGATTCTGTACTTGGTACTTATATTCCTGCCCTATTTCCTAAACAGTTAAGAATGGATTTTCCTTATCTTTGGTTTCACTTCTAACTTCTGCTGTAATCTGGCTGAGCACCTTAATTGTTGGTTTGTTTGTCTTTGCTGGCTAAAACATTTCTTCTGTCCAAGGCTTCATTAAAATCTGCACCTGCAGAAAACTGACCAGGGGGCTGAGGCACAGAGCCTTTCTCAGGCTCAAGACCCTGAGAATCCCCTTGCAGCAATACAGGCCTCTCTAACTCATCATTTGAACTGCATTCAAGCCCCACATCTATTAAACCAGACCCAGGAAACAAACCTTCACCCCCATTTCCTTCAGGAACATCTTCATGGACAGCATCCCCATTCCCATCAGAGGAATCAGCTTGAACATTAACAACATTGTCATTCCCATCATCCAAAGCAACCTGATCATTAGACACGATTATAGGCCAAACAGACTGACACACAACACCCCCTACCTATGGAACAATTCGCTGACAAGTTTTCTGCAGTTACAACCATTGAATTGCAAAGACTGGCATCCCTTTGAAATAGTAATTTTCAACAACCTAAAACATACACAGAAAATATTGTTTCTCGTAAGCACAGAGTATTCATCCATTACTTCTAACCTGATATGAATCTTCAGCTGGAGACATGATTCTTGAAAACTACTGTAATTAAAAGAAGGTCAACAATGGAAGCTTTGCTTGCTGTGTCAGTTCATTGTATTTGGGAAACCATGAGCTGAGTAAATGGTATTATACAAGTGAAGCCATCTTGTATTGATTTAGATAGGTCCATCTAGTGTGCGACTGATAAGTATTGTGGTTCTCTAAAGCCACAGTTAAAGTGGATGTGAAAAAGGAAGGGATGGGTCTAAAGCTCTGAAACATTTTCAAGAGTTTAATTAAATTTCAGTGCACTCCCCAAAGTGCCCTTCTTGGGAAAGAGGGATCTGCCTAGGAAAGGAATCGGCCCCCCAATCCTTCCAGTCTAGGGGAAGCTGTTGTGAAGAACTCTGTCCTCACTCAGTGAGGTGGTACCCTCCACGGCCCTCAAGAAGCCTCCAATCGACCCCCCTCTTGCCTTCTCTCTTTAGGCCTATATTGGCTCCATCCCTGTTCTGAATTTAGCTCCTGAAACTCCTTTCAAACCTCAGATCTTTGTCTGTATAGCAACCAAAGTTCACAGATGCAACACAATGACAATGGAATGGCTAAAGTGAACCAATGTGTATATCTTAAAAAGAAAGCACAAGAGAATGTCTGGAATGGCGCTATTGTGGGATCCAGCCAGGTAGAAGGATATGAGGAGGGATACAAGGATGAAGTAAGAGATGGAAAAGGGAAAGAAGGGGTTGAAGGAAGAAAAGAAGCTATTGAAGAAAGAAGGGAGGGAAGGGGAAAAGGGGAGAAGAAAATGGAAAAGAGGGAAGGAAAGGAGGAAAAAGAAAAAGGGGAAAGAAATGAGAAGTCACTGGCCTGCTTCCTTCTGCTGCCAGGCCAACCCCCCCCCCCCTAAATGAATGAATTTAGTGTTCAGACATGGGCTCCATCTCCAAGATACCTCATTATGTATGTAGGTGCAAATATAGGTATTCTAAAACCCAAAAAATCTGAAGTCCCAAACACTTCTGGTTTCAAGCATTTCAGATAAGAGGTAGTCAACGTGTACTATGGCCAATGTTTTTATGGACTGAACATTGTTTTAATCCAGAGTGAATGTGTATGGTGCTAATGTAGTTGTATTTTAATGTATTTTTAATGTATTTTAATTGTTGAAGTGTTTTGGGGTTTATATTGTTATTATGTGGGAATCGAATTGTGCCATACTGTAAGCCGCTCTGAGTCCCCCCTTGGGGGTTGAGAAGAGTGGGGTAAAATCCCGAAAATAAATTACCACAAGATCATTTTTCCCAGCTGCAGTTATATCATCTCATATGATTACAGAATGATGGCAATGATGCCCAGGTCACTCATAAGTAGCCCTGCATGCAGATCTTGCTTCAAATCCTTTGCTCTATATCCGGCACAGGAAATGTTCAATATGATTTATAGCTGTTATTTCTGACCTTCATTTTCTGTCAGAGAAGCATATGAGTCCCTATTAAAGATACCATTCAAATAAGAAAATGAACAATAGAGCTCCATGAAAATTTCCTAATCTTAGACTGTGGTGTTACATAACAGGTTAGTGAGGCATGCAGGCTTCTTCCTGAGCCATGGCAGCAAATTTTCCACATGGGCAAAACAAACGACCATTTGATATCCCGTAAATTTGGAATGCAGTTTGTGTGACAAATGGCCTTCGGATTTAGTTATCTGTTGAATTGGCAGACACATTCCTCTTTGATCCATCCCATCCTGTCTCCAGTTTTTCATCCTTACTAATGATTTTGGCAACATCATTTAACACGCTTCAGGAAATATAGTAAATAGTAAACAGTGATCTTTTAGTGGAAGCTGTAGATATGTTCAGTATTTAATGTAGATTTGCATTTTGTTAACCACTCCAAGAACTCTGTGTTTGAAGCATACATTTATGAGAGAAATGACTTATTTTGAATGTTGGTGCCTCTTGTGGTTGTGTAGCATGATAAAAATTGGCCTCAGGACCTGGCTAGGAGTTAATGACTACTAACTGCAGACCAATTCCGAAACATATATTCTGTTACTGTGCTTAAGATAAACAAATCCACAACTTTATTTACATTGTCATGACTGTGGCATCCTTCCAAACAATGACTGTCAAGCCATGGAACCAAGTGTTTAATGGGCCTTCCATAAACAGAATTGGCGATGCAACAGGTGGCTCAATTACTTTAGGTATGCCCATTATGGCAACTAACAACAAACAGCAAAGAGAAGGCAAAGATGCTGGAGGGGGGAAGAGCTGTAATTATGTTGACTCACAGAAGGAATCTGAACAGCTGGGGGCCCAGGACCTTGCCCGCCAAACTGCTCCGTCACAAATGAGAGCTTAAGGAGAAAACGCTGTAACTGACAAGAGCTGCTATCTCACATGGAAAATGCTGTTCATGCATATGCCATCTGAAAGACATGGAAAGATAAGCAAGAAGATGCTAGCATCACATCATAATGAAGATCATAGTGCATAATGCTTCTTCTCTTTATCTAAGATCTTTATACCATAAAGATACGGTTCTCCTTATGAGCTATAAATAATGGGATATAAGAGATACAACTATATTGTATGGTAATTTAGGGACAGAACCAACAAATAACACAAAACATAATATCTAGTTTTTCAATGTGATAGAATTATAGTTCAAAGAGACCGCAAGGACCATCTAGTCCAAGCCCCGGCCATGCAGGAATACACAACTAAAGCATTTCTGAAAGATGCCCATATAACCTCTGTTTAAAGACAGAGTCCTTGGCAACCTCTTCTTGCTTCCAAAAGCTCGAAGTTTCCAAAAAAACCCCTTGGCATTATACTAAATGTCCTTTGACCAGTAGCTGGACACTTGTAGTGCCTCTGGTGTTGTTGTAAGAAGGTCCTCCATTGTGCATGTGACAGGGCTCAGACTGCATTGTAATAGGTGGTCTGTGGTTTGCTCTTCTCCACACTCACATGTCATGGACTCCAGTTTGTGGCCCCATTTCTTAAGGTTGGCTCTGCATCTCATGGTGCCAGAGCATAGTCTGTTCAGTGCCTCCCAAGTCACCCAGTCTTCTGTGTGCCTGGGGGGAGTCTCTCATTCGGTATCAGGCATGACTTGAGGTTCCAGGTTTTAGCCTGTCACTTTTGGACCCTCACTTGCTGAGGTGTTCCAGCGAGTATCTCTGTAGATCTTAGAAAACTATTTTTTGATTTAAGGCATTGAAGTTCTGGCTGATATCCGAATAGGGGATGGGCCTTAGATGTCACTACTTTGGTTCTTTCATTATTGGCTGCTACTTCCCAATGGATGTCAGGTGGTGCAATACTGGCTAAACAGTATAATTTCTCCAGTGGTGTAGGGTTTGGGCATCCTGTGATAATGTGGCATGTCTCATTAAGAGCCACATCCACTGTTTTAGCATGGAAGTGAGAAAGGAGCGGGGGGGGGGGGGGTTGCCCAGCCTTCTGATTCTATTGATAGAAGCAGTTCTCTTGGTGGGTGTCTTCCCATTAGATTTAGGGCATTATTTCTAATATCTAACTACACATTCCACCAAGAATAAGTTATTGCATTCTTATTCTTTTATGGAATAAATTAACTAGGCACACTCATTTGGTGCTTTGGCTTATTTTCCAAACATTCTTAAGATTTTACATACTTTTCCAGCTGCCACACTGTAATGAAATTATCAAAAGGCATGCAGATGCAAAGCCATATTCATTCTAGTATCATTTTGCAAACTTGGAACACCAAAACTTCACCTGGCCATGAAATGTAGCCATCAGACAGCTGATTCACAGATAGAAGTGCTGCCTCATTTCCTCCTTGCAATTGTGTGAAAAACATACACATGCTACTTTTCTATACTAGGAGTGGAAATCATGCAGCCCTTCTCCAAGGTTTCCTTTAGGTAAACAAACATTTTAAATATAGAAAGATTTCCTTTATCTGAGAAAATACTGCAAGTAGTGTAACTGTACTTACATGCTATTTCAGGAGTTCCACAACAAAAAATTACCTGAAAATGGAATGGAAGTGACTGAAATAGATTCTCTTTTCTGAATTCTGACTAATGTATAACAAAATGTTCAATACAGATCGAGCATCTCTCATCCAAAATGCTTGGGATCAGGACCAGAAAAATTTTGGATTTTTATTTTAGGAGAGGAAAGGAGGGGGGAGATTTGTGACATATACATAATGAGATATCTAGGAGATTGGACTGAAGTCTCAAACACAAAATCCCTTTATGATTCATATAGGCTTTATACATGTAGCCCTAAAGCATTTTTTTACACAATATTTCAAAATGATTTTTCACAAGAAAAAAAGTGTGTACATTGAACCATCAGAACTGAAGGATTTCACAATCTCAGCTGCATTTGCGGGCACTTTTGCATTTTGGGTACTTCAGATTTCAAAATTCCTGATGGGTGATGCTCAACCTGAATCATAATGAATTTGGGCCTGGGTCTTTTACTGGAGCATAAAGTTTTGCTCTGGCAGAACTCTGCTCAGTCTGCCTCCTTTTCCATGTCACTTGAGCAGCTTTGTTGATATCAGCAAAGGTGCCCATTAACGGCCAGGTCCTATCTGGAGCTCTATGACTGACTGCCATGGCAAAAAGGACTGCCCAGATAAGTCCCTTTCTCTTTTCCCTGCATGCATGAAAAAGACGATGGGGTACTGCTCTATGTGGGTGGTGTACTGGTTTAAATCAAAACTGGTTCAATGATTCACACCAGTACCAAAGTGTGGGAATGCTGTTGGGTTTGAGGAAAACTCCAGAGCATTCCCTGACTTCTGCTAACATGGGGAAAAATGTGTTCCAAGCATTTGGATAAGGGATATTCACCCTGTGATATTGTTCCTTCATCTGTGGGAAAAGGAAAAAAGAAGTATTTTTTTTGTTTTATAACTGGTTCTGTTGGAAATAGCAACCTTCTTTAAGCCTCCACTAGTTATTTGTTATGTATATAATTCAGTCTGAAGAAAACAAAAGTTCTCTACCAGCCCGCACCACAGGAAGAACACCATCATCCCCCATGTCAGCATAGGCAAATCTGTGCTTAAGTCCGTTCAGCAGTTCACCTACCTGGGAAGCATCATCTCTTCAGATGCCAAGATTGATAAAGAGATTGATCACAGATTAGCAAAGGCATATAGTGCATTTGGAAGGCTTCACAAAAGAGTCTGGAGTAACAAACACCTGAGACAAAGCACCAAAATCAGTGTGTACAGAGCTATCATACTGTCTATTCTCCTATATGGGTCTGAAACATGGGTCACCTATCGTCAACACCTATGACTCCTCGAACGCTTTCATCAGTGCTGTCTTCGCACAATCCTAAATATACACTGGACCGACTATGTGACGAATGTTGCTGTCCTTGAGCAAGCAGGGATCACCAGCATTGAAGCCATGCTATTGAAAACACAACTGTGCTGGGCAGGGCACATCTCTAGGATGGAGGACCACTGCCTCCCAAAGATACTACTCTACGGTGAACTCGCCACGGGTCAGCGCAAGAGAGGTGCCCCCAAAAAGAGATATAAGCACTCCCTGAAACAACATCTCAGGCTCTGCCAGATTGATCACCAAAAATGGTCCACCCTGGCCTCACATCAGGAGGAATGGAGATGCACTATGCACAATGCTGTGGCCTCTTTCGAGAAGACATGTCGAACGGGTCTCGAAGAGAAACGACAACGCAGAAAGAACCGCAACTTGGAAACAACATCACCCAAGGAAACTTTCTGCTGTGCTTTCTGCAACCGGACTTGCCTATCTCAGATTGGCCTTTTTAGTCATCAACGCGCTTGTAAAAAGCATGGGATGAGTCCTTCCTAAAGAATCTTCATGAGTGAAATAATGCCGAGAGAATTCAGATTGTTTACTGTATTGTATATGTGTTTATTGGTTTGTAGTTTAGAGAGACATTATTCTCAAATAATGTATCTCATATCAACAGTTTTTCTTTAACTCTTTGTTGTAGGAAGGGTTGCAGACCATCTGGTCAGGTCTGGGCTTTTTCAGGACTCAGACTCCATTTTAGAACAGTATGCTTAGAAACTTCAATAGGAACAGATGTATGCTTTCAGACACCAGCAGAAACAGTATGCCTTAGACTCCATTGGTCTTTTAGATTAGTCAGGACTCTATTATACTCTCAGAACAGAGAGAGATGCTTTGAACTTTGGACTGTTGATTATAATCATACTAGCTGTACCCGGCACGCGTTGCTGTGCCCTTTTTAGTCCAATCATCCACGGTATGCCCTCCTCTAAACTGCAGTTGGATGGAGTGTGGGTCATGGGGGGCATGGTGTGCCAAGTTGGGTCTTTATTGGTCTTGGTTCTGGGCCACAGTGGTCTGTGGGGAATGATGGGTTTTGAAGTACTACAAATCCCATTTTCCATGGTGGTACTTCAAGTCCCATCATGCATGGTGGGCTCTGGTCAAGGTAGTTTACTGTAAATTCAGGCTCTGTGTGCCAAGGTAGTTTACTGTAAATTCAGGCCATACACAATGTCCCATGAGCTGAGGCCTAGTTAGGAACAGCAAGTTAATGAAGCCTTACTGTCAATTCAGGCCATACACAATGTCCCAATGAGCTGAGGCCTCAGGTCAATGGAGAATCATCAGTTAATGAAGTCTTACTGTCAATTCAGAGCGTAAACAGCTTCCCAGTAAGTGAGGGCTAGTTAGGGAAATCAAGTTAATGAAGCCTTTGGGCGTGGTCTGTGATTTTTTGGGCGTGGTCTGTGATTTTGGGCGTGGTCTGTGATTTTGGGCGTGGTCTGTGATTTTTGGGGGTGTAAATTTTCGGTTGGAAGTGATTTGGGTGTTTGTGTTGGGGATTGGCCTTTTCCTTATTCTGTTTTGGCAGTTTATTATGGTTCGGAATTTTCATGTTGGCTGGCCATTGCAGCAGTTATGCAAATCCGCCCTTATTGGCAGCCAATCATGTTGTTCAGAAAGTAGAGGCTGGGTGAGTCTTTGGCTGCCCCGGAGGATGCTGGTAAATGTAGTTTTATTTTTATTCGTTGTTTTGGGGGCCTTTTAGGTTTTGGGGGAAAGTTTCTTTGCTACAAACGTACCTTGCTTGAGGCCTATTTCTGTTGGCAAGTATTGTGTTTCTGCGTTGTATGGTTTCTTTGTTTGAGGTATACATCACATGACGTGAACCCATTTATATAATAGATAGTTATAAGAATTATGCCCTGTGTTATCTACACAGAGAAACTACTGTACTTCAAAACTACTTGTAACTGGATTTGATATGAAAAGTACATGTATGCTGAATACATGAAGTTTGCGAGTAAACAAACTATGTGACTTTTAAAGAAGTCTACTTATTTTTGTCCCTTGAGAACATGATTTAAACCAAATATGATTGCCTTGTATCAGGGCTGTAGCCAGGATTTTGATTTGGGGGGGGCTGAGTTTGGTTTGGGGGGGCTGAGACGGGGTGGAAGAGGGTCTACCCTAGCAAACCTTTTGTATTGTTATCCCAATAACCCCATTAATGTGGGATATAATGAGCATGGTGATCAGATCATGATATAAATAAACATAACAGTTCAAATAATGTACCAGTAAGGCCTTTTCGCGGACCACCCTGAGTATTTGGGGCGGGGGAAGCCCCTTAGCCCCCCGGCTACATGCCTGCCTTCTATGAATGCTATTTTACCAAAAGGTTATGGCATCATTTTTCTAAATGGTGTGACTTCTAACAAGGTCATGCCTTTCCAAAGATCATAAAATATCCAAATGGTTATGGAGTTTTGTATTTTCCAAAATGTTCCCTCTAAGTTTACTTTTCTTGGCTACTGGCTTAGTTTATGCCTTCTGTTTCCTGACACTTGGTTTAATTTTGACTGCTGTCTGCAACCCAAATCGCATCCTTAACATCTCCCCACAAAAAGCAAAGACATGGAGGCCTTTACCAGGAACAGAAATAGGAATTGTCTATGATAAATGAGGCTAGTTGCAATACAGGCATGATGTAATTGTTAGTTACCTAGTCATCTCATGATCCAAATGTGACTAGCATCCCTCAGGCCATTCTAAGGAATAAGATAATGTATGCTGGTACATCAGCCAGTAGCATGTTACTTCAGAGACTTATGGGGGGGATCAAAATGTAACAGGAAGCATTCATCATTAGCCATTTAACACACCATTGTAGCTCAGTTAATTTCAGTTAATTACTGAGGGCGCAATACATTTTTCTTACTTTTGTCATTAAAAATGGGTTAACCCATTCTGTGCCAGCAACTGCCCCTTTTGATAACTTTTTGGCAATGATACCACATTTTCTAACTGTGAAGTGCTGAACGTTGTTATGGCATATTTTCCCGGTCCAGCACAGCACAGTGTATCACAACGGATACACTGTTTTTGTTTTTTTTTAAAAAAAATTGAAACAAAGGTAACATTCTTCTATCATATATGCACAATTCTGTAACAATTAATCCTGGTGTTAGCTAAAGAATTGGAATTGGAGGCCAGTCTTTAGCTTATAAAGATTAAATTTGTATTACAATACAAACTGTACTACAGGGCTTCAGCTGGCAATATGAACATCTGCAAGGAGAACAGCAGTTTAGGAAGAGCAATCTGGAGCAACAGGGTTATCCATTTTCCCCTCTCTTAACAGCTATTTAGGGAAAATGCTTTGTCAGGATTTCATTATTATTATTATTATTATTATTATTATTAGTTCAACTTAATATACCACTCTCTCTGGAGCCCAGAGTGGTTCACAGAATTAAAATAGCAAATAAAACACATAAAACACAATAAAACCAATTTTAAACCCCCAGTTAAGATCCCATTCCCAACAATACACTGCAATAAGGCAGCAGAAATGCGATGGCGGCGACGTAACAGGGCGCTGGTGACAACGGGCAGTGGTTATGGGCCAAATGCCTGTCTAACTAGCCAGGTCTTAACAGCTCTGCGGAATGGCAACAAGTCCCAGATGACTCGTATCTCCTCAGGGAGGGTGTTCCACGGGGTTGGTGGGGCCACAGCAAATGCCCTCTGCTGCGTACTAGAGAGCCTGTAGACCTTAATGCCAGGCACCTCCAGTAAGTTGAGCCCCTCTGAGCGCAGCGATCTCCTGGGCACATAAGGGGTAATCTGCTCCCTCAGGTACACTGGCCCCAAACCATATAAGGCCTTAAAAGTTAGAACTAACATCTTGAAGGTAACCTGGAATTCAATTGGGAGCCAGTGCAGCTCGCGCAGGAGTGGAGTCACGTGAGTAGATCTTGAGGCTCCTGAGAGCAAGCGTGCTGCTGCGTTCTGCACCAGCTTGAGTTTCCAGATCGCCGACAAGGGTAGGCCAATGTACAGCGCATTACAGTAATCGAGCCTCGAGATGACCGTGGCTTGGATCACCGTGGCCAGGTCGCAGCAGGAGAGGTAAGGAGCCAGACGTTTTGCCTGTCGCAGATGGTAAAATGCTGTCTTGCAGGCGCAGGCAATCTGCGCCTCCATAGACAGCTGGGAGTCCAGCCGGACCCCTAGGCTCTTTACTGACGGTTGCGGGTGGAGTGCCATGCCGTCAAACGTCGGCAACTGGGTCTCTACCCCCCCCCCCCCGGACGGCCCAGCCACAAGATCTCCGTCTTCGCCGGGTTCACCTTAAACTTACTGGCTCGCAGCCATCCAGTTACGGCTTCTAGGCAAAGATAGAAATTATCGGTTACAGATTCCACCCCGGCGTCCATCCTCAGAATGAGCTGGGTGTCATCAGCGTACTGATGGCATTCCAGCCCAAAACTCCGCACCAATTGGGCGAGTGGTCGCATTAGCCTAAATTCTCCCCACCCCTTCCTCCCCCCTCCTACCTTTCCTTCTCTTATTTTCAGTATTCATAACTCATCCTCCACCCCGAAAGGTTCCTAGGGTGCATCTACACTATAGAATTAATGCAGTTTGATACCACTTTAACTGCCATGGCTCAATGCTTTGGAATAAAAATGCTCTGAAATTCCTAGAGCTGTGATGTTTATTTATTTATTTAAAACTTTTGTATCTGTAGGGGGACTCAAACCAGCTAACAGCAAAAATTCAATGCTAACAATGATACCTTTTAAAACATCATACATAAACAATAGGTTAAAATACAGATAAGATAAAATACACAATTAACCATTTCACCAAGATAAAAAGCAACGCCCAACTCAGTCCGCACATGGAGGTCAGTAACTTTAGTCAGTTTCCGGTCTCAGCCATCACTCTGGAAATGTCTTGTTTCACAGCTAGGGATATCATCCCATTCATCATGTGATCTCTGACTGGACGCACTCATTCACATTAGTAGCCTAGGAAAGAAGAAGAAGAAGGAGAAGAAGAAGAGGAAGAAGAAGAAGGAGGATCTGAGAAAAAGAATAAAGAGAAAAGTATAAAAATAAAATTAAAAATGTTATATGAAACTGTAATGTGTGGACTGTGCTATGAATGAGAAACAAATGTTCATTCATTACACTGCAAAATAAAAATACAGAATGATTCTTTGATATTTTAACTTTATGGCTCACATTAGCCATAACATGGCTATTTTCCAGAAAAGAAAATACCTCAATCACACTTTTATAATACGTGTGTGTGTGTGTTATGTGGTTACATCTATTCCACTAATTTGGCAGGACATGGGCAAATATATATTTATTATTTATTAAAAACTTTTATATCCCGATCTTCTCACCTCCGTAGAGGGACTCAGACCGGCTCACAGCAAGAATTCACTGCAAATAATACAGACTAAAACATCATATAACAATACAAGATTAAAAACCTATGAGATAAAATACATAAAGCCAAATCGCCAAGATAAAATCAAGTCCAACTCAGTCCGCATATGTGGTCATTCACTTTGGTCTGTAACAGGTCAGCCATTATTCTGGGAATGCTTCATTCCATAGCCAGGATTTCACTAGCCTCCTGAAGGACAGGAGGGAGGGGACAGACCTGATCTCACTCGGGAGAGAGTTCCATAGCCGAGGGGCCACCACAGAGAAGGCCCTGTCTCTCATCCCCACCAGACGCATTTGCGAAGGTGGCGGGACCGAGAGCAGGGCCTCTCCAGAAGATCTTAACGCCCTTGATGGTTCATAGGGGAGACACTATAGACACTATAGAAAATATAATTGAATACAAAGGTAAAACATTACTAATTTTCCTGATAATCTCCTCTTCTTTTGGGCATATGTGCCTTTTATTATGTTTTATGTATTTTGCTTATATGTTGCCTTTCTCTCAATGTGGGACCCAAGGCTGCTCACAGTTAAAATTACTTGAAACAATACAACTAAAAAGAAAGGGAAAAAGGAGGTTCATATAGGGAGATATGGTTTATCAGACAGCTAAGATCTAAACTTTCAAGTCACCTGTCAACTTATGGATTTAATGGTTATTTTTTTAAGGCAAAGAATATTCAGAGATGGTTTGCTATCATCTTCCTCTGAAAAATATCTCAGGTGTCTACAGCTGCTAGTATTCCCTGGCAGCCCATCATCCTGGTACTAACCAGGTTTGATCCAAGGTTAGATGGAATCTAGTAGTAGTATATAGTTTATTGCATTAGCCGCAAGGCCATATCAAGCAGAAAAAACCATGCAAAAGAAATACATGTATCAAGCATTGAACAGTGGTTCTGTAATGTGTAACAGTACATTAAATTAGTGCCTTGGGGGTACTTTGGCCTCCTCCTCTTCTTTTGCTCCCTTCTGAAGTTTTTTTCCATGCCAGGAATGACTTGAGAAACTGCAAGTCACTTCTGGTGAAACAGAATTGATTGTCTGCAAGGATGTTCCCCAGAGGATGTCTGGATGTTTGATGTTTTACCATCCGTGTGGGAGGCTTCTCTTATGTCCCTGAATGGAGAGCTGGAGCTGACAGAGGGAGCTCAACCTGCTCCCCCCGGATTCAAACCACTGACCTGCTGTCCTGCTGGCACAAGGGTTTAACCCATTGCACCACCAGGGGTTCTGCCCCTTCTGAAGTAATAAAGGAGAAAAAGAAGGATGTGCCACTTGAAAAGATGCTGTGTGTCTAAAAGTGAATAAAAGAATGGGGGTTGATGGGAAAGTGTCATTAATTGCCATGTGACTGGGAAGGAGATAAAAAGGACATTTGAAAAATGGTTTAGAAGCATTGTGTTGTCTTTCTTCTTCATGATATCCTTATATAGTTGCTTTGCAGCTGGGAATTTGACATTCCATCAAGGGCATGGCTTAAACTGCTAGCCTGCAACAGCAGCAAACAATCCATCTTGATGCTATCTGTATTATCTGTATTGTATCCCCATTAGCTGCGCAGCAACTCCAAATCTCAGCAACAGAGATCAACTTTCAAAGATGGGGAAACAGCAATTAGATTCTTACATTCAATCCTCTTGTTGTTTGGCTACCACTTCATCATGCTAGAGAAAAAACCCACTTAAAATCTGGTTTCTGACTCCTGCAGAATTCTGGGGTTTGTAGTTGAGTAAGGCTGTTAAAGGCTCCTCCCTAAACTACAAACCCCAGGATTCTGCAGGAGGCAGAAACTGGATTTTAAGTAGATTTTTTCCACTAACTTAGCCTCATCACACTAGAGGAAAAACATCCACTTAAAGTCATTCTTTCCCAGGCATCTGAAGTGAAATAATTTGTTGCCATAATTCCCACTGTGGTCCAGCAATATAATTGTCTGCAAAAGTTTTGTTTTTAGTTCGATCCCTCTTAGGGTAGATGCACATTGAAATTAGAATTTTAAAATGTAATGATTCAATTTCAATTCCAAACCATTTTATTGTTTCCCCCCCCACACTGATAATTGAGAATGGAGTAGTGGTAAGTAAGTCCAGCCTAACTCTTTATGTTCATGGCAGTGGGCACACAGTTATTTTTGTTTTATATTATTTATATTATATGTATATGTTTTAAATCATTTTTTTAATCTGGGGAATACTTCTAATATAAAATGATATTTTACTTCTTATTTATCATTTTAATATTAATGTGTACTACTTTTTGGCCAATATGCTATGTCAGCTACTTACATGTGCATCTACCCCAGCCAAGGAAGCTGAAATATTCCTGGGCTTCTTTGAGAGAAAACTTGATACCAGTGATAAAAATAAGATGGGGAGAATAGTGATAGGTTGAAAGCATCCACTTGAAAGCATCTTCTATATCACAGCCCAGGTAGATTTCTTCTTTCAGTAGACTCCATATTTATGGTTTACATTTAGGTGTAAAGGCTCATAGATCTATGTTTTTAACATGCCAGAGTATCTGATAAAGCAGGCTGATCTCCTTTTCTCTCTTCATGATATCTTCATCTTCACACACGATTCTGGAGTCAGCTGTTTAGCTTGCCTGTTGTACATAAACACACAGCTACAGTAGGATCACCAGATTGGAACTTCATTTTCCCAGGTCCTCCTTCTCCCCATGCACCTTATACCTAGTGAAGAAGGTGCGTATGAGAAGTAATGTGATGGTGGCATACATACAGAACAGGTAATTAACTAGAATGTGGCACATTCCAAGAACTGTCACTTTTTGTAACTGTGCAATTCTGATTCCATCCATGGTAATTTCATTCCAATGTTTGAGAGCCTATTTGAAATGGGGTTGGCACACACATTATTTCTGGAACCACAGTTGTTTTCTTTTTCTAAGTTTCTTTAATTTCATTTCATAGGGCTCAATATTTCATAATTTTCCCTGTGCAACCAAAAAACTACAAAAGAGTTCACTTGGCATGGACTCTCCTTTTAACGCAGCCCAACAACATTTTTTTGGGTTGTTGTAGATTTTTTGGGCTATATGTATCTGGGGATACATATGTACCTCTAAGGATGCTTGCAATAGATGCAGCAGAGAATGCTTCTTAAACATGGCCATATAGCCCAAAAAACCTACAAAAAACCCAGCGATTCCAGCCATAAAAGCCTTTGATGCCTTGGTTTTTAAACCTGTTCCTGGGGTTCTTTGGGGGTGCTAATTCCTAAAATTGCATTAGATATACTGCATCAGCTCCAGTTTTTTAGATGTGGTTGTTATGATTCTTTATGGATGAGCAGATGATGACTTAACAGTGGTCTGTTTTCTGTTCTTGTCATTATTTCACTCTGCCATCAATGGGCTTAACATTGTGGACAAAGCTCTTCTCTCTGCTTTATTCCTTCAGCAGCCCACATTGAGTGGCCATGATTGATTCAAAGTCATCCAGTGAGTTTCATTGTTCAGTGGGGACTTGAATCTGAATCTCCAAAGACCCAGTCCAGTTATTTAATCACGTACACACTAGATATGTGGATGTGATTCATACGACAATTATTGGAATAAATCTTTTTTGTTCATGCTTATGAGCACACCCAAAGATTTGGCCCTATAGGGAAAAAGTATGGCAATGAGCCAGCTTCTGCCAACCTAGCAGTTCAAAAACATGCAAATGTGAGTAGATCAAGAGGTACCACTCTGGTGGGAAGGTGTCGGGCTCCATGCAATCATGGCTGGCCACATGACCTTGGAGGTGTCTATGGACAATGGCAGCTCTTCGGCTTCGAAATGGAGATAAGCACCAACCCCCAGAGTTGGACACGACTGGACTTAATGTCAGGAGAAAACCTTTAACTTTACCTTAATGACATAAATGTCCACTTAATGCTCTTGCTTTCATGGGTGGCCCATAGGTCAAACTGGAACCGTTGTCTCTTCCCATTTCTAGCCATCATGGCATGTTTCTTTAACCTTTTACCCAATTATTGGAGAAAAAGCAGATTTGTTGTTTTTAATACCTCTCCCAGGATCTCTCACTGCTTATGCCAGAGTGGTGGTGGTGTATAGGAGTCTAAACCTAACTTATTCTATTTATTTATTTACAACATTTATATGCCGTCGTTCTCACCCCAAAGGGGACTCAGAGCGGCTTACAAGTAAAATGTAAAAACAATATATTATATTATTGCCATAGCACAATAGTAATATTATATATTACATTGTACTATAACATTATACTGTAATATATTAGTAATATTACACATAATATAAAATATATAATTATAATATCATATTAGTAGTAGTAGTATTATATTGTATTACATTATAATATATTATCAATATTATATGTATATACAATATATTATATTATACTATAGTTATATTATATTATCATTCTTTTTATTCTCTACTCACCCTGAATTGTCTGGTCTTCTCCAATCTTGGAAACTAAGTAGAATCCAGCCTGGTTAGTATGTGGAAGGGAGACCAACAGAGAACACCAGGGATCTCTAGGTAAGGCCAGGAAAGCATCCTGCCTGGGTCTGTAGATAACTGTGACTCTCAGTCAGAATGGACAATACTGGGATGGATGGTCTGATTAAGGAAGTGCATAACTCCATATGTACCTCCTGTAGGGCTGTTTGTGTAATCTGCTGAGTACAATCTCTTGATGGTGGGTCTAAGCTTTTAGATTGTGGATGTGACCTTTGCTTTCTATTCCTGAAGCACTTGATCTGAAGACATGCAGCCTTCCTTTTCTGTGCCCCCATGGCTCCACTTTCCCCCTCCCCAAGTTTTCCTTATTTCAGTGGGAAAGGCAAGACATTCTGGGTGAGGTCAGCAAATGCATTTGGCTATCCAGTGCTTTTTCCCAAGGTGAGGATTAGAGAGCATCAAATGCTTTTGGAGGGAGAGCGGAAATCTCATGTAATGCTTTTGTTCTGCTAACAGCTATGTAAAGTGGTGCCTGGGAGTTTTGGAATGGAATCTGTCATCAGTTTAATCCTGTTCTAGAAAACTGTGATGGAGACAGCACAGAGGGTGATGTCATTGACAGACCCACAGTAGAACGTCTTTCCGCACAGCTGAACAGCTTCCAATGGCTGTCCTCCTTTCCTCAATGCCTGCTCTTCATTGGTCGGGCTTGAGATTGACATGGAGGTTGCCCCTCCCATACAGCTGTGTTAAAATTTGAAACCCCAGATATATGAGGAGTAAAGCTAATACAGAAGGGAGCCTGTTCAGTGCTATCCACAGACTTCAGAGGAATTTTTGTGTGCTCTGTCTTTGGCACCATGTGCAGGAAATTCCTCTCTAGTCTGTACAATGCAATAAACAAGCCTCCTGTGTATCAGCTTAAGGCTTTTAGCACTTCCATCTCATCCTAGGAAGAGCAGTAAATCTGCAAAGAATATGCCCATTCGCTTTATCAGGCTCAGGCTGCCCTGTATGCAAAGGCTGCATTCATTCAGCACCTGTTCCTGTGTGAGGCCTTCACTCTGAAATGTCCCTGAACACATATGCATGTCGAAGTCATGATTATTCAATTTGGAGTCTTGCTGATTGATTACATGTGTGGAAAAAGTAAGGCTGTGAAACAAGAATTCCTGAGTTCTAACTGTTGTTAGGTGAAACATTTTGTCACCAGATGGGTTGGACTACAATTCTCATCATCCCCAGATGGCATGGCTGTCAGCCATTGGGCAGGTGCCAGATTGGGGAAGCCTGCTTTATTGCATTATTATCTGTGCTTCACAGTCTACCAGGGTAAAAAAGGATTAATGGAGGGGGTGGAAAACAGGAATGTGTCAGCACCTTTAAGACTAACTGGCTTTTATTTTAATTTTGTGGATATAAATCAACTTCTTCAGATGCTATATAGAGTGATATCAAGGACTCAGGTATGAAACACACACACATATAGCTGTGAAAGTAGGATGATCGTAATAGGATCCAGAAAAATGCAAATCATGACGGCAGTTTTGGACCAACAATGATTCAGATTCTATCCAAGAATATAGGATAATGTGGCATATTCCAAGTAGTGTTATTGTTACAATTATGCTATTGGGATCCTACCTATGGTGATTTCATTCAGATTTTTTGTCAGTCTACTTAGAATTGCTCTGAGAACACCTATCACCAGTGGAACCATAATGGTTTCCTTTTTACATAGGTGCTGAACTTCACTTTGTAGGACTCAGTATGTCCAGGGCAATTCTAAGTAGTCTGACAAAAAATTGATAGACACAATTTTAAAGTGGTATATTTCATGATGGCAACTTGTAACAGAAAAAATTACAAATGGCTTAATGAGTTATTAAGTTTTACTAACTATTTTGAGCCCCATCTAAAAATAATAATTCTCTAAATGAGATGTCTCAATAGGACTTATGTTGTGGGGTTGCCATCTCATGAATGCATAAGGCTGCTTGTATGCTCTGGGAGAGGCTTTCAGTGATAATCATTGAAAACTCTATGTCCCTCCTTTTCAGTTGATAGGTTTCCTCCCAAACTAATAATGCAACATTTTGCAAAATATGTCATATGAATATGAAAACATTTCTTATCCATTCTTGGGCAGAACTCATGCTTGTTTTTTTTCCTCGGTTTTCATTTCTTTTCTCTTTTCGGTCTGATAGCAAAAGATATGCATATTCTCTGCAAGTAAAACATATAATCATAGAGTAATAAGGGGCTGCAAGTGCAAACCCCTTCTATGCATGAATATTCAACCACAACAGTCCTGGGAAATTATAATCCAACCTCTGTTTATAAATCTACAAAGAAAGAGAATCCATCATCTTCCAGGGAAATCTATTCCACTGTTATACAGCTCTTACTGTAAGAAAGTTATTTCTAATATTTAGGTGGAATTTCTTCTCTTGCAGTTTGAATCAATAGGTTTATGTTAACTTCAGTTTCTATATGACATCCCTTCAGACATTTAAGGATGGGTAACATTTGTCTTCTTTTCTCCTCAGTCATTTCTCATAAGGCTCGGCTTTCAGACCTTTAATTATTTTGTTCACTCTCTTCTGGTTTTTCACAATGGAATTTTATGGGGACAACGCCAGCCATGCAAATTAAGACTTTGTTTACTTTTCAATCACAAAACCAAGTACCCAAACTGCAAGAAAAATTACATCTTTCACTATTTGAGAGGCTGAACACATCCTAAATGTTTCATTTACTTCATTCCAAATTGCGTTTGGTCTCAGATATTTTTGGTTTAGAATTGCGATTTACTTGGACAGCTTTTTTAGCATCTATTGTACAATGTATTTGGGGCCTTGAAACTTTTTTCTGGATTTCTTTTGTTTGTGTCAGGAGTGACTTGAGAAACTGCAAGTTGCTTCTGGAGTGAGAGAATTGGACATCTGCAAGGACATTGCCCAGGGGACGCCCAGATGTTTTGATGTGTTACAATTCTTGTGGGAGGCTTCTCTCATGTCCCCACATGAGGAGCTGGAGCTGATAGAGGGAGCTCATCCGTGCTCTCCCTGGGTTCAAACCTGCGACCTGTAGGTCTTCAGTCCTGCTGGCACAAGGGTTTAACCCATTGCGCCACCGGGGGCTCCTTTTCTGGAATGATGATGTGGATGAGGATGATGGTGATAAAAGTAGAATTAGAAGTGACATTCTGCTAAACCTGCTAAGAACTAAACAGATTTAATAAAAATGTAGCAAATAGATCATAGTTTATCCAGGATTGGACTGAATGTCTCTGTGATTCTAATATTTTTTGGGTCATCATAAACAAGCAATAGAATGCAATTTCAAAAGGATTGCTGTGGCTTACAAAACTAGTCAAACAGCCTGTTAAATTCCTAAGCAACTAGTGCTTTCTGTCTTTGCTTCCAGTTGAGAAGATAGTGTCAATATCTCCAACATTTCCCAACAATATGGTTACAAGCTAATTGTTCCCTATCCTTCCTCATTTCCATAGAGATATTGTTAATTCTTATTATCAAATGGCAAAGGAAAACGTTAAACCATAGTAAGTTTGCTTCTTCATTAGTAATATCTGGTGTCACTAAAATCACAGTCAAAGGATACTTTCATGCTAGTTTAAGGAGGCCAAACCTGACCCTGGAAAGTGAGCTCCCTGCCACTAGCTGGAAAGAAAACCCCAGGTTCAAAAGTAATTTGAAGCTTGCCTTAGAATGGCATCTTCGTGGGATGCACTGTAAGACAGGGTGTACTGAGTCACTCTGTCTCTCTGTGTGAGTGTTTTTAAAAACATGCCCTGTGGAGAAAAATGCTAGCTAAAAGGGCTCCCTGTTTGGAATATTAGACTGAACGTCAAATATTTGAACTTTCCAACCCTTTAATAATCCCTTCAGACATTTATGGTCCCACTAATTATTTGCTGAGAAACTCTGTCAATGACAGATATTTTTCTTAAGCAGCATTAATTCCTCTTTTCACTTTCCACATAGATGAAATTCACCCATTCACCCCCTACCCCCGCAAACTCTGGCTTGCTTGACTTCAGGGGTGGTAAAGCGCTTATGAAGTTTGAGCGGTTAACTGGGAATCCTCAACAGGAAAACTATTAAGGGATGATAAATCACTGCCGAGAGGCCCCATGTGCAGTTTACAAAGTGCCGCAGCCACCAGTAGTGGTTCATGGAGGTGCAAGGAGGCAGGTATAAGTGACAGAGAGCAGGAGGAGGGATACGGCATTCCAGAGGCCAATGTGGGGCACAGAAGTTTGTTTATATTTCTGTTCCAGTGACTCCTGTGAAATACCCTCTGTCTGGACAAGGAACACACAGTGAGTGAAGGAAAGCATGCCTGGTATTTCTTGAAACATCAAGATGCTGATTTTCAAAAGGTAATTTGTAGAGAGAATTACATGGGATTATCGAGTCACAAGTCCAGGGCTGATTGCACCAATCAACATGGTCTAATTGCATGAACATTATTATATTACAACCTTTCTGGCGGCAGCAGATCAAAAAGTCCAGAGGAAAAGTGGGGAAAAAGAGAGTTCACCTCTCTGTTCCCATCTTTTGAACTCTGACAGCTTCAGATTACTAGACATCTTTCCTGGCAATGCTTTAATAAACTGAAGGAAAAAGGATGGCTTGTTTAGTAGGAGTGATGCGTGGAGAAAAAAGAGGGATAAGAATATATATGCTATAGAAGTCTTGGCTGCTTTCTATTTCTGTGGAATAGTACAAATAATTTTTATGGATTTGTGAAGAATAGCTTCATGTCTTGGGGACTAAGGGGTAGGGAAATGAATAAAGGAGAGGGGAGTTTTACAAAAATAAATACCTGTTCTTTTCAGTGGTGGCTTGTAGTTCCCATTCTAGGGAGGTAGAGACTCCCTTGCACACATTAGTCCAAAAATAGTGCACTATTTTGGATTGTTGTTGTTATGTGCCTTCCATTTATGGCGACCCAATCAGAGGGTTTTTTTTGGCAATATTTATTCAGAGGAAGTCCTCTAATGTTGGGAAAGGCTATGACTTGATGAGTAAGGTTACTTTGTGTGCTCAACTGTTGTGAAGGGACTTGGACAGTAGTCTCCCAGAGTCTATTCTAACCCTACACTGAGCATCATTAAAATGGATAGCTCCTTTGAAGTTCAGACTAAAACACGGTGTGGATAGATTGCCAACTGACATAGGAATTACCATCCACCATGAGTAATAATAATAACAATAAAAACCACAATAATAAACAACTTTATTAATAACCCGCCACTATCTCCCCAAAGGGGACTCGGGGTGGTTAACATGAGGCCAAGCCCAAAATAATACAACATAATACAACATAAACACAGAATAACAAGAAAATACATCATAACAAAATATATAAAATAGACCGAGTGGAATTGTTTTTAGTGGCGATGTGGTTTTTATGTCTTGGGCTTTTTATGTATTTTAATATGTTGTTGTTGTTATAGATGTTTTTAAATTGTATAGCATTGAATCTTGCTGTAAGCCGGTCTGAGTCCCTCTATGGAGGTGAGAAGGTCGGGGTATAAAAGTTTTAAATAAATAAATAACAAATAAAATAAACAATATAAAATTGCAAAATAAAATTGAACACAAAGGGTGGGCCAGATGTTTGAGATAAAATGTTAAAAGGTTAAAACCCTGGGTCAGATAGGGATAGAAAGTGCATTTATAAGAGAGGAGCCCGAGAAGGAAGAGCAATGGGATTTGACCTTCACAGGGGACAGGGGGAAGTGCTTTATTCTGAGGGCAACTGTAGGTGGAAACAACCAGATGGGTTGGGTGGTCGCTCTCCGAAGGCACATCGGAAGAGCCAGGTTTTTAGATCTTTCTTGAAGGTACCTAGGCTAGGGGCTTGCCTGATCTTCCCAGGTAGTGAGTTCCAAAAGCGCGGGGGGGGGGGAGGCCCTCTCCCTCATTCCCACAAGTCGAGCCTGTACTAGAGGAAGGGGCAAAAGAAGGGCCTCTCCAGAGGATCCAAGAGATCGTGCGGGTTTGTGGTAGGAGATGCGGTCATAAAGGTAGATGGGTCCCAAACCGTTCAGGGCTTTATAGGTGATGATCTGCACCTTGAATGGGGATGTGTTCGAATCCATTTATTCGAAAACACTTCCAATAGGTCTACCGATGAGAATTCTAGTCATCATGACCCTCCAGCAGACACCAGATCCAGGAATGATTACTTTCTTAGAGACAGGATTAGAGGCAGAGGATCTAGAAGCGGAAATTTTCACGGGGCCAGGAACAACTGCAGAAAAACTTAGTTGTCAATCTATCAGATCATGCACTTTCTGATTTTGAAATAAGAACCCTCAATAAAGGTCTGTCATTTGTTGGAACACCACATTGTTCTAATTCTATTATTCGCCATGATTTGGCACACCTTTTCCGCAATATCAGACTCAGGGAGTTCTTTTCTCGGGAGCCTTCCGTATCTTCTCATCAGAGTAATAGATTCTACATCAAAAGCACCTTCACGCCTTCCAACACAGTTACCAATATATGCGTCTTTGAGTAGACAATCATTAGGGAAATCAACAAAATAGATCATTCTTTGGATAGGCATCATCTCAACCTATCCAATACGGAGATATGAACTCTTCGTAGATTAGGCAATCACCCGGACATTCTGTTTAAATCAGCAGATAAAGGGGGTGCCATTGTGGCTTTGAATCGTCGTGATTACATCACGGAGGCTTACTCTCAGTTGAATAATAGTAAGTACTATAAACCCATCCCCACAGACCCTACCTCCAGATTCTCTAGAATCATTTTCAACATGGTCCATGATGCAGAAAGCATGGGCCACATAGATTCAAAGACTGCTACTTTTCTGTGTAAATCCAATCCCAGGATTCCTTTACTGTACCTCCTCCTCAAGATACACAAGCAAAAATCTCCTCCTCCCTGTCAACCCATTGTGTCAGGCAGTGGAGGCATTTTGGAACCCCTTTCCCAATTCTTGGATTCCCATTTGCAACCCTTTGTGTCCCAATCTAACTCTTACATCAAGGACACCACTGATCTGCTCAATAAAATAGTAGACCTTCATGTTGATCATGATGATCTCCTTGTCACTGCTGACGTAGAAGCGTTGTATACAAACATCCCTACCCACGAGGCCTGACAAGTGATTGCTGATGTGTTGGACATGAGAACCCACCCCTGTCAACCACCTACACATTTCTTAGTTGAATTATATGATTGTGTAACAGATTATAATTATTTCAGTTTCAACAATAATTTCTATATCCAGTGCGGTGAAGTTTCTATGGGTGCCACTGTTGCACCCACAATCGCCAACATTTTTATGAGCTCTCTTGAAAAAACACACTTATACTCGTCATCTGATCATCCCATGAGGAGCTGCATTAAGGGCTATTGGCGCTTTATCAATGACGTCCTACTCATTGTACGCCACTCGACCAAAGAAGATCTAAAAACTTGGCTCAACTCCTGGCACAATAACATCAGGTTCACTCTTACATCTAGCACCAATTCTGTTAATTTTCTGGATCTCACCATCTTCAAACATGGCAATCTTCTCAAAACCCAGTGTTTCCACAAATTCACAGACCGCAATTCACTTCTACATTATAATAGTTTTCATTCCTTTCCCCTCAAAAAGAGTTTACCATTCTCCCAATATATCCGGTTAAAGAGAAATTCTTCTTTTCTTTCTCATTATAATCATGATGCAGACTGTTTGAGCAAAAAACTCATAACTAGAGGTTATCCGTATTCTGTCATACAATCTGCCAGATCCAAAGCAGACCATAAAAATAGAGATGATCTGCTCCATCCCACTATCAAACAACCCACTCAATGTTTGATTTGGCCTTTAACCTTAACACCACATTCCAACATCATATATAACATTGTTAAAAAATTCTGGCCTCTTGTTTCTTTGGTTACAGGTCTACAATCTCCCCCCCTTCTTGCATACAAACATACTGCCAACATAAAGGACCTTCTAATTTACACTGACCACTCTATCAGGACCACCACTCCTGTTAACAGTCTGCGTACAAAACCCCGTGGACACTGTGGGATCTGTTCCCAGGTTAATCAATCACTTTCCATCACCAATAAAACCACTGGCAGGGTTTTGACACTCAGAGATGAGATCACTTGTGCCCATTCTGGGGTTATATACTGTTTAGAATGTGGGTGTGGTCTTCATTACGTGGGACAGACCTCACGACAATTACGTGTCAGAATGTATGAACACAGGTCGAAAATTAAGTGTCATTCACAGGAATCCACCCTGTATAACCATTTTCAGCAATACCATCATTCCCCTGACAGCTTTACCATATATGGTTTGCAAAGGGTTAAACTCTCTCCTCATAGTGATCTCTCTAGTCAGCTGCATAAGGCTAAGAGAAAATGGATTTTACTGTTAACAAGAGAAATCCCATGCGGGTTGAATGATTCCCTTTCGATTCAACAACCATATCCACCTGTTTCATGCTATATAAAATGTGTGTTTGTGCCTTTGTTTCTTGCTGTACATGGATTTTTACTTGTGATGTTGTTAGATACTATCGCCTTGGTATGTATTATTTATTTATTTATTTATTGTATTTGTATACCGCCTTTCTCAGCCTTTCGGCGACTCAAGACGGTTTACAGAAAGCAAGTAATACACATAATTTCAAAATGCACATAAAAACATTAAATACAATACAATAGAAACAATAAGCAACAGCCAGGAGACAGGTGTTTTTAAAGTCTCTTCCTCAGTCCCATTCCTCCTCTTAGTTGGCTTTGGGGGGGAGAGCAGCAGCGTTTCCTCCTTCTCCTCTCCTAAGCAACAGCCCTGTTTTTAAAGGTGTCCCATTCCTCCTCTTAGTTGGCAGATGGCAGGCAGATGTACTATACCATTTATACCATTTATGTTTGTTTTTGCTTGCTTATTGAACCTTCTGTATTGAATGCCTGTATTACCATGCAAACTGTTTTTTATGTTAGATTGCTTAAAATGCAGCAACGTGCCCTGATGAAGTGCTTGGTAGCATGAAAACAGCCTTAAACTGCAGGTGCACAGGATCTTTCCAAGCTGTCGGCAAGATTCCGGCTTGTCTTCAACCCTCACCGCGGCATTGTTTTGGCTCCAGCATTAGCCAGTACGTGAACCTCAGTCACCGACGGATTACATTTATCTACTTTACCTTTCGTCCACGGCATCTCCAGTTGGTTCGTCCTTTTTTGTTGACACGGACTTTGAACTCTCTGCCGTTCATCCACATCGGATTATAATATCGCACTGCATCTCTTGCTATTTACCTGGACCTTGTTTACCTTTTTGTTGCACGGGAACCAAGAGACCGACCTGGTCTTCCTATATGAACTTTGTCTTCAGTTTCCCCGGCACCAGACCTTAGTCTACAGAGACTGTTGAAATACCATATTATATCAGTCTTCTCGGGGCCAGGTTTGTTCATTTGTTTATGTGATTCCCTCTGTGGGTGTGTTATTTGATGCGTATGTGCATACATTTGTATGAGTGAGCTGGGCTTCCAGCCAATATTAAGCTCTAATTTACCTTTCGTCACAATAACAATAATAATTATTATTCAATTGATATATCCATTGTTTGTTTTTGGCTACTTAGCACGAACCAACCTTACTCTAGTGGTTCACCTTGCTTTTGTTTGTGCTAGTAAGCTCCCCATTTCCTTGTTTGTTCTAGTTTGTTACCCTATCAATGACTATTTTAACAAGTATAACTCTTAGAACTGGTGAAAATATTAATCCAAGTTATCCTTTCAAACCAACATTAGAAGTTACTAAAATCCTTGATTTATTTCACAAGAAAGGATAGTAGAATTATTGTTTGTTAAATTACTTCTGAAATATGACTGTTCTACCTTCACTGTCATAAAATGTAACAAAGATGCATACACTTATGTTACGTGCAACTCATTACTTTTAAGCTCAGAGAGAAAAGCAATTGAGTCAATTGAGCCCATAATTGAACTTCATTGCTCCTAACTGTATTTTACTTGGGGGCAGAGCAAGGGCCACTAATTTATAGCCCTGAGCTCCCAGCATAGGTGTTCCTAGGGAAAGTTTTGATTGCTCAGTGTTTTTACAGTGATTCTAACTGACCTTTTTATTTCTTCTTTTGCCCTTCACTGTTATTGAAATGTAGGGACTTGTAGTAGGTCTTCCTCGCCTTCCTCCTCAACACTTGGCCCCAAATCCCCAAGTGCTACCTCTTCAGCCTCCTGTTCTACCTCCTCCTCAGAAACAGAAGAGTAGTTCATAATAGGTGTGCTCTTGGATCCACTACTGCTCCTGAAAGGCCAAGTCCATCTTTTTATGGTACCTCCAGGTTGACTCATACATTTATCATTTGAAATACTACAACCCCTCTGTCAATGTGTAAACTGTCTCAACTTTCAAACACTGCATGACATCAAGAGATTTGAAAACCACCTCTCTATTGATTCAATCTGATAGAGCATTTTTGCACATACAGGTCATCAATTGATGGCAAACAATAAATGTGTAAGCCAGTCCTCAAGTAAATGGAAAAATTGTCTTTTCTTTATCATGTTTCAAAGTTGATCCCTGGAACACAAAATATACAGAGTGTATGTTCTTTCCTGCAGAAGATCTGTTTCATTTCCTGGCTGTTCCAGTTAAATGAGAGACAGAGAAATTGTGATCCTGTAAATGCTGCTAAGCTATCATGTCTATCATCAAATAGTAAATGAGACTGATAGGATTTGTGATACAGCTATGTTTGAAGATACACCTTTGAGTTAAATTATTATAAAAAGTAAGGGTAAGATCTCTGCTGGAAAGTCACTGCCAGTTACATTAACAAATACCAAAACAGATAAAGCTCTAGGTCTAGATCTAGACCAGGGCTGTCCAACTGGTGGCCCGGGGGGGGGGCGTACACGCCCCCCAGCCTGTTGGACACGGCCCCCGCTATGCCCCCGGCTGCCATTTTTAATTTTTTTTTTTTAAAAAGGCGGCCGAGGGGGAGGCGGGGCAGGGAGGAGGAAGTGAGCCAGCTCCTCCTCCCTGCACCGCCCCCTCCGTCCCTCTCTCCGCGCCGCCGATGCAAACCGGATCGCATCGGCGCCGGTGAGAGAGGGACAAGGGGTGGTACAAGGAGGAGGAAGAGAGCTAGCTCCTCCTCCCTGCACCGCCCTCTTCTTCCCTCTCTCGCCGGCGCCGATGCCTTGCAAGGGAGGGGGGTCCCCTGCAGCGCCTCCCTCCCTTGCAAGGCATCGCGGCAGCAGCTGAAGCCAGCGCCGGCTTCCACAGCTGCCGCGATGCCTTGCACGGGAGGGGGTCCCCGGGGTGGCGCCTCCTCCCTTGCAAGGCATCGCGCAGCGGCTGAAGCCGGCGGGCGGCTTCCGCGGCTGCCGCGATGCCTTGCAAGGGAGGGGGTCCCCGCGCCTCTTTTTTCCTTCAAGGCATCCCGGCAGCAGCTGAAGCCGGCGAAACCGCCAGCTTCATCTGCGGCTAGGATGCCTTGGAAGGGAGGGGGGTGCCCCGTGGCTCCTCCCTCTCTCCCAACGCATCCCGGCAGCCGGGGTGTGGGGGTGTGGCTGGGGGCGTGGCTGGGGCGTGGCCAGGGGCGTGGCTGGGGGCAGGGCCGGGCGGCCCCCCAGGTCATCAGTGACCTGGAATCCGGCCCTTGGCCGGTTAGAAGTTGGACAGCACTGATCTAGCCAGTAAGACTGGGAGTTGCAACTATGGTCTTCCAGGATGTTAAACATTCTCATCAACATCACTCAGCAAGACTAATACTAATGGACTGTAAGAGCTGAAGTCCAGACAATTTAGAGGGGCAATGTTACCTTATCCCTGAACGAGCCAATACAAAGACAGCATGATATATCCATACCTTCAGGTAACAGAATCAAGTCCCACTAAGCTGTTAATATGGATCCCTGTTATGTAAAAATGAAATGGATTACACTTGATTAAGTACAACTTTCAAAGGCAATTGCAAAATTTCACTGGACAAAAGTGACTTATAATGCCTGTTGCTGCTACAGGGTATAAAATAGAGTTGAGGTGGACACACCTTGTAAAGATGGAGATCATAAAATGAGGCAGTTGAAAGGAATCTGGAGAGCGGAAGTCTGATAAGGACCTTTATTCGACTTGCAAGCATTTCAACTCGAGTGATGATTTCCAGATGTACCCTCTTCCAGATGTTAGGACTTCCAATTACATCCTAATTCCTGTTCTGTGTTATATTGGGAAGGGAGGGAGTGAAGGGAAAAGGAAAAAGAGGCTTCCTATACCATTGGGTGCTTTCACAAATCAGAAACAAATTATTTCCTTCTCTCCTCCTCTCCCTTTTCTCTAACTTTGTCTTGACCATTTTGAGCCATTATCTGACATGATGGAAGCAACACTCAGCCCATGTCTTGTTAATTCCCTGCGGAGTAGGGGCTGGAGATGATTTGAAGAGCAATTCAACAAGAGATGGGTGTTTTCCCCTTACACCACTACTTTTCTATCTGGAATCATTTTCTCCAAAGCATCTCCTTTCATTCAATCATTTAATGGAAGGAGAGGGCATGCCCGTTCCAGTGAGCTCAGGCAAAAACAAACTGTTGCAGCTACTTATAGTTTGTCTGTTCTTTTAAAAAATAATGTATACCATCTTGAGAACAGATGTCTAGGTTTTCATCATAGACATGTTGGATATGAAAGGGATGTTTAAAAATATCATAACATTCATGTATGGAGTGTGCAGCTAATTTAATTGGTGGATATTGGTTTTGTGTCCTGTAGTTCCACCCTGATCAAACAGTTAAACTAACTTTGTCTAGAATTCTTAGAAAAACATACAATGGCAGCAATTGAGCACAAAAGGCTATGACATGCAAACTGACCAATGAGAAGCAAACATTACTAACAAACTATGTATATCATATATTTTGAGCTTATTCAAAGATCTTGGTTGTTATCAGATCAGAAAAATATATCAAGATCTTATGGAATATGGCTCAATATTTTTGTGTATGTGTGAATTAGTAGAACTTTCAACATTTTCTCTAGCTAAGCAAACTGGTTTCCCCCTAATGTGGATCTACATCATTAGGTTTTATGATCTGTTTCTGACTCTTTTCCTTCAGAAAGTATGGTATGAAATCTTATGTTAGCTTGCTTAAGTCTTTGTGATTTTGTGCCTTTAGAAGCAAACCCCTTTATTTATTGTGTTAGAAGCAAACCGAGTGTACAGTTGTAATGAATTTTAAAACACAAACAAAGTGAAAAAAACTGGCATTATACTAAATGTTCTTTGACCAATAACTGGTCACTTGGAATGCCTCTGGTGTGGTTGTTAGAAGGTCCTCCATTGTGCATTGCAATAGGTGGTCTGTGGTTTACTCTTCTCCACACTTGCATGTCGTGGACTCCAATTTGTGACCCCATTATTAAGGTTGGCTCTGCATCTTGTGGCGCCAGAGTGCAGTCTGTTCAGCACCTTCCAAGTTGCCAGTCTCTTATGTGCCCAGGAGGGAGTCTGTCATTCGGTATCAGCCATGGATTAAGGTTCTGGGTATTAGCCTGCCACTTTTGGACTCTTGCTTGCTGAGGTGTTTTTGCAAGTATCTCTGTAGATCTTAGAAAACTATTTCTTGATTGAAGGTACTATACTGGCTGATATCCGAACAGGGGGTGGGCCGGGGATGTTACTGCCTTGGTCCTTTCATTATTGGTTGCTACTTCCTGCCAGATGTCAGGTGGTGAAATACTGACAAAACAGTATAATTTCTTCAGTAGTGTGGGAATAGACATCTTGTGATTATTTATTTATTTATTTCCAACATTTCCCCCCCATTCTTCTCAACCCCTGAAGGGAGACTCAGGGCGGCTTACAACGGTAGCAATTCGATGCTGACAACATACAACACATTACAACAACATTATACAAGCAAAAAAAAGCATTAGATTAAAATACATTGGATTAAACATTATTATTAATTATATAGCCGACTCCAAATCTAATTTAGTGACCGACGACTCAATCCAAACCTGTCATTGTCAGAGTTCAAGCATTGTGAATACTGCCAAACTTACTGTCCAAAGGACTGGTGCCAAAACCATGTCTTGAGCTTCTTTCTAAAAGAGAGGAGGGATGAAGCTGACCTAATTTCGCTAGGGAGAGCATTCCACAGGTGGGAGGCTACCATCGAGAAGGCCCTGTCCCTTGTCCCCACCAATTGCACTTTTGAAGAGGGCGGGACCGAGAGCAGGGCCTCCCCAGATGATCTTAAATTCCGAGGCAGGATGTAGAGGGAGATACGTTTGAACAGGTAAGCTGGGCTGGAACCATACAGGACTCCAGCGGTGGCTGTTAGGGTGGAACTGGGCCTGCAGCAAATTAACGGTTTGGCAAAAATAAGAGCGTTCAACTATTTATGTAAAATTGCCAACTTAGACAACGATAGACTCCTAGAATCTGTCTAGAAGAACAGCGCATGGCAGCTAGGAACGCTTCCTGGGTGCTTCATCTTGAAACTTTCCTGAGAACCCGAGGTATACAGGTGAATGCACAGGGAAGTTACCCACCTCGTACCAGGGAGTTAGTTAAACAGCGCATTGTGGATATACAGGCACAAGAGGATATACACGGGCTAGCGAACATCAAATCCCTAAAATGGTTATCGGTACAACAACATGTATTTAAGAGGGCACAATATCTAACACACCAGCTCCCTAAGTATTTAAGGCTCGCCATGACTAGGGCAAGATTTGAGCAGATGGAGACAATGGAGAGATACGGCAGATTTCACTCAATACCATACTCCGATAGAATTTGTATCTGTGAGGCTCCAAGTAGAAAATATTAGTCATATACTCTTAAACTGCCCGATATATGCAATAGACCGGGCTAAACTTCTAGGCCGATTTTGGGAAACAAGGAACATTGGGCAGAGCAACATAAGATTAACTGGCTCCTATCCCATGCGAATCCCACCATAATAAAAGAGTGGCCTCCTTTTTGGTGAAGGCCAAGGAGGAGGCAGAGATTTATTGCTTGGATTGGCACCAACTGCTGGGGCGGCGAAGATCAGTAGTGGAAGTAGGATTAGCACTATAGAACTATGAAGATAGATAGGGCACATCCACTCCAAAGTGACAGTGATTAGCTTTCACACTGTCTCAAACCAATTTTAGTTACCAGATGAGGATGAATTGATCATGTGATTATCTGACTATATTATATTACATTTTACCCTACTATATTTTATTTCATTCTGTTTTATTGGTGTAATATATATTGATATGACTGATGGTCTCTCAATAAAGATTCATTTCAGATGGTCAAGACCAGCACTTTGAATTGTGCACAGAAGTGGACTGGCATCCAGTGGAGCTGACATAACAGAGGGGTGGTAACGCAGCAGGAGAAGCCCCCTGACCCAGATACTAATGAAATGAAACATTATCCTTTGCAGAGGTTTTAAGATAAGGAAAAGTTGAACTTGCTCACTTCCAATTGTCATGGGCAAGAACTAAATGTCCAAGTGAATTCCTATTTTTTCATTCTATTATCAATGCACAAGATAGATGAGGAAAAATACAAGAGTAGCTGTCATGATCATTAAACAAAATAGATGAGACTTTATGTCTTGATTAAATTATCTTGATACCTCTTGAAATGACAGGGTTCAAGATTTAGCAAAGTAACCTTTTTGGACTGTGATGGACAAGGGGGTCTGGGAATCTGAGGATTGGAGTCCCCAGAAAGTAACTTTGCCAATTTCTGGTGGTGTGGCTTCCCTGACCTCCCTCTTATGACCAAATTCCCCATGGGAATATGATTTTAGTATTGGTTGACCTTCCAAGGATTGGTCTTGGGAGAAGGATGATTGCCTCTACAGAGCAAACATGGTACATATTTCTATTACTAGAGAAGATGAGCGTGGTGTAGCAGTTTGGGCTATAGACCTGGTCCTGCTAGATTCAGGTCCACTCAGCCATGAATTTCACAGGGTGACTTTGATTTTCTCTTTCTCTGGCTGACCTTCCTATTTGTTTTTGTTTAAAGATAATGGGTGGTAGAAAAGATATTTGTATAATGATTTGAGCTTACTGGACAAAAGACAAAATATTGTAACAACAAAGAAATAAATTAGATTTCTACCTCCACAAGCAATATATTATGTTTTAATCATGGAAGAAAGTAAAAAAATGTTTCTTTCTTTTCCTGTAGGCTAATGCATGAAAGTGGGAAGGATTCATAGTAATATAAAGACCTATCAAAAGATGTAAGTGTAAATGCTATTCAAGGCAATATAATTTACATATGGTAGGTTACTTAATCTTAATAGATCCTAATACATTAACTAAAGCTAGATTAATCTTGATCAATTCTAATAACCAGGGATCTCACTCTGGCTTCCCATACAAGAGCACAGGGCAGGATACGGATGCAAATTTGAATCCTGATATGTTTCATTGAGAAAAGTACAAGGACCAGCTAGGAACAGAAGCACTGAGACAGAATATGCTCCCCATCATGCAGCCATGATCTGGCTGCTGTTATTGATAATAGCTGCCTGCGGACTTACAAGGTCAAAGCAGTAGCTTGGAAGCAGACTGGGGTCGTGGCTCAGGAAAAAGGGAACTGGGGAGATTTACACTTAATTTAGCTCCAATCAGCCCCTAAGTAGATGATAAACAGGAAACACTCTCTGTAGGCATGACATGAAATAGTATTGCTGTCACCTTGAATGAGCAAGCCCAAGCTTCACAGAGGCGGCAATACATTTAAACAGCCCTGTAGGATGAAACTTGGCTTCCTATGGCCCTTTGATTGCTCAGTTGATAGAGGTGCCTAGGCTATAAACCATCAATAAGCTACTATCACTGCTGAAAGCAGGCGGGCTCGCCTATCACAGCAGATGGGAAGGGAGCAAATAATATTTGTCTTGCCTTTCAAATTGATTTCCTGTTTTGAGTGAGGCAGAGTGTGCCCATATGTTAATCAGATCAGTAGGAGAGATAGCAAAGTTCAGGTCAACAGACCACCACTTGACATGCCATTAAAAATAAAAGGAGGAAGAAAAGGCCTTCCATGACCCAGAAGGGCTCTGTGAAAGGAGAAGCTTTACAAATGGCAAAGGTGATGTGAAATGATCAGCCCCCATGAACTGAGCAAGCACTGCCATGCATGATACTAAAGGCCATCTCTACATGGAATTACTGCATTCAGACTCTGGAAAGGGAAAAGCTGGACTCAATTCACACTCATTTCAATATCATTTTGGGAAAGCTTGGTTGATTTAGCCTTAAACTTGGGAAATTTTATTTTACTATACTGGCCATGTCAGCTGGGGGAGTCTGGGACCTGTAAATCAATTCACAGTCACAACTAGATCAGACCCACTGAATCAAAAATACAACAGTAAAAAAGCAAATATATGGCATTTTACTGCCTTTTTCATTATAGCACTCCAAATCTGAATTACTGAGGCAACCACCTCATTCTAACTAATGGTAGAGCTGTTCGGTCCCCTTGTCTACGCTCACTGATATCTTCTACTTTATTTACTTTGAAGATACCTTGAGGGCTGCTCATTTGATTCAGGAAACAGCGCTTTATACCTATGTTCTTTACTGTTTCTTGGGGTTTTTTATTTTGTAACCTGCACCAGGGGTGGACCTCAAATAATAAAGTATTATTATTATTATTATTATTATTATTCAGGAAACAGGATTTGACTTTCTTGTATTTGACCTGTATGACCTCTTTACTCAAGCTGATCACTCTCATCACCCATGACACTCCCGGGCAACAATAAGTCTAGCACTCTTGAGTAGATGCTGAGGCCCTGGCAACTCATCAACCTCCACTACAAGGATGATGCTGTATCATTACCATTATTCTTCTTGATCTTGGAGTCATCAATATTTCAGAAGAACAGAGACTTACATGGGCAAAAGGTCATCCCAGACAGGACGTGGAGGAGAAGATCTCAAGTTCCCTTGAGATTACACTGGGTTGGAAATGAGTACCACTAAAATGGTCAAGCAAAATGAATTCTTTGTGATGGAACTCTCTCTGGAACTATGAATCAGAAATGATCTACATGATCATTATAGTACTCAGATTGTTATCACCTTCAATTGGATGATCGTGATTGTTTTCACTGTTTTGTTAAAATGTATCTGTAAATAGCCAAATTAATAATGAAATGTCTGCAAAAGTTGATCCTCCACCCTAACCTTAAAAACAGTTCTAGATTCCATGATGTTAAGCATCCAATGGCCATCCTGGTGGTAGAGTCACTCTATCAACAGGTTCTTTATGGAGAAATCTGCCAACTGCATGAAACAGCTTCTATGAGATTTAAATAGCTTCTGATCCAACTTCATTCCAAGCATAATTTTTGTCCAATATTAACTTGCTTAGAATCAAACAGGTCTGTAAAGGGTTAATTCATCTTTTATCACATCTAAAATGTATGTGACTGAAATCCCACGACCGAACTTCACATTTAGCCCTTGAAGCTTTCTCTCTCTTTTTTGTTGTTCATGACTCCATACCCCCTCCTCCCACCCTATTACACTTATTTTATGCAGCTAATTTTACACAGCTTTCTTGGGTCAATCTCATCCCAGGAGAAACACAGCACAAAGGAAGAAGAAAATATGCACTGAAGAGCACAGGAGAGGAAACACTAGAGGTATGTGCTATGTGCATTATGTACCCCAAATGACAAAAAACAGCAGAGGGATTTCCGGTAATGCAAATATGCCCTTAGCATAACCCCATTGCATCAATACATATTATCTGTGAAAGAATGACCACAGGGGGAAAAAGGCACACTCGCTGGGGAACATTTTACTGTATTTGAGTTCCATTTATCTTTGTTTGATGCTATACTGCTTTATTAGAGTTAGTTGAACAAATTACCCTGAGAACAGAATATGGTTTTTAGAAATTTCCCATAGATGACAAGCAGGCACTTGCTCTCTCTCGCTCTCTCTCTCTCTCTCTCTCTCTCTCTCTCTCTCTCTCTCTCTCCTGCTTCCCACTTCATTTTCTTGGTGTAAAAAGCTGATTTGTAGAGCTTACCACCATAGCAACCATGCCACACATTATGGGAAATAAACTGCCACAGTGAATTATACTTACTTTATTTACTTAGGCAATCCCTCATAGCCCGAGGATGATGGACCTCCAAGTCTGGTATGTTGGTGGTGGGTTCGTAGGTGGCTGTGGAGCCCTATTCTTGATCTACGTGCTCTTCCGCAGTGAGAACATTAGTTTCCAGGTGGAAGGTGGTCCTGGTCAGGGTTGACTTGATCCGCCTTCCTCTTGGCCTGTTTCTCCCTTTCACCCTCCATTTGTGCCTCTTTGATTCCTGCAGCACTGCTGTTTACAGCTGATCTCTAGTTAGAGCACTCAATGGCTAGGGCTTCCCAGTTCTCGGTGTCTATGTCATAGTTTTTTAAGTTGGCTTTAAGCCCATCCTTAAATCTCTTTTAAAACTACTTAAAACAGTACCCTTAGAAGAATTGATAAAATTATATTTTATCCCTGAATCTGGGCTCATCCTAGCTTCATGATCTGTTTGGATGTAAGGCTGATATTTCAGTCATACTCAACAATACACAGACAGGCCTAGCCTAAGCACACATCTATGCATGAGAATTCAAATTCTCTTTAATTTCCAAGCATGTTCTTCTAAGGGAACTGAAGGTTTCAAGAAGCTTTTTGACAGGACCATTTATAATAGGGATAGACAACCTGCTACCCTCTGTAAGTTTTAGTCCCCAGCTCTTCCAATTTCTGATTATTGGTCATGCTAGCTGGGGCTTATGAGGGTTGTAGTTCCAGGCACTTGGAGATACCGCATTGATAACCCGTGTTGTAAACTGTCTGCAGATTTGAGACATGGTTAGAGCACAAAACCCATACTTCTTCTTGCTCCATACTCCTTCCATGTAGCCCCACTGTGAGCTCTCCGTGGTCCTGATTTGCCTTTTGTCACAGCTATCCAGAAAGACCCCTGAAGGCTACATAATCAATATGAAGACATCATTATACCATTGAAGCAGTGGTGCCTGATGGTGACTCTTATATTAGTAGGATAATTAATCCGCTCCAAGTGTCAGTCAACCATAGATGTCCAAAGTTGTTCACTGTTGTTTGTTGTTGTGTATATCTCTGAGTCCTGACTTACTGTGCCCCTAAGGCACAGGATTGTTTTGGCAAGATTTGTTCAGAGTAGTCTTTGTCTTTTCCTTCCAATTAGGATGAGTCAGAGTGTGACTTGTTCAATGTCACCCAATGGGTTTCCATTGCTGAATTGAAACCCTTGTTTCCAGACAGAACTCAAACTACTATACTATGTTGGCTCTCAAAGTTTTGCACTCCACCCCCAAACAGGTTCAGCTTATTGGAATGACTCCTTTAAACATAAAACCACATGATGGAAGCATGACCTATCAATTATCACTCCGCTAGAGAATTATTACAATGATAACCGATACATTTATAAAAAATGCCCAAAGAACCATATACTTTAAGGCAGTCTTTCTCAACCAGTGTGCCGTGGCACACTAGTGTGCCATGACGAACCTCCTGCTGTGCCGCGAGAAAAGCTCTCTGCCCCCCTTCCTCCCCCCTCCTGCCAAACTCCTGCTGCTTGGGGGAAGAGAAAGGGCCGGGGAGTGGCGAAGAAAAAGAAGAAGGGACGGGCGCTGCCTCCTTCGGCTGTTTCCCCAGCCAGCCTCCAATCCACCATGATGCCCACCATGACTCTCGCCCCTCACTCGCTGAAGCCGCGTGGAGGAGGAGCCCCACCCACTAAAGCCCGTCCACCGCTTATGCTCCTCCTGTAGGAGAGCTGAAGCTGGGGGGAGGGGGCGGGGCATGGCACGGCCTGTAGGAGAGCTGAAGCTGGGGGAGGGGGCGGGGCCTGGCTCTGCCCCCTCCCCGGCTCGGCACTCCCAGCAGCTGCTCCAGCTTCGAGGGGACAGTGCCAAGCCAGCATTGTGCTGGCTCTGGCACGGCTGGCTTGGCACTGCCCCTCAAGCCTGGAGCAGCTGCTGGGAGAGGTGAAGCCGAGGTAGGGGCGGGGCATGGCGCAGCCTGGCTCCGCCCCCTTCCTGGCTTCGGCACTCCCAGCAGCTGTTCCCAGCAGGCCACCAACCCCCAGCCGTTCTTTACTGTGTTAGAGTGTCATTTTGTGTCAATTTGGTTGGTGGTGTGCCCCCGGATTTTTTTAATGTTAAAAGTGTGCCGTGGCTCAAAAAAGGTTGGGAAACACTGCTCTAAGGGACAAACCAAAGATCCAAGACATATGAGCCTGCCTGAATCTTATGCTTACTAGTGAGGGTTTGCTTGCCACTCCATCCCTCTCTCAGGCTGATCTAGTGAGGTCATAGGAAATTGTCTTTTTGGTGGCTTTCCTGTGCCTTCAAACTGTCTCACCTCCTCCTCTTTTTTTTGCTGGCTGGCAAATACCTTCTTATTTAAACAAGTCTTCAGAGTTTAATTTGTTGTGTGTGCTTTATGTCTTTTAGCTTTATTTTAAATCAACACTTCATAGTAATGTTTTAATGGGCTGTTTAATGCTTTTGAAACTTTTGTAACATTATTTCAGCTATTTTGTTTTAATTTATATTATAAGCTGCTTTGAATAGCATTTTAGGAGATAGGATGGATATAACAAACAAACAAACAAAAAACCAAAATACTTTAAAGGTACAACCAGCAGTTATAGTGGAAACTTAATTTTTTGAGGGAGGCTGATGTATTTTACTGCACAGTGCTGGCATAATTCTTGTCCGAGTATACACATTTCTTGCCTCTTTTCAATTCCAATTATATAGGATATGAATCTTATGATGGACCTTGTAGAGATTGGAAGGAAAGAGATTTGCCAGCAACTTCCTAACTTCTCAGCTTACAAGTCTTACTTTGTGTTTTGTAAATCTGACTGCACAGTGTCAATCTAGAGTCTCTGATTATGGTATTGAACTTCTATGACTTGACATCGCTGTATGAAAAGGCATATTCAATGCTGTTTTGTGCCTGTTAATAAGTCTGATCATACAACTGAACATCTAATCCTTGCCAGACACAGGAACTGTACTTCTCTTCTGTTATGTATTCCCCTTGCCCCCACTCCACAGTGAATCTGGCTGTTTCGGAAAGGAAATGACAAATAATCCAGTTATACTCAGCTGAAGCAATGCCAGAGAAAGCTTTATCTCAAATACACAGCTGTTGATATTAATCAAGTTGCTAAAAGGGAATGCATTAAAATATGTGATGGTTGTGGCAAATTAAAGAGGCATTTCCTCAAATGAATGAATGAATGAATGAATGAAAATATTCACATCCCATCTTTCAATTCATAAAGAAATACTTGAGGAAACACATTCCATAAAAGCTGCAATACTTGTTAAAAGACAGAGTTACTGAATTGTCTGAGATTTCATTGAATCATAGAAACGATAGGACCATCTAGTCCTATCCTCTGTCATGCAGGAAAACTGATTCCAGCCCCACAGGACCTCCTATTTGTGAAGACCTGGTAGAATCTATCATGGAACGCTCTGCTGCGTGATATTCGTGTAGCAACTCCATCACAGCCCTGAAGAAGCGAAACCCGCGAAACGGTGAAACGCTTTGGTGCCATGACACTCCAAGCCGTTGGCAAAGCTTCCACCATCGGTGTGAAGTCTAGTTGCCCTGTACGCTACGCTACACTGCCTGGCAAAGGTTCCCTGCTACTACGAGGAAACCTCGCGCCATCCTTGCAATGAGATTTTCGTTGCAGCAGCTCACGGCATTTGTTCCACTTTACGGCTAACAAGCCAGTCGAACTTCGGTCCCCGCGGCAGACCACCCGCTTGTCCCGCATTCTGAGTGAGTACCACACCGAAGTTTGGACCCCCAAGCTAAGATTTAGCCCTTGGACACCAAAAGATAGACCGTGTCCCACCTCCTGCAGAAAGTAAACAAACTTTCCCACAACCGGAGCAGGAAAAGCCGCGGCTTTGCCGCTTTACATCTCCAAGCAAACCATTCAGTTTGCAAAAAACACACCCAGGGACTCCAACACATGCATTTACAGCGATAGACAACATTCAACTGTTTACCTAGTGATTTTCCTACAACAAATGTGTATATTTTATGTACCCTATTGCAATGTGTGATGCATATATGTTTATTTAGTGACTTTATATCAATTATTGTGACTGTAACCTATGTGCCCTGCATTCACCTTACTAATCTGTGCCTAAATCCATGTGTACTGTGCTTCTGCTTTGCACCCTGTGTTATAATTGCACTATATGTGTAAGTCTATGTGTGTTTTTGATAAATGATTGTGATAATATCTCATTGGCTTTTCCCTATTCATTCATGCTGGTTATGATATTCATTATTCTCATGCACACTGGGGATTTCTAGCATCATTGGTCTCACAGGAACCACAGCATTGCTCCCATAGAGGTGCACTCACCCAGATCCTATTGCAGGTTATCTGTGAACCTTGTGGATTGCTCTTACTATTTGTTTTTGTTTGTATGCAGGAAAACTCAACCATAGCACTGCTGAGAGATGGCCACCCAATCTCTGCTTAAACAGAACTTCAAAGAAAAAAAAAGCAAACTACCCTCCAAGGCAATCTATGCTATATTGACCTTATCTTACTATTAGAAAGTGAGATAGGTGGAATCTCTTTTTTGTAATTCAAATCTATTGGTTAATATTTTACTTCTAGAGCAGCACAAAATAAGCTGGCTCCATCTTCCAAATGACATATCTTCAGATACTTATAGAAAGTTGTCAAGTCATCTTTCAATCTTCTCTTCTCCAAATTAACACATCTAGCTACCTCAGTCATTCTTCATAGGGCTTGTTTTCAGGAAGATGCCCTTCTCCACGAAAGTACATATTATAGCTCAAGAAGCCAAATCTGTTTAAATGTCGCCATCTCAAGAACCAGTTGTTCACTTCTAGCATTCTTCTCCACTTTTCTGGCTGATAGCCTTCAACAGGAAAGAGGGATGAAACCTATAACCCAAGATTTATTTATTGATTTATTTACCTTATTTATACACCACCTTTCTCTACCCTGAAGGGGACTCAAGGCAGCTTACATATGGCAATTATTCAATGCCTTGGAACATATATAAGCATTAAGCTTAAAATCAATTGAATTAAAATATATGTTAAACATTTAAAAGCATTTCATTCAGTGTTAAATCAAGCCATCCAAAAATCATAATCCAAGGCCATTCCACAATCATTGCACATATAGTATTCCAGTCTATTATTGCACTGTGCTATTCTTCAAATGCCTAATTCCAGAGCCAGGTTTTTACTTTCCTTCTAAACTCTAGGAGGGATCTAATGTCACTGAGGAGAGTGTTCCAAAGCTGAGGGGCCACTACTGAGAAAGCCCTGTCTCTCGTTCCCACCTGACATGCTTGTGAGGGTGGTGAGACCGAGAACAGAGCCTCTCCAGATTATCTTAATCTCTGAGGTGGTTCATAGGGAAGGATACATTTGGACAGGTAAGCTGGGCCGGAACTGTTTAGGGCAGTGATTCTCAGCCTTCCTTATGCCATGACCCCTTAATACTGTTCCTCATGTTGTGGTGACCCCAAAACATAAAATTATAGTAGTTCATGCACTGATAACTCCTGCACTCGCCTCCCCGCTTGGAATGTGAGAGGCTGGCCAATAATTGTGGAGAAGGGCTTTTGATGGGAGGATTCACCGTCTGTTTCCAAAAAAGCAGAGAGATTTTCAGCCTTCTTTGCCAAAAGGGTTCTTAATACCATCAAAAATATGTGTTTTCTGATGGTCTTTGGGGACACCCCCCCCTTGCAACCCCTCCAGGGGTTCCAACCCCCAGGTTAATAAAGGCTGGTTTAGGGTTTTATAGGATAAAACAAGCACTTTAAATTGTGCTCAGAAGTGGACTGGCAGCCAGTGGAGCTGACACAACAGGGGGTTGTATGCTCCCTGTACACTGCTCGAGATATAACAAGAGCATGGACCACCATGGCCAAGTCTGACTTCCCAATGTATGGGCTCAACTGGCACACAAGTTTTAATTGTGTAAAAGCTCCCCTAGCCACTGCTGAGACCTGGGGTTCCAGGCTCAACAATGAGTCTAGAATCACCCCCAAGCTGTGAACCTGTGTCTTCAGGGGGAGTGTAACCCCATCCAGGATAGGCTGTAATGCTATACCCTGTTCAGCCTTGCAACTGACCAAGAGGACCAATGTCTTGTCTGGATTGAGTTTCAGTTCGTTCACCCTCATGCAGACCGTCACAGTGGCCAAGCACCATTTCAGGACCTGAACAGCCTTCTTAGTAGCAGGTGAAAAGGAGTGATAAAGTTGAACATAATCTGCATACAGATGACACCGAACTCCAAAACTCCAGATAATCTTTCCCAGCGCTTCATGTAGATGGGACCCAACAGGACAATGGCTGTGGGGCCAACAGGTGTCTCCCAGCAACACTTTCTGGGAATGGCCCTCCAGGAAGGACTGTAGCCACTGCAAAACAGTATCTCCAAGAACCATTCCCATGAGACATCCCAGAAGGATCCCATGGTCTATGGTATTGAAGGCCTAGATAATACCATTGTAATGTTAAAATATTGTAAGCCTGTTTTAACTTGTAAAACACCATGTACACGAAAAGTGCTATATAAAAATAAATGTATACTAAAAGTGTACATGCACACATTTAAAAAATTCCTCATCTGATTTGAGTGTTATACTGTGAATTTGAAGGCCAGGGTTCAAATCCCTGCTTGGCCATGGAAGCCTCTGGAAACCCACTGAGTGATCGTAAACAAGTCACATTCTCCCAGTCACTGATGGAAGCAAAAGCAAACTTCTTCTGACCAAATATTGCCATTTAAAAACACCATGATAGGTTCACCATAGGGCCACCATAAGTTGGAAAAGACATCAATGCACACAATGACAACAACAACCCCATAAGCCTATATAAGGAAGAATTGAGATTGACTTGAAATTGTTCATAACATGGATATATTCCTAGAGAACTAAATGTCTCCAGGAATATGCAACTATTGTATGTATGAATATATATATATATATATATATATATATATATATATATATATATATGATTATGTCTGTTTTTATTTTGTCAAACATATCATTGACTTTGAGGCACCAGTACTGTATACAATGTTGTTTACTAAAACATGATGGAACCCCCAAAGCACAGAATATCAGTCTGTTTTTCAAGTTAAAAAGAAACTCTATAATTGTCACACATTCACTTTAGCATGGTATAATAGAGTTACAAATATAATTTAAGACGGAATTGCTTTTTTCTTCAGGTTAAATTACTCCCCCCTCTTTTCCACATAGATTTGTGAAGGGGTTCTTGAAAACAACGATCTTTAAACAAACTTATCTTTATGGGGAAGGGAATGCTTTTGAATCAACATGCAAAGGGGATACGTGCTGCCATATGCTCCTTTGCCACCCATTAGTCAGTAGCTGATCATTAAACTCCCACTGATGTTTCCTAACTATCATCTTTGTGGTGTGTTCCCTGCCCCCCCCCCCACCTGCTTTGCAGCATATGAGCAAGGAGGAGCACGGGTGGCAGATTGCCTGGTAGACAATACAACCTCTCATGTAGTATGGTTGTTTGTTCAAACACAAACAATAGAGACATTTTGTGATTACCATTTGTCAGCTACCAAAGGGTTCCCCTGCCCTCCCTCCCTCCTTCTTTCTCTTCTTTCACTCATTCTTGTTTTCTTCTTCTTCTTCAGCCCTTTGGTGCCTACCAGAAAACAAAACAAAAAAACCCACACACATCTTTCTTTTTCAGTCCCCTTGAATTGACCTGTGGTGTTATGATGTCATTTAGAGGAGAAATTATTGGAGTGAGAGTGGATCATAACAATAGGGGCCTTGTGGCAGACACATGACAGAACAGTGAGGGGCTGTTGGTAACTTTATTGAGGAATGGGACGTCACTCTGGCAGGTGCTCCCATTGTTAAAAGTCCCCGCTCTTAGACAGCAGTCCCAGATGAGTTGCTGTCATTTCATTTCGATTATTTTTTGTTTTGCTTTTGCATGGACTTTCTGTGATTGTCACTGGTTAAGTGTTCGATGTAGCCATCCTGATCGCCTGGTTTCATCCTTCTGTAACATAACCCTTTAAATCATTGCATTTCCAAGCCATATGGCCCCTTGCTAAAGTAACTTTTGTACTTTTTCCAAGCCATATGGCCCCTTGCTAAAGTAACTTTTGTACTTTTTTTGAAGGAACATAATAACTTAATGTTTACTCTGCTAATACAGGCTTAACAGCTTCATCAATACTGATATCATTATTTTAAAATATCATCCAGAAGACATACTGAGTTCTATTGATAACATTCCTTATTATATTTTTTCAGTTCCATAGTTGTTACTTCTGATGTTTTTAAATGTGGCAAATTCAGTCTTTTCTTCACATCTATATCATGTTTGATCACAAGTTTTGTTGCAGTCCATAATTGTTAACAAAACCCTTCTTGTCAGAATAATATTGAAAATCGTGTTTGAAAAAAATGTGAGACCCAACAACAGTTATTTCATAATCAAGCATCTCATAGTTTTGAGATCACATACGCTCATGCTGTTATAAATACATCTGCTACTATTTTGGATAGTTTTGTTCTAGAGTTTATTATGCAGACACTGTGCATTCCTCTCAGGAAAAAAGCAAAATCTGATGTAAATAATAACTATTTAATTTGCTTATATTACATTACAAGAATGGCAATGGGAGTGGTATTATCCTATGGAAACTGGCCATTTTATAAGCAAAACCATGCAAATGTTTGATGTAGTATGCTGAAAATAAATGTTAAAATGCTGTCATCATTTAAATCAATACAGGCTGGTTAAGTTTGTTAGGCCATTCAAAACAGCACAAAATGTGTGCAAGCTTTTGAATTCATTCAATCTCCTCATCAGGCAAGATGTTAAAAAATGGAGGAGGAAAATTGTGAAGGTGTGATGTTGACTGAATATTGTCTTGAGATATAATGAGAAAGAAAGGTTTGCAGACTTTCAGATGTATATGTTCTACAAGACATGTTATATTTTTGGACACATCTTCATATTTCAATCCAGCTCCAAATATTCAAAACTTTAAGGCACCTGATCTTGAAAACTAAACATGATCAGTCCTTAGCACTTGAATGGAAGACTACCTATGAATACCAGGTACATTGGCCCATATTTCAGAAGAAGGAATTGGGGGGGAAATCCCCTCTTGAGTATTCCTTGTCAAAGAAAACTATGAAATTAATGGAATTAATGGGATTGCTATACAATGGTCTGCATCTCTCTCTCTCTCTCTCTCTCTCTCTCTCTCTCCCCCCCTCTCTCACACACACACACACACAGTCCAGTCCAAAGAACTCTGGTATGTGTGTCATGAAGAGGTTATTTATGAGGGTGCTCAATGTTTTATGCTTTATTAGAATTCCCTAGCTACATTATAAAGATGCAGAAAGATTCTTTGGTTGTACTTCATTCTCCCTTGGTTTTGGATGGGATTAGATTTCAAGATAACTTCAATTGTAGATATGACTATCACTTGCTGCTCTCCAAGGGTAAAAATAAAAGGCTGACAATGCCATAAAGTAAGTAACAGAGTTACACCCGAGTGGTTCTGCAATCAGCATAATGTAGTGGAACTGTGCTACAGTTCACCATTCACCAACCTTAGGCTCCTGTTGAGCCACTGTGTGTGATACAAGACTCACCAGGATGCTCTGAAAGTGTCAGTGGGGAATGTTATCACTTAGTGTTATGCTATGGGAACACAGCCGGATACTTTTCTAGTACCAACCCTTTGCTCCCCACCAGTCATGGGATGGTCATGGGCCAGTGGCTCTGTGGTAGGTTCCATGAGAGGTTTGGGTTGTTACAGAGATGGGAAGGGAATACCCATCTCTGCATCAACAATACATAGACATACACAAACTGCATACGACAATAACAGGCCATCAGCCAAAATCTCTGTTCCATGTGCACACCACAGCAACATCATCCCCTATTGAAAAGGTTGCATAAACTGCATGGGCAGGCTACACCTACAATCTACTTCTTCGACATTAAAAGCAAGACATTTATTTCATTGGAAATTTCATTGAATTGAGAACTACAAACTTGTGTGTGATCCTTGGAGTCTTCAAATCAGAAAGGTTGAGAAGCAGCTCAGATGCCAACTCGCTTTCACAGATGATAGACATTAGGTAGGCAGCAGATCAAGGATGTAATGAAAAAGCAAAGAATGTTATTTCATGTTTAGGAAGGACATGAACTTATTGGGTTTTGATTATCTTGTGCCAGTTTGAGATAGTGGTTAGATGGTTGAACTCATGCTTGGGAGTTCCATATACCCCCACTTAGCCTTAACATGCTAGTGTGGAGAAGCGCAAACCACAGACCACTTACTACAATGCAGCCTGAGCCCTGACATATGCACAATGGAGTGCTTTCTTACAGCAACACCAGAGACACACCAAGTGGTTGGTCAAAGGATATTTAGTATAATGCCAAGTTTTAAACTTTGTTTTTTTAAATACATGATAACTGTACCTTCAATTCACTTTTGACATGATAAATATATACTTAGCTTTGATCAATTTCTTTCAGCTTGACCAACCTGACCTGTAGTTGTTGTGTGTGTAAAGTAGAAGAGGTACAGTATATCTGCCTCAAACTCATTGGAGGAAACAGGGGATATAAATGTAATTAATTTTAGAAATTGTGAATATCTCTTGGTAATAGATATTGATCATGAGTATTGGAGTGATATTTCCAACTTAGCCACAATTGCCTCTGATGCCAGTGCAACAATGGATGTTTGCAGGGGTGTAGTTACAGTGTGTGCGTAAAAATGAAGACATTGTTTCCCAAAATAAGAATTCTGTCCCTGCAAATGATTTTTCCTTCAGTCCCCAAATCCCTAGTATTGCAGAGACTTTGAAAACCATTAATACCTTACATTTGCAGTTTGCATTTCCTTGATTACTTTGGCTGCCCCTTTCTTTGGATGCTTAAATGTATAAACACTTTACATAAGCTTACACAAGCCCTATTACATGCTGTCCTAAGAACTCTAGATAGAGGGTGGGATCTAAATTGAAACAAACAAACAGGTATAACCTCTAAATTCTCAACTGCAATGCTAGCAATTTTGGGACCTCATTTTGCCACCCCTTGTAGCTGTGTTCCTCAATTGGCAATGATTCATTTCTTCTTGAAGTGTCACTTATATTTTCTTTTTTAAAAAAGTATTTATTCAATTTTAAGCATACATAAAATAAAGAAAAAACACTGTTTACATAGAGAAGAAAAATAAACAAAGGCAACAAAATACCAAAAAATGAACACCTCCCTCCCAACAACAACAACATCTATACACATTGACTTGCATTTACTTCTTGGGGTTGGTCACACATTATATTCTACTTATATTATTTAATCCTCTTTTCTTTCCCGCTTTTTAAAAAATAACAAATATTTTTCTTTACAGGGCATTTATGGAGAGGAAATATGATTGTGCAAATCACACAACCTCAGCCTCAAAAAAACTTGGGATAGTTTTGCCTTAGAGCCATCATGGGTCAGAAGCAAGCTGAAGGCAGACAACAACTACAGGCAGTCCCCAAGTTATGAACAAAATAGGTTATGTATAATTTGTTTGTAAGTAAGAAGAGGTACATTTTAAAGTGTAAGATACACACACACACACACACACACACACACACACACACACACACACACATTTGTTTTGCTGTCTGTGCCCCTGTTCAGAAGATTTTACCTCACTTCCTGTACCTGTGATAATTGGATTTTGAAAAAATGGCTTGTTGTAGAAACAAGGTGAGAAAGCTTCAGCCGAGACACCTTTTCCCCATGATAACTCTTTCAGGAGTAAATTTCCCAAGGAGTAGATTTCTCTTCCTTCCTGTTGTCTCACCTGTTTATAATTGTGAGTCATTTGTAACTCAGGAACTGCCTGTATATGATTTTAAACAGAGCAGAAATAAATTAAATACTTACCATGTAATGTTCAATTTTCTTGATAGAATATTTTGATGTGTGTGCTGTCCTTGACAGGAGGCATGGCTTTTCTGCTTTATTTATTTATTTATTTATTTACTAACTATATATTTATTTTTATACTGCCCCTCTCAGCCCAAAGGTGACTCGAGGCAGTGCACACATGGCAACGAATGACCACAGATAAAATACATAACACTTAATAAAACCATCATATAAAAGCAAAAATTCACAGTTAAAAATATAAAATACAAATCTCAGCATCTTATTATTGAAATCAGTTTCCATTGCATCGTCATTGTTCCAAAGGTCTCAATTCAATAATTACATTTCATATGCAAAAGCCTGCTCAAACAACCAGTTCTTGACTTTCTTCTGAAATGTTAGGAGGGAGGGGGCCGATCTAATGACCCTAAGGAGGGTGTTCCATAGCTAAGGGGCCACCACTGAGAAAGCCCTGTCTCTCGTCCCCGCCAATTGGGTCAGCGAAGAAGGCCGGACCGAGAGCAGGGCCTCTCCGGAAGATCTTAAGCACCTAGATGGTTCATAGGGAGAGATGCGTTTGGACAGATACGCCGGACCAGAACCATTTAGGGCTTTAAAGGCTAAAGCCAGCACTTTGAATTGTGCTCGGTAGCAAACTGGCAGCCAGTGGAGCTGGAGCAACAGAGGAGTTTGCGCTCTCTGAGTGCCGCTCCTATTATCAACCTGGCTGCTACCCGTTGGACCAATTGAAGCTTCCAAACTGTCTTCACAGGCAGCCCCACGTAGAGAGCGTTGCAGTAATCTATACGGGATGTAACTAGCGTGGACTGCCATGGCCAAGTAAGACTTCCCAAGGTACGGGTGCAGCTGGCACACAAGTTTTAACTGTGCGAATGCTCCCCTGGTCACCGCCGAAACCTGGGGCTCCAGGCTCAGTGATGAATCCAGGATCACACCCAGACTACGGACCTGCGTCTTCAGGGGGAGTGCAACCCCGTCTGACACAGGTTGCAAAGCTATGTCCTGTTCAGCCTTGTGACTGACCAGGAGTGCCTCTGTCTTGTCTGGATTCAATTTCAATTGGTTTGCCCTCATCCAGACCATCACAGTGGCCGAGCACCGGTTCAGGACCTGAACAGCCTTCTTAGTAGCAGGTGGGAAGGAGCGAAAGAGTAGGACAACATCTGCATACAGGTGACACCACACCCCAAAACTCTGGATTACCTCCCCCAGTGGCTTCATGTAGATGTTAAACAACATGGGAGACAGTGTTGAACCCTGAGGAACCCCGCAAGTCAATGGCTGAGGAATTGAACAGGTGTTTCCCAACAACACCATCTGGGAATGGCACTATAGGAAGAACTGGAGCCACTGCAGAATAGTACCTCCAAGGCCCATTCCCGCGAGGCGTCCCAGAAGGATACCATGGTCAACAGTATCAAAGGCTGCTGAGAGGTCCAGCAGAAATAACAGGGACACATTCCCCCTGTCCAGCTCCTGGCATAGATCATCCACTAAGGCGACCAAGGCTGTCTTTGTAAACCAGACTGTGCCGGATCCAAATAATCCATGTCTTCCAAGAATACCTGGAGTTGTGAGGTATTTTCTTGGCAAACACACATTGTCACTGTAGTAGCAATAGCAATAACTAACATTTCTCTTGCTTCTGCTAGGGGCATCTGGAGGACTGGGCATCAGATTGGGAGGACAAAACAATTCACCAAAATATTTGAAACCTGAGAGGAGATGAAAGAAAATGTGACACTGAAAACTGCTTAAGACCCATTATAGTTTGATAACTGCTGTATTTCCTAGAATCACATGCACCATCAAATCTAACGTGCACCTCAATTTTCAAAACCCTGAAACCAAAATAAGTATTTGCTGCCAAATGTAATGTGCATCAGCCAGAAGTGCACTCTTTCTCATTGGGCCCAAAAAGTTGTGCATTACAGTTGCTGCCCACTTAGGATACCTTTTTTTTTAAAAAAAAGTGTTAGAGCACTAAAGCTTCTAGCAACAGAAAGGAAAATCTTGGGGTGCACCTGTGCTGTAGAATGAATCCACTTTAACTGCCTTGGTTCAATGCTATGGAATCCTGGGGACTGTAGCTTTACAAGGCCTCTTCTCTGTCAAAGGATGCAGATGCCTCACCAAACTACAAATACCAGGATTCCATAGCATTGAGCCATGGCCATTAAATTAGAAATGAGGTCCCTCAAAGAGGAGCTTCAGGTGTGGCTCCTGAAGTAGCTTCCCTTTTTCCTTTGGCTCAGCACTAAGATTACTGTATCACACAAATCTAATGTACACCCTGATCATTTAGCCCATCTGTAACTGATCATATGGAAGTATAAGTCAACAGTCCATCAAGTGTGTGCAGATAGTTTCCAGTACCTCCAAGTCCATGCTTTGAATAATAATTAATACTCTATTTGATCCTTCTTGAGGTCCAACCAGATAGCGCTGGTGCATCCTTTTCCACCAGCCAAAGTCTATCGTGGTCCAGGCAATTCATTGTGGAATTAGAAAGAACCCATATTCTACTATTGTCTGAATCCTCTCAATGTCTTTGCAGACCTGCCCTACCTATGCAATTCAGATAACCCTGGAAACCTAGGCAGCCTCTCTTGCCCCCATAGGTGTGACCATCTGCTGAACATTGCATGCCCGCTACTACAAGTTGTGGGCAATCTGGTTCAAAATGATGAGTAGGTCCATATGCACTTTCAGAGATATAAGGATCAGGGAAAACCCCTAAAGCATCTCAGCACTTCCTGACAAAGTTTTCCCTTTTTGTTTCCTTCATCAACAGGTGGTCAGCAGGTGACTTGAAAGCACACACACACACAATAAAGCCTGATGACGGGTTTAACTAGATGTTTATATTATGTGGGAAACCACTTTGAAAAGATGCTGATACATTTCAGCAACAAAATAGGGCAACACATATTCATACTAACTTTCTGCTAATAAACATAGCTATTCCTCCTTTTAAAAGCTTAACAGTATCAAGCCCAATTAGTACTTCAGTGGTAGACTGCCATGGAGTACCACTTTCTGTATGTTAAATTTCAGAGGAAGGCAAAAGTAAACCAACTTTGAGCACTCCTTGCCTAAGAAAAGCGTATTAAATCCAATTGACAAGTGACTTTAAGAGACCTGTGTGCACACATACACTCACATGTGAAATAGTTTAGCCATGGTAGATTGTTGCAGAACTAATCTTCTGGTGGAACAGAAAAGAACATAGGAATGATCATTATTATCATTGTTGTTAATGACACAGGGAATTTTGAAAGTGTTTACAAACACTGAACAACTTGCCAGGACCGGAGAGGGCAGAGGGGTTTCCTAAAGGGGAAGAGCCACAGACTGGACAGGGTGAAAAGGTTGCCCATAACCAGACTTTTTGTTCCTGGGACAACTGGGACCATTACTGAACAACAGACAAAAGTGAATAAATTGCAGGCATCCATGCTTAGTCGCCACTCTTCAGTGTAAAGATACTCTTGTCCTCCTTCTGCCCTGTCTATATTTGACAAGTTTGCTTTCAGCAGATATGACAGACACTGGTGGGGGTCACTGGCCCAATTCCACATTTCCACACTTGGCTTGCTCTGAGTTCACTGGCCTGAACTAATATCTCCAAAGGAGGTCGTACTACTGAACGTTATGAGTTTTACACATTAAACATGCATTGGTGGTTCCCCTCTGCTTCTCTGACAGCTGTAGAAAAATAAAGAAAATTCAGTTTGAACTTTTTTTTTAAAAAAAGCAGGGGCCTTAATTTATGTCCAGTACTTTTGTTCCCTGGTTTCTTTTTCGCTTGCCAATTGCAAAGCTCATGGGAGATAATAACATGGAGGAGTTGCTACTTTATGTTTCCACGTGCCTTCCTGGGCCCGTGTCTCAGTGACTGAGCCAAACCTACAGCGAGAGGCAGAGTTTTCAGATGGAAATTTTGATGGAACAATGCATTCATCTGTCCCACAATCTGTTTTTTTATATATCTATAAAGAAAGTATTTTTTCTTCCAAAGGAACTTTTCTTTCTAAGGCTTTTGTATGAAAAGGCAGAGCTCATGAATGCTGATGGAAAGGGATGGGCCACTTTTATTATTTCTGTGTAGCAACAACAAAACACTTTAATAAAATCAGAAAACACAGATGTTGCTTTCAGCATATTTGATGTCTTTTTGAAATAGCTGGGAACAATTACTTTTTAGGTCAACAATAGGAGCTCATGACAGACAATTTTAGCAGTTTGTGAGAGAGCCAACACTTTAGCCTGCTACCCTCCACCATGTCCTGTTCTGATTATTTAACATTTTATTTTGGGAGGTGAAAAGGATCTTTGACAAAAGTTGCACTCGTAAACTACAAAACCTTCTCCTCATGACCCTCTTTAATCCTGCTGGAACATATTGCTTTTCAATGGTTTAAAACAGGGGAAACAGAAGGAAAAATTATATAATTTCAACTGAACTGACATGATCCAGCTGAGGTTTAGCCAGCATTTTGTTCCAAAGAGTGGAACAGCAACACAGTCCTATATATCTATATATTTTTTACAGTGACTAAAATATTGGACTGAGATTTGAGCGATCTAGTTTGTGTCTTAACTCAATGTTGGGGTTACAAAAAATTGATAACAGTAAAAGGTTTCTGATCATCACCTAGGAAGTTGTCACACGTGCAGCCGGAATCATCGTTAATGGCGGCGATCTTGGTGGTGTCTGCCTAGGGGGTGTGTGGACCTGTCGCCTCCACACCATTCTGTCCCCCCCCCCCACCTCATCACATGGGGGAAGCATCTTTAAGCCAGGTCAACCCATCTTTCCTTATGGAAAGACAGAGGTCCTCCCGTTGTGTGCTGCTGGCAATTTTTTTTGGCTGTGGCAGGGTTTTTGTTACAGTTCAGCCACCCCAGAAGAAGTTTTCTAAGGTGTGATGGGAGCTGATGGGCTCTGTGATTAAAATAGAAAAAAACCCCTGTAACCCCCTCTGAATTTGGGCCTGTGTGATGAGGTCCTTAGTGATTCTTTTAGACATTAAATGAATTATTTAGCAGCAATATTCTGTGGACTCTGCAAAAAAAATGCTTCAGATGTACTTCACGAAGAGGAAAATCAACCTGTTTAGGAAGCCTTGCACATGCTGATTTCTTATCAGTAAATATTTGATTGTTATACCCATTTTTATACCCATATATCTGGAGTCATGTACAAATTTCTCAGGCAGAAAGGGGTCACAAAATACTTGTCAGGAGGAAAGGGTTAACGAGCTGAAAAAGTTTAGTAAGCCCTGATCTAAAGCATTCCAAGGAGAAGAATGAAACTTTCCCTTGATTGTTCTCACTTTCATCTTCCTATTTATAACCGTTACAAATACAGTATTTGAAAGGAAGAGAAGTAGGAACAATGTACTGAATGTATGAGTCATGAACTTGGGAGAGAGCTGCTCCCAGACAATAACTAAAGAAATAAATGAAATCGCTGCCTTGGTGAAGAGAAATGGAGTAATAAAAACAGAGCCAGTGTAGTGGTGTAGTAGTTTGAGCATTGGATCATGGCTCAGAAGATCAGGTTTAGAATACCCATTCAGTCATTGGACCTCATGAGAAAGCTGTTGGGCTCCATTTTCATATGCCTAGGAAACAGAGCCCCATGGGAGTCCCACGAAGGCCATCACATGACTTAAGGGCACTTCCAGTGGGAATACACGGGGCTCCACTTCCTAATCACATGGAACCAGAGTTCTAAGAACTCTATCATGAGCTGGGTATCAATGAACTTCTGATAGAGAAAAACATGGGATAGCTGGCCATCCCTGAAGGTGGGGAAAGACAGGTTCCCTCCACTTTCCTCTGCTTCCCCTCCCCCTGCTCCTTCTGATGAGGTCTATAGAAACCCACAAAGCAAGCCACATACTCCCAACCTCTTGAGAAAACCCCTTTGAATAAATCTTGCCAAGAAATCTGTGTGATAGATTTGCCAAAAGTCAGAACAACAAATAAAAAGGATAGTGGGAAAGGCAAGAATCTTGTACAATCCTTATTTAACACCTTAGATTAACATTTCTTAGCTTGGGGCCCTGGGGGGAATAACAAGGGGGTATTAGATGGGTCGCCAAAGACAATCAGAAAACACAGTATTTTCTATTGATCATGGGGATTCTGTATGGGAAGTTTGGCCCAATTCTATCGTTGGTGGGGTTCAGAATGCTCTTGGATTGTAGGTGACCTATAAATCCCAGCAACTACAACTCCCAAATCTCAAGGTCCATTTTCCCCAAACTCCACCAGTGTTCACATTTGGACATATTGAGTATTGGTGCCAAGTTTGGTCAAGATTCATCATTGTCTGAGTCCATAGTGCTCTCTGGATGTAGGGGAACTGCAACTCCAAAACTCAAGGTCAATGCCCACCAAACCCTTCCAGTATTTTCTGTTGGTCATGGGAGTTCTGTATGCCAAGTTTGATTCACTTCAATCATTGGTAGAGTTCAGAATGCTCCTTGATTGTAGGTTAACTATAAATCCCAGCAAAAATACAGTTATTGCAATGAAGACAATTTTATGGTTGGGAATCACCACAACATGATGAACTGTATTAGGGTGTTGTGGTATTAAGAAGATTGAGAACATACTAATCCAAGATGGTGGGAGTTGTAGTATAACACTCTGGTTTCTTCTTTATGCTCCAGGAATATTCTGAACATTTCACCAAGTTTTCATAGTTTTAATACTTTCAGCTATTCATCTTTAGATAGCTTTAAATTTAAGTGTTTTAGTCTTTATAGTCTTTAGGTTTTAATTGTATATGGTACTGGTTTTAGAACTGTTCACGACTTTGAATCTTGTTAAGAAATAAATCAATATAACAACAGCAGCATATTTGGAAGGCATGAGGTTTCAGAAGACTACTATATATCAACAAGGGTATGCCTTCTCTCTCTTTTCCATTACACGTGTGTAGCATATGATGCTATTTGGTTGTTGTGTAGCTGTCACATAAAGGCTAGGATGAAAGTCTATATGGCATGAGCCCCCTTTCTGCAGGGGATACATTCTCAGATTTTGCATGGATACATGTAATGGAGTATAGAAGCAAATCCTACTATTCTCAATGGGACAAACTATAAAGGTACAAAGAAGTGCCACTTGTATAGAAGGTGCAAGGTGAATAAGTGAAACTGTGGGTAAGGGAAATCAGTTATATTTGTTGCAAATATATGGGGATTGTATTGTAATGAAGGGACTAGCTGTCCCCACTTTCCCCTTCATCATGCAACCCTACTTGACTCCAGGCCAAATGGACGGGTTAACATGCAACAGCTTTTTTCCAGCTTTTGTGCCCCCAAAGCCTCTTTCTGCAGTCCAAGGCAACTTTCCTAGAGCCACCTGTTCACTTCTAGAGCCTCCTCTGACTCTATCTTTTGGAGTACAAAAGAGCTTCAAGGCCCTAAGTGAGGAACAAAGGGTAATCAATCCACTCAGCTGCCTTAATGACTCTCTTGGTGCCATTAATGTAAAGCGTCTTAACTTCCCTGTGGGGCGGTTTGCCCTGGGTGAGTGCCTCAGTGACCTCATTGCATTCATGGCAGCCCATTGCTTTATTATCATTTATTCATTAGACTGGTATGATCTAAACCTTCACGTCTAGAGCAAGGTGTAAACAGTCACAAGCAGAGATTGCCACACTGAGAGGGCATTGAAATGTGTTCAGTACCATTTCATGCTTAAGTTTCAAAATACTGAAAACCGAAACCCAGGCAAATACTATATATTAAATCAGATTTATTTTGTAAGTGAATCTTGCAACAAAATGCTGCTGTGTGGGGTCTTCTTATTTAGTTTTCCAGCCTACCCATTCCTTTTTTATCAGTATTTTTTTTCCTTAACAGTTGTTCAGTATTCTGGTCCTACTGAGCATTTCCAGTTCACACTGATCACCCCACCCACACTTCTTAAGGGGAATTGTTTTGTTCTTATTCCTGCACACTTTCAAGTTCCCCTCAACCAGCCAGGTCTTTCCTTTTGTGCATAACTAATGTCATTTTGGCTACGTAAAGACTGGTACAGTAGAATCATAGAATCATTGAGTTGGAAGAGACCTCACAGGCCATCCAGTCGAACTCCCTGCCAAGAAGCAGGAAAACCACATTTAAAGCACCCCTGACAGATGGCCATCCAACCTCTGCTTAAAAGCCTCCAAAGAAGGAGCCTCCACCACACTCCGGGGCAGAGAATTCCACTGCTGAACAGCTCTCACAGTCAGGAAGTTCTTCCTAATGTTCAGGTGGGATCTCCTTTCCTGTAATTTGAAGCTATTGCTCTGCGTCCTAGTCTCCAGGGTAGCAGAAAACAAGCTTGCTCCCTCCTCCCTATGACTTTCCCCCACATATAGATGCATGGCCATCATGTCTCCTCTCAACCTTCTCTTCTTCAGGATAAACATGCTTAGCTCTTTAAGTCGCTCCTCACAGGGCTTGTTCTTCAGACCCTTGATCATTTTAGCTGCCCTCCTCTGGAAACATTCCCGTTTGTCAACATCTCCATTCAATTGTGGTGCCCAGAATTGGACACAGTATTCCAGGTGTGGTCTAAACAAGGCAGAATAGAGGAAAATTGGAAAATTCAGTTCACTAGAAGTGTATACTGGTGGAGCATTGCAACCAAGTTTTGTAGTGTAGAATATTTTTGATCAGGTTTCAAAATACTTCCTTTCACTCCATCCAGTTTCTTATTTTCTCTCCTGAATGTGGGACTCATCTACATGGGCATTATAACCTGGACAAATCTGAATTGGCTCCTGGCTGTCACCATAACATTTCTCCACATTCGGTAAGTACCATAGGTTAAATTGGGTTAATCCATTTTAGCCTCATGTAAGTAAAAGTTGGGAGATGCTCCAGACTTTGCTTGAAACTTTGGAGTAACAGCTTAGGGTAGTGTGATCAGCAAGATTACATATGATTCAGAACAAGTCTCTGTCCATACAGGGCATCATCACTATCCTTTTCTCTGCCCTGATGGGGATAGTATTGTCAGTAGTACAAGCTCCTTGCCCAAGGATGTCATCTATTGCTGTCAAGTCTAGGTAGCAATGTCTTGAACTTTCCTTTGTGAGATCAAGACTAACTCTGCTCTATTGTACACAGTACTGGTATCAGGACTGGTATCCATGATCTCATTTATCTACATTCAACAAAATGTTAATCACTAGTAATTTTCTAGGTATTTTATTTATTTATTTATTATTTCGATTTGAATACCGTTCTATCTAAGTTGGCTCAGGGCGGTTTACAGCACATTGACTTAAAACAGTTTAAACAATACAACAATAAAAACAATATAAAATCAGAATAGTTACAAATAGTATTGAACAATTAGTATTTTTAAAAATACGAATAGTAGTTTAATCGACACTGATATTCTTGGGCTCTATGACCTTAATATCAATAGGGTTTACTAATATATGTGGGTTCATGCAGTCATGTGAAGCCCGGAAATATAACCTATGTGGATATGGGGGTCATACTGTAGTTAAAAAAAGACAGAGACAAGTAAGGCTTGTGAATTTCAAGCAAAGAAGAATGAAAGCCATCTAAGAAAAATGTGCATAAGTCTGTCACAGCAAAACTATGCGAGTATAAGTCTGCCACAGCAAAGCTAACATAGGGCCTTGCAACGCCTTAAAGACTAATTGGTTTTATTGGCATTTTATCAGTAATTTAAATTATTATGCTTTATTTCCACTAGTGTATCAAGTTATCAATACTAGTGTATCACAATATTCTTTTAATCACCCTGAGTCCCTTCGGGGAGAGAGGGAGGCTTATAAATAAAGTGTCATTATTATTATTATTATTAAAATATTATTTTAGTTAAAAGACCTTATTTCATTACTGTTGTGGTAACTTCAGGAAACACAAAGAAACTGTCACAGGCATTTAGAGTCGTACATATTATATATCTTTGGCAAAGCAAATGAGAACTCGTGTGATAAACTGGAATCAACAGATGGGAAAACTGGAGACAAGTTAAAGGACAAACAAACAAATCAGAAAACAAATGACTGCAGCAAACAGATTTGGAAGAAACATTTTGAAAAGGTGTTTGCCAAACAAGCAAACTTTAGTTTTTCTTGGTAGGACATATGTAACCTTCCTTTCTGCCTTTTTCGGGCAAGAATAAGTGAACACATGCTAAGAATTAATAAATCTTATCACTGGCACAATAGGCAAGTACTAAAGTTGATGTTCTTATCTTAGTTGGACAAAACCTTCCATTTTGGTCTTTTCTTTTTATGCTTTAAAATAAATGTTGACTGAACAATTATTGGCACAAGAGTTACGAAAGAACATAAAAACAAATCTCGTGTTTATTGCTCCCAATTTCTGTTGCACTTCTGTGTAGTCCCAGAAGGTTTGTTCCTGAGGTGGAGGAAATTTTGAGAATGCTGTGGGATATGATGGGTTGGATCAGATTTAGGCTTGCTTAGAACAGACCCATTGAACAGTGAGGTGGTACATCCAGTCTGAATTTGAACCTGAATTTCAAAAGAGATATAAAGGTTCTGAATCCACGTCCAATAGATCCAACTCCTTCAACAGCTACTTTAAAGTTCAGAATAAAACCCAAAATAGGTCCATTACACTATTGAAAGGGAACCCATTAGAATTCAATGGACTGCTACTGCTGGTTGAAACCAGTGGGCTCAAGTTAGTAATGATCAACTTGTCCTGTTGTTTTCAAGGGTTTTACTGCAAATATGCTTGACTAAATTCCAGTGGATGAAACCTTGACTTCTGCTCATCCAGTAATTATTTATTTATTTATTTATTTATTTCCATCATTTCTACCCCGCTTCTTCTTAACCCCCGAGGGGGGACTCAGAGCAGCCTAACAACGGCAACGATTCGATGCCACATAGTATACATATAATAAAAGCAAACAGTTAAGAATAAAATATATTAAAATACAGCTAGAATTAAAATACATTAAAATTACAATTAACATTAAAATGCATCGTGTACATTCACAATGGATAAAACAGTATTCCATCCATAAGCATTAGGTCTTGTCCACCAGATTGCCATCTCAATCTAATCAAAGTGCCGTATCGTGCTAAAGTGCAAACGCTTGGTCCCATAACCAGGATTTCACTTTTTTCCTGAATGCCAGGAGGGATGAAGCTGATCGAATATCAATAGGGAGTGCGTTCCACAGACGGGGAGCCACCACCGAGAAGGCCCTATCCCTCGTCCCCACCAACCGCATTTGAGATGTAGGTGGGAGCGAGAGCAGGGCCTCTCCAGATGATCTTAAGGTACAGGATGGGACGTAGCGGTTGATGCGTTCGGACAAGTAAGCTGGGCAAGTAATTATGGATACATGTATTTATATGTATTTATGCCCAAGTGCAGTCAGGATCCAGCCTTTAGCTTGCCGGCTTACTATAAAGCAGGAATGAAAGCTATGGGTCAGTGGTGGGAGCAACTTGCATTTGTGCTGTATCCATTGTTAGTATTTAACTGAAAATTTCTGGATTGTGACTTCTGCTTTGGCCTGTTTGCTCAAACCTTGACTTGTGCATTTGAAATTTGGACCACGCTATCTGGATTATCCTTGGACTTGGCATAGTGACTTTGGTGAATATTATTCTCAGTTGCGTCCCTGCACATTGCTGTGGCTGTTAATTGACTATTGGTCTTTGGTACACCTGATATCTGGGTGTTTGCACAGTGGTGGAGTTGGTGAAGGCTGTGGTCAATCCCATCCCTGGAACAAGGCACAGTTCTAACTTGCCTAAAGGAGGCAGTTGTGAAGCCCTTATTTAAAAAGTCCATCCCATAGCAGACAACTACTGGCCAGTGTCCAACTTTCCATTTTTGACCAAGGTATTGAAGTGCACATTGGCCTCCTAACTCCAGAGGTTTTTGGATGAAATGGATGATCTACATTAGTGATTCCCAAAGGGAGCAGTATTGCAGGGGGAGAGGTGTGTACATGCTAGAATGATCAGGGGGAGGGGGCGCAGCCATAGCTTGGTGTGCAATTAGGAAGTGGTGAATAAAAATGGTTGTGTGTGTGTGTGTGTGTACGCCAGAACAATCCAGGAGGGCAGTAATAGCCTGGGATACAATTGGGAAATGGTGAATAAAAATTAGGGGGCAGTAAAAACAAAAAGAAAGAAGAGAGGAACATTTTTTAAAAACCATTTGTACATGTTTCATCTCTTGTGCAACACATAGTTATTAATTTTATTATTTATTATTATTTATTTACTTTATTTATACTCCGCTCTTCTCACCTCGAAGGGGACTCAGAGCAGATTACGGTACACATACTTGCAGACTGCAGTTCAACATATGACATATAAACATGTGACATTTATCACAGTACAGTACATACATTTTTGACATATTATACATATATTGACAAACAGAGGCAAACTTTCTGGCCACCAGGGGGAGCTGATGCACTCCTCATCTCTCTCAGCATTTCCTTCCAGCGTCCCTTCTTGTTCCTTCCACATTTCTTCCGCATTCCTTAGCGATTCTTTTATGGCCTCATAAATCAGTCAAAATTTGCCTCCCCACTTTAATGTGGTACCTTTATCTCCTACTTGACAATGTAACTCTCTAGTGTTTTAATAGGTTTTAAATATTTTAATGGTTTTAATTATTTTTAATATTTATTTATTTATTTACATTATTTCTACCCCGCTCTTCTCAACCTCCGAGGGGGGACTCAGAGCGGCTTGACAAAAGGCAACATTTTGGTGCCGATAAACAATATAAATACAATATAAAACCATAAACATTCAGTATTAAATACAGTTAGGATTAACACATAATACACATTCACTTAAGTTAAAACAGTGTTCCGTCCACAGGATGAGCATTCAGCCATATCCATCAACTTGCCATTACAATTCCAACCCAAAGTGCTGCATTGTGCTAATATGCAAAAGCCTGGTCCCATAGCCAATATTTTACTCTTTTCCTGAATGCTAGGAGGGATGGGGTCAATCGTATGTCGCTTGGAAGCACATTCCACAGGCGGGGAGCCACCACCGAGAAGGCCCTATCTCTCGTCCCCACCAACCATGTTTGAGAAGTTGGCGGGAGCGAGAGCAGGGCCTCCCCGGATGATCTTAAATTATGAGGTGGGACCAGCACTTTGAATTGAGCTCGGAAGTGGATCAGCAGCCAGTGGAGCTGACACAACAGGGGGTGGTATGCTCCCTGTATGTAGCTCCAGTTAGTAATCTGGCTGCCGCCCGTTTGACTAGTTGCAATTTCTGAACTGTCTTCAAAGGCAGCCCCACGTAGAGTGCGTTGCAGTAATCTATTCAGGATGTGACCAGAGCGTGGATGACCATAGCCAGATCAGACTTCCCAAGGTACGGGCGCAGCTGGCGCACGAGTCTTAACTGTGCAAATGCTCCCCTGGCCACCGCTGAAACCTGGGGTTCCAGGCTCAGCGATGAATCCATGCTCACTCCCAAGCTGAGAACCTGCATCTTCAGGGAGAGTGTAACCCCATCCAACACAGGCTGTAACCCTATGCCCTGTTTGGCCTTACGACTGACCAGGAGGACCTCTGCCTTATCAGGATTAAGCTTCAATTTGCTAGCCCTCATCCAGTCCAACACAGCAGCCAAGCACCGGTTCAAAGTCTGGACAGCCTCCTTAGTGACAATAGTACTAATTTCCTTAGTGACAATAGTACTAATTTATATTTTCATGTTTATATATTTTAGGTTTTAAATTGTACATTGTATTGTTAGGTGCTTTGCGTCTCTTTTTAGGATAATAATACAGAAATAACCATCATTAAGACAAGATAAAAGCACCTTTTGATTGGCTTATCCACAGAACAGTTGCTCTCCTGTTGAGGTTGGGTCATGATTGTTTTGTCAGTTCTCTTAACGCAGGTGAGAGCAGATCTGGGCGTGCAGGTGGATAGAGCACCTTTAGGAATTGGAATGGGATTTCTGGCCCAAATTGCTATAACAAATGAGTGTAGAAGTAAATATTATGATCTTATCAAAGGATCATTTTGAGGTCTCACAAATTTGTACACTTTTCCCAAGAAGAGACTTAGAAAAGCAAATTAATACGATACAAAACCAAGGAGGTCTGAATTGTTATAAACATAACAATGAATTGAAACCTTTTAGTGCCCTTAACAGGCAGCTTTGAACTGACACCATATTCCCTTTTAGCTTTCAGACCCTGCCAAACTGTAGGGCTGTACCTGGACTAAATCATCACTGCAGACACAAACAATTCAAAGAAGTAGTGGAGCCTTCCCATTGTACAGTCACGTTTTTCTTAGCCTTACAGCATGATAAATGACTAATTTGGAGCCATGCATTTAATAGTACAGCACTAAAACAATGACACCATGGAAAATACGCAAGATATCCAGGGGACTGAGTTTATATTTAAATTTGGCACTCTCAAGAAGTACTCACTGAGAACAAGGATGGAAATACCTCTAAAGAATATTGTGCTAAAACTGGAGTGTGCCTTACATCCTTAGATTAGATAAAATGATAATTTAAAAAATCACTGTTTGTAAATTTCCCTTGTCTGCCCAGTTTGTTTTTCTAAGTGTGTACACGTGCGCGCACACACACACACGCACACGCACGCGCGCGCACACACACACACACACACAGGAAGGTGAGATGATGGTTTACAGAAGTGTGGAAGTATGGGTATTTGGTTATTATAGCCCAGAGGAAAGTTACTTTTATGCAGGGTCTGGAAAGGTTACCTTTTTTGGATTGCAGTTTCCTGAATCCTCCACCCAAAATGGCCATATGTTTCTAGGAATTATAGTTCAAACATTTCCTAATTCTGCTTTTACACCTCACCAAATCAGCTGATGTTATTAACATGCTATGTTTTCAAGTGGGCAGGCATTTCAGTGATGGATGGAAGAGTGAGGAAGGCGGATGGAATAAGTGGTACAATGATGGCATTTATAAAAGATGAATAATCAGAATATAGATAAAGTGCATCTTCAGCTGAGACCCCCAGAATCCACCAGATAGCATCATCCAAGGACTCTAAAATATTATGTTGCATTATTTATTTATTTTATTTTATTTATTTGGTCTTGCATGCCGCCACTCCCCGAGGGCTTGGAGCGGCTCACAACACAATATAGATCACCACAAAACAGAATTAGCATTAATTAATATCAAGTTAAAAATTCAAAATTCAGATTTCAAAGGCCAACCAAAACAGGTGGGTCTTGCAAGCCCTGCGAAAGGCCGATAGGTCTCACAGGACACGGACTTTGGCTGGCAAGGCATTCCAAAGAGATGGCACCACGATGCAAAAGGCTCTGCGCCATTAAGAGAGTAGCATGATATAGGACCTTAATCTCCTCAGATGGAAAGCTACTGCTAACTAGAAAACTAATGGGACCTGGAAACAATAGCCATAGCTAATTACTGGCCTACCCAGTCAACTTTGAATCATGACTTTTGAATCTAAATTCCATTGGCACTATATGTTGATTTTTGAATCCAATGGTTGGTGTATGCTTTTTATAACTCTGAGTTTTTATCTACAGTATGTATTTTATTGCATGTATTTTATTTTATGGTCATATGTTTTGACTTCGTTGTACCCTGATTCGAGCCATTATGAGAGGTGGGTAACAAATAAAAATTATTATTATGTTATTAGCTGTACAGGCCATGTGTTGCTGTGGCCAACCTTACCATCCATCCGTCTTACCCTTGGTCAGCCCCTCTTCCTTTTTCCTTCCATTTTCCCCAGCATAATTGTCTTCTCTAAGCTTTCCTTTCTTCTCATGATGTGGACAAAGTACTTAATCTTTGCCTTTACTATCTTTCCCTCCAATGAACCATCAGGCTTTATTTCCTGTAGTATGGACTGGTTGGATCTTCTCGCGGTCCAAGGCACTCTCAGAACTTTCCTCCAACACCACAGTTCAAAAGCATCTATCTTCCTTTGCTCAGCCTTCCCTAAGGTCCAGCTCTCACATCCATAGGTTACTACAGGGAATACCATTGCTTTGACTATGCGGATCTTTGTTGCCAGTGTGATGTCTCTACTCTTCACTATTTTATCGAGGTTGGACATTGCTCTTCTCCCAAGAAGTAAGCATCTTCTGATTTCCTGTCTGCAGTAAAAACAATGAACAATAAAAAATTTAAAACGATGTCTTCCTGCTCATGTTTTCATCTGTTCCTAGATCATTTTCTGATTCAAGTTTATCTGGTTATGCTGAGGTTCCGAATGCCTGCTCGAAGAGTCAAGTTTTCACTCTTTTCCGAAAGGTCATGAGGAAGGGGGCTGATCTAATATCCCTAGGCAGGGAGTTCCACAGCCGAGGGGCCACCACAGATAAGGCCCTGTCTCTCATTCCTGCCAGGCGTGCTTGTGGAGCAGGCGGGATCGAGAGCAGGGCATCCTCTGACAATCTCAAGTTCCTGGTGGGTTCATAGGGAGAGATGCATTCGGATAGATAAGCTGGGCCGAAACCGTTTAGGGCTTTATAGGCTAAAGCCAGCACCTAGAATTGGGCCCAGTTCAGGACCTGAACAGCCTCCTTAGTAGCAGGTGGGAAGTAGTGACAGAGTTGGACGTCATCTGTGTACAGATAACACTGCACCCCAAAACTCCGCATGATCTCCCCCAGCAGCTTCATGTAGATGTTAAACAACATGGGGGACAATATAGAACCTTGTGGGATCCAAAAGACAATGGATGTGAGGTCCCCAACAGCACCTTCTGGAAGCGACCCTCAAGGAAGGACCGGAGCCACTGCAAAACAGTGCCCTGAGGCCCATTCCCACAAGGCGTCCCAGAAGAATACCGTGGTTGATGGTATTGAAGGCCACTGGAGGTCCAGCAGAATTAACAGGGACACACTTCCCCTGTCTAGTAGATCATCAACTAAGGTGACCAAGGCTGTCTCAGTACCATGTCCCGGCCTAAAGCCAGACTGCGCCGGATCCAGATAATCCATGTCTTCCAAGAATACCTGGAGTTGTGAGGCCACCACACGTTCCAGCTCTTACCATCATCTTACTGACATATACAGGTTTAATTTCACATTATGCCAGTGTACGTCCTTTTTGTGATCATTGCTGAAGCAAGCATTTAACCTCTCTTTTACCCAGCATCCCCTGGCTGTGCAACCTGCCTCCTTATTGCCACTGTACACATCAGATTTGACATACGACTTCATCAGGAATGGGTCCCTGCCAGAAATGTGATGGGATATGGAGGGTTCCGTCTCTGAACTGCTGTGAAAGTGTCATACGATGGATTTACCCGTTGTATGACACTTTATAACAGTTCGGGGATGGAGCCCTCCAGATGTTATCAAATGACGTACATTTGACGTGGGGTTTTGTCTCTGAAAAGTGCTGAAATCGTCATAAGAGAGACATCATAAGCCCATGTGTTCCTTTCACCCCAAAGTTTACAACAATTCTCCTCTCTGACCAGAACCAGTTTCAGCTATAGGCTTTTTCTCCTTATCTCAGACTTCCTTAGTATTTTCACTCCATTAGCATCTCTGAATGAACAGATGAGGTCCAGTACACCCGCATATTACTAAATTTAACCCTGATTAGAGAGATATCTAGGATAATGGAATCTGTTTACATTCATATGAATCGCAAACTCCAGATTGAGAAATAGCTCTTATATATTAATCTATTAACTGAGACAGGATCAGCAATACCATGTGTTTGATTATGAACAAATAATCTACTTTTATATGGTTTACAAATAAAGCTTTCCCTCTCCACTGCCTCTTATGTGTTTATGGATAAGTATGGAACTGGGTGTTATTCAGCTTCTGTCTCGACAGTTTGATAATTCTGCTTGATCCAGTACTACCTCTTACATTTCACAAGAGCTGTGATTTCAAATACTTTCCCCCCTACCATTTGATGTGTTTAGCGCATTAGTGAGTTGTGTGGAACAATGGGTTGGTTCCAGACTATTGATTACTACACTGATCTATCACTCCAATACTGCTTTTACTACCATGTCTCATTTGTAAATGATTTCTAAATTGGCAAAATACTTTTCTGCTAGAAAGAATCAGTTATGTCAATTAAGTCAATCTATCTTTCTACTACCTTCAATGGGGTCTCCTTTTATTCACGATTGCAACGTGCCATCAAATATGCATCACCCTTTCCCACCCAGTGCACTTACCTTTGAGCAGACATGCATGGGTTTGCACTGATTTGAATGCATGTGATTCCAATGAATTATGTGGGACTAGATCTAACCCATTGTCAGACAAGGTGAGATGTAGGTCCAGTTTCCAATAGAATCAAAATAAATCTGAGTACTCATGCTAAATTAGTCTTTGAATGCTAGAAAGATTATTGCCTTGTCCTTCTTTTACTTCACAGACACTTTTGCATGGCAAACTTGTTTACATTTTTGTCTTCCATTCTGGGTTCTTAAGCCAAAAGAGTAATCAGTTCTTATAAAGGAAAAGGATGATAGCCTGTCCTTGATAAACCCAGTGGAGGCAGTGGAGGGGAGAAGCAGGGGGATGAAGCTATTTCCGCTGACTTTGTTCTGCAGCTAGCTGCTGAAAACGAGAACCCAAAGGACCAGACATTGGGTAGAAGTCAACTTTACTAAAGCAAAGCATCCTGCCGCATTTCAGAAAATATGATTGCTACTTCCTGAGGAATGAAGTAAAAAGGACACGACCTCTGGCAGTTAATTGTACAGATAAGAATAGTGGTAGAAATGTCCTTAAAGCTCTAGCTAGGAATGAACACTGCAGATTAAGCAAAACAGTTCTCCAAGTGGAAAAGAGGCCCAAGGTAGTCATCTTTAAAATACTCAAGAAATGTAGCCTTGCTGATTTTAGAGAAAATGTGTTAGCTGCCTAATGCTATATCCACTCTTTATTTTTTGTTTTTCTGTCAGGCACTAATGATAGGCAGAATGAAGTGGTCATCTTAGCTGGCTCAGAAATTGCAAGGTCACAGCATAGTTTGGAGAAAGAAAGCTTTGTCCCATTTGCCCCAAGTCCACCCAGAGTTTCGGAAAGTTAATTTTGACTCTCTGAACTATCTTGCTGGCATAGCTAATCATAGATTCTAGGATTTCTAGTCTACACAATGGTCTTTTCCAAGGCACTGTGTAGGCCTAACTACCTTTGGGAGTGATAGAAGACACTCTCCCATTACCAACAAAAAACAAAGATTCTGCTACTAGTTCAGTTTTTTTAACATGGGAGTTGAAAGGGTCCCATCTTATTTTTCACATTTGCCTTCAAAGTATCAAGTGGACAGTTTCTCAACAAGTTTGCAAAGAAATCATGGCTTAGTTCATATCAGAACGATCTGGTGGCAAATATACATTTACTTTGTTGGTCTGAATTAAACTCTTATCAACCTATTATTATTTGCTTTGTTTCTTCCCTGGGCTGAAATTGATTGATTTTTCCAGGGATCTATTTGAGCATTGTTTAAACCAGTGGTTCTCAACCTGTGGGTCCACAGGTGTTTTACCAGCTGTTAGGATTTCTGGGAGTTGAAGCCCAAAACATCTGGGGATCCACAAGTTGAGAACCACTGCTTTAAACCCACAGCTGAGTCAAAATTCCTAATCATTGAAAGCAAAAAAAATCTAAGGAGATATCCACTAGTTTACTTTAAAATTGCTTTTAGAATTACCAAATTCTTCTATGAGAACTTCTCTCTTAATCAGGGCAACAATTTTTCCTCTACATTGGTTTGCTTTTTCTGATATAAAATATGCCTCTAATAAATTTATTTTTCTTTACCTTTGAAATATTTTGTATTATATACCAGAAGGGTACATCTACATGCAGAATTAATGCACTTTGAAACCACTTTAACTATCATGGTTCAATGCTATGAAACCACGGGAGTTGCAATCTAGAAGGTTTTTAACATTTTCCGCCAAAGGGTGATAGTACCTCACCAAACCACAAATCCCATTATTCCATAAGACTAATTCTACAGTGTAGATTTATGTAAAGACCCAGAGATCCATGGGATTGCCATTTCAGTTGCTGTGTCCAAAACAAGAGAAGTGTTTGTGGGCAACTCACAGCCATTCAGTGTGAATACGTCATGAGATCTTGAGTACACAGCTTTTAGCTTTAGGAGGTGCAATGCAAGAGGTTTTATCACCTCACAGTTAAAATGAAATTGGAATAATTATGGTTGAGCTGCTGAGTCTATTTCATAGGGTGGAGATTTTTGTTTTTGTTGTTTTTGTCTTTTTAATAGTTTACTAGGAAATTTAGCCAATATTGCCCAGGTTGATGTGGATGATTTTGTTTGGGAATTGAATTTAATAAAAGTTTAGATAACCTCTTCCAACCCAAAACTGCCCCATTGGGGCGCTTCCAGGCAACAATTTATTGCGCGTGAAAATGGGTTAAAATAACCATTTTTTTGCCCACGTTGCTGTCTCTATGGGTGCTCAAGTGGTCTTTCCTGGGGTTGTCCCCATGCCAGTGTCACACCAGAGTGTGTGGGGAGGATGATCCCCCCTCCCCCGGTCTTATGAAACACATCATTGGTATATTCCAGAAAGCTTGCAGAGTGGCCTAATGGCAACCTGGCAAGCTTTTTTAAAATTATTTTTAAAGGGGGGGGGGGGTAGGGCATTGTTTGGATATCTCAGGTAAAAATCTGACAGGGCCCGGGATGATGGCCCTGTCTGGAAAGGCTCTGGTTTGTGGTTTTTAATAGAAACTGAGTTTCCTGATCAACCCCAAACTTAGACTCATCAATAACACCTGAGATATCAGCCTCTGTCTTGATACCATATTTGGTTAATATAAATTCATGTCTAAAGCAAAACTAAAGCAAGCACTTCAATATGCAGAGTAGACAGACATTTGAAATTATAATATAGATATTCAAAAGGTACTAGTAGGATTGAGGTAAGAGTTGACTTCAAGAGTCCCATTCTCCAGTTGGAGCTAACAATTGGATTTAATTCACATCTTTGGATTTTTAGTATCTTATATATTTTTTGAACCGAAGGCTCTTGGAATGGAAAATGTGAAATATTTTAATCAAACCATTATTAAAAACACATTTAAAAAACTTTTAAACTTAAGGTAGAAAAATTGCAAGTTATGAAAAGTTAACTTGAAACTTCAGCTGTGTGAATGAATGCCTGGACTAGTGGATGGTTAAGGGAACTGAATGTTTTCTTCATATGAATCAAATGCACAAGGAATTAAACTCATCCAGTATCGGTTGATTGTGATGATCTTAAGGACTATTGTCATTGCTATCTCTATGGAATTAGAAGCACAGTGCTGCTTCTATGGACCTACACCTGCTCTCGGATGCTAGATTTTTGTTTTGTTTTACAATGGGTGAGATGGATTTTAATTTATCGTAGGAAACTCTTAAAGATGCATGATCTTTTAAGAACTGTCTACAATAGAAGTGAAGCACTTATTTAATCCCATTGAATGGTGACTAGATTTACTAGCTGAGCTGGCCATGATTTTTGTTCAGGAGTCATCTTGGAGTACATCGATGTTTAAATAGCTTTTTAGAGAAAACTGAGGAAACAAAAGAAATAAATTTTGAGAAAGGACTTTGTCAAGGAGACTGAGATGTTAAACAGAGAGAAAGATCACTGTGTCTTGATGGAAATGAATGTTGGGGTTGGTTGCATTGCTGATGATCTTGCAGGAGATGCTAATGAAGTACTTTAAATGCAGACCTGATGTACAGAGAAGGGGTAATTTCATACGAAAGTGCAACAAGGTTAGAGAATCAAAGAAAGCGCACTTCAGATCTGCAAAAATACACACAATGGTCCATTGTAAGGTACTGATTCCTTTTGGCTTTGAACAGGTTTGAAAAACCCTGTTTACTAACTTGTACAACCTAGATTGGTCACAGATTAAGAATTTATGACCAGAAACAAACTTGGTGTGAAATTGAGAAGGGGTGTGTGTGTATGTGCAAAAGCAGAGTTTTGATCCTTACAGTAGCAGTGTAGCACAGTTTGCATGAACTTAACCTGGGCACCATGGGGGTAGGGGGTGAACAATATGTTTTTTAAACTCAGAGGCCTAGCACTTGAATTTAAATGGAATCTCGTCTTTCAGTAACAATTAAAACAAAAAAGGGGGGGCTGCACGCCATCTGTGACCCATCAACCTGTCACAATGCAGGCTGTTGCATTTTGGGTTTAAATTATCCACTTACTTCTGGATTGTGCCCCAATTGACCTTTTTGGCTCGTGAACACTGCCTGCCCCTCTGCAGGCAAGCTCAGATTGACTAAAATATATAACTTTTAAACTTCAGACATGGTTAGAACTGTATTGGTCATAAGTAGAATGTGATGTGAGATTATCTGTCCATGTCACCCCCCCTCCCCCCCGGTCTATCATTAATTGATTCTGCTGTTGAAGCCAATGGGAATCAAACCCTTTGGATAGGATCTGGCCAGGATTCAGGCAATACTTTTCCATTGGGTTTGTCATTCTCCCTTTGCATTAAGTACTTCAGAAGATCAAGAGACAGTATGTGAAAAATCTCTCACTGACATGCCATATCTTCCAACTGTCCCAATTTGATGGGGAAAGTTCCAGTTAATCTTCTGTGACTTCACTTTCTCAGTTGCTTTCAAAATGCCCCGTTTTCTCCTTTGTGCCCAGCTTATTTCATTTTTTTGCAAACTGAGTTCAAAGTGCAAAAAAACTAAACTTCCTAAGTATGTGGAACTTGATCACAGGATACAAGAAAAGAGGAAATATAACTCAATATTCTGTCACTGCTTTTATGAAAACTTTGAAGAGACCATAAAATTTTTGAGTGGAAATTGGTCAACGAATATCCACTTTGTCTTCATTTCTCATCTGGTGCAGAGGTTGGATCCCCCCCCCCAATCAGAGTGCAAAGAGGCATTGCTGACCAACTGCATCTATAATCATGCCTATATTGTGTGGCTGATGTTGTTCGATAAGTTGCCGCTAGAGGAGATATGGAGGCAAAGTCTGCACCTGAGTCTTATTTATCTCTTCACATTAGGGTTGCCACTTGAATAAGGGACAGGTACCTAAAAATAGGGAATTTTTCTCAAAAATAAGGGACACTTCATAAAAACTTGAAAATCAATTGATGATTTTCAAGTTTTTATGAAGTGTCCCTTATTTTTGTGAAAAATTCCCTATTTTTAGGTATCTGTCCCTTATTCTTATATCAAAAAGTGACAACCCTACTTCACATCCATGGTTTGCATTCTTTTGTAGATGAGTGTCCGATTGAGTGTCTATATGTGAGCAAATGGCTGCCACCTAGAGCCATTGAGAAGGTAGCATTATTCTCCAGAACAATGATACAAGTGTTCTCAGCTGAATGCTGTATGTTACCTTTGGGGAAGTTCTGTCATTTCCTGTCTCAAGTCTGTCCCACAGTAGATTAGACCTGGGTTCAATTATTTTCTTTCACTTTATTTAGTGGGTATAGCACCCTGATACATGTCTGCTGTAATTCCATGAATACCCCAGTGATTTATGGCAGGTCCTTTTTTTCCTTTTCATGAGTCCTTACCATGAAGTTTCAGCTTGAAACTAAATACTGGAACATAGATGACAACAACACCCACTGCCAAATTTGCAGATATCCATCATAATTTTCTAATGCGTTATGATGGGATCCCTTTTGCACCTGGGAGGTGTCTTTCCTCGAATTTCAACTTTTCAACTTGAAATTACTACTCCAACTTGGATTATAACAAAAACATTCTGGCAGTTGTTGTGATGTCTCCCTGATAAGTTATATCTGCCCTGCTTTTTCTAGGAAGTCCCTGAGTTGGAATTTCAATTGATAGGTTGCCAATTGAAAACCTAGCAAGAAAACATGTCAACTAAAAACATTTTAAAATGTAGAGCAATATCCTAATAAGTTATGGCCGCTAAAGATATGTGGACCTTATTTTTGACTGTAATGGCCTGCATAAATAGGAGTATATTGTCTAGATCCAGGGAAGTCATGCTACCCCTCTATTCTGCCTTGGTCAGACCATACCTGGAATATTGTGTCCAATTCTGGGCACCACAATTGAAGGGAGATGTTGACAAGCTGGAATGTGCCCAGAGTGGGGCAACTAAAATGATCAAAGATCTGGAGAACAAGCCCTATGAGGAGAGGCTTAAAGAGCTGGGCATGTTTATCCTGCAGAAGCGAAGGCTGAGATGAGGCATGATGCCCATGTATAAATATGTGAGGGGCAGTCATAGGGACGAGGGAGCAAGCCTGTTTTCTGCTGCCCTGGAGACTAGGACATAGAATAGTGGCTTCAAACTACAGGAAAGGAGATTCCACCTGAACACGAGGAAGAACTTCCTAACTATGAGAGCTGTTCAGCAGTGGAACTCTCTGCCCAGAGTGTGGTGGAGCCTCCTTCTTTGGAGGCTTTTAAACAGTGGCTGGATGGCCATCTGTCAGGGATGCTTTGAATACGATTTCCCTGCTTCCTTTCAGGGGGTTGGACTGGATGGCCCACGAGGTCTCTTCCAACTCTAGGAATATATATGATTCGATGAAGACAAGCAGATGGATTTCAAAACTGATGGCTCACTGGACAGTTTCAAGTAATTTCTTCTGCAGAGAAGAGGTTACTTGAAGAACTTTGCTCTCTGTGCTAATATAGGTGGTTTGCTAGAGAAGGAAGATGTTGTCTGTTTATATATTTTTATATGTTAAGCAAAAGATCATAAGAGGGAAGTATTGCATCTAATTCAGCAGAATCTGGACAATACAGAGGAAGAATAATATTTTGTTGGTCCTACACGTTTCCAGAGCTTAAGTAATTTACTGTTCTCATAAGTTGCTCTCTGTTTATTGGTGTTTTGGCTTTTCCACTTCTCTGTATTGCTGCTTGCTGGGTTAGTACTTCCTTGCCTCCAACTCGCTAACCTAGACACATCCCTACTTGTGGCCAATTAACATGACAATGCATAGCTTTCTAACGGGCTGGCAAGTTTTGGGCTGGTTCTGGAGTGTTCCAAATTGTTGGAATTTCCAGATCTGTGATTTTAATTTTGGTTCCCATTTGGCTGCACTTCCCGCAGTTGGCTCCCAAGGTGGTTATGGCCTATAGCTGCTTTATTATGTCGAGCATTAGCCTTTAAAAGGTTTTATGATGGCACATGCTTGCTCTGTTTATACCTGTTACAGAATGTATATGGTATGTGGCTAAAATTAGCTTCTTCTGGCTGTAGTGATATATCTTGTTAGGGCTGGGGAAAATGGCATGCTCTGTGAATCTCAAAACAAAGAACTGGAAACTAGATGGCAGTATGACCTAGTCATTAAATCCTCCTGGCAATCAAACCTTTGTGATGACTCATGCTCCTGGGAAGTATGTGAAAGATATATAACTTTGCATAAGTTTTGCATGAGCACTCAAACTTTTTTTAAATTGAAGACAACTCAGAGGATGAAAAGTTCATGTAGATTTATTTACTTAGACAAAACATTACAATGTGTTCTCCTTCAACAAACAGTGGGGAGGAATAACGGGATCGGAAATGCAAATCCCAGAAGAATTAACAAACACAACTGAGGAAAATCATGTACATTTAGAAGCATGGTGCTTTATGGAGGAAGGAGAGGGAAGGAGGCAGAGAGAATGACAGATAGAGAGATCTTTCCAGACAGTGAGACAAAAAGCATTTTTGGGGTGGGGGAGAGTTAATCTTGTTCTACTTTTGGGACAATTGTGCTTTATCTAGTCTCCATATGTTATTTTCCCCTTTCCTTTCCTTTTTCTTGCTTGACTGCTGCTTGGAAGCATTGTCTCCTGGACATTTCAGAGAAGATTAAAGGGGGACTAAACTGAGCTTTCTTACTCATCTGCTTCAAAGAGGGATGGAATAATATAGCCAAGAAAGCAAACCCCTCCGCACAATTTTCACCTGTATAATAGGGCTTGGGTTTTCACATGCTTACCCAGTTTGGCAGGGTCAGTTCCAATTATTCCTCTGCTATCCTGCTTTTTCAAGTGCTTAAAAAAAGTCCCAGTTTCTCTCCTTTTCCCATTTTCCCTTTCTTCTTTGGCTTACTTCAATTGTTGTAAACTGAGTTCAAAGTGAAAAAGGGGTCTGCACTCAATCAACTCAGCAGGGGTTGGGGAGAGGAACAAGATGAATCTTGTCCTTTCCTGTAGATTTAGGCAAAAGCAAACTGTTGCAGTCTTTCCTAGTTCCTGTGTGGCTTTTATATCAGTGCAGTATTGAATCTGCTGTCTGAATTGTAAAGGAGCTAGCCAAGATGCTGAGCCGTATACCCAAAATAATGTCTAGAGCTGACTCATCAACACACTGACATGGAAACCTGAAGGATGCAGTTTGACCAGGGCTATGTTTTACCACATCTACCCATTAAGGCCGATCAAGCCCATTTAAAAAAGAGATCACCCTTATTTAGTACAGCTGGATTTAAAGCCAAGGTTTTCAGAACTAAACATTCAGAATCTGTTGGTTTGTAGGAGTATATCTGAGTTTTGCTTTCACTGAAATTAGATCCTTTCCCCTAAAATATGCACATTTTCTGTCCTGTTTATGAAGGAATTTCTAAATATTGGATCATGTGATTTTAATGTTTGAATGCTATGTTTTCATTTTATTTATTTATACCCCGTCTTTCTCTACCCCAAGGGGTACTCAAAGTGGATTACATATGGCAATTATTCCATGCCTTAAACACATACAAACATTAGGCTTAAAATCAATAGAATTAAAATTAATGCATATTAAACATTTAAAATTACATTCAGTATTAAAATTATGTTATCCAGAAATTGTAGTCTAAGGTTATTCCATAGTAATTGCACATATTCAAATTATATTATTGCACTGCGCTATTCTCTGAAAGCCTGATCCCAGAGCCAGGTTTTTAGTCTCCTTCTAAAGTCTAGGAGGGAAGGGCCTGATCTAATGTCACTAGGGAGGGAGTTCTACAGCCAAGGGGCCACCACTGAGAAGGTCCTGTTTCTCATCACCACCCATTGCTCTTGCGGGGGGGGGGGGGAGGGGGGTGGAATCGAGAGCAGGGCCTCCCCAGACTAAATTCCTCTGAGGTGGTTCATAGGAGAAGATACATTAGGACAGGTTTTGGTTTGGTGTTAAGGTTAATGGGTTTGGTTTTATAATTTTGTTTATTTACCAATGTATTAATATATGGCATTGAGTTGTTGCCTTTGTAAGGCTGCCCTGAGTCATCTTCGGGGTTGAGAAGGGTGGGATATAAATGTGGCAAAATAAATAAATAAATAAATAAATATTGGTAAGTTCTTATGAAAAAGGAAACCAAACAAACTGCAAAGATTAAGAATAGACAGTAAAGATTGAAACTGCTCTGAGAATAAGGTTTGTAAAGCTGGTGGATTTTTTTTCATTTGGTTGTTTCCCCCTTTAATCAAACTGTGTTTATTAAAAATAACACTGCCATGCTTCTTAATGAACACTTACGTGTCTGTAAGAAAGGAGACATTTGCTGCCATTATAATTAGTAATTTTAAATTTTCTTAAATGTGATAAGAATGAGGCTACTGATCTTGAGACAATATCATAATTAAGTTTAATCTACAAAACATTTTTTCTTTAATGCAATAGGGCAAACTTTTATTTTCCTATCCCTTTACTACAATTATTTTATCAACATATATACTGATAAAGCCTCGCTGAACTAAGCTAACAAGAAAGTATCTTCAAGTCGGAAGATATGATGGCAATAATCAATTTATATTGCTTAATGATGGGTACAGTTTCAAGCTGCTCTGCATTTTATGATATGTTCCTAATCTCCTTCACGCTGAGATTTCGGTTTCACATTTCCTTGAAATAATTAGAAGGTCACATATGGTGGCATTACAATCTTTGGGTCAACTTCTTTAATCTTGGATTCAAAACTTACTATGCATTCTGTGAAATCTTGGCAGTGGTAATGTCTGGAGTTTGATGAAAAGAAAATAACTACATGTTTGCACATTGATTCCAAAGAGCCAGTGTAGCATAGTGGTTTGAACATTCAACTATGACTCTTGAAGCCAGAATTCAAATCCGTGTTCAGCCTGGGAGATCCTCTGGGTAATCTTGAGTATCCTATAATCTCTCTGCATCAGGGGAAAACAAAGGTAACCCACCAAACAAATCTTGCCAGGAAATCCTGATTTGGGAGCTACATAGGGATCGTGAAAGTCCTCCAAAACAAACTTACCAGTAAGCAGCCACTGCGTTCAACTGTGGTCTGTTCCCCTTTCAGTTAAAGAGCAGCTGCCTGACATTTCTATTTACCTTGCATGAACAGTCACCAGCACCAAGGGAATTTGTGACAGGAATCCTTTTTCTGTCGGTCACATCAGAAATAGCTTACAGGAAGAGGTTTAAACATCAGGCAACTGCTTATCAGTCAACAGAGTCAATCCTAGTGGCAGCTTATTGGTAAATTGGATCGGGAGTGCATGTATGGCCAGAATCCACTACATTAGGACCTTCTTCTACTCTAATTCCTCCATTTTTTAAACCATCCCCATACTTTGGCAAAACAGATTCAAACAAAGGCCTTTCCATGACACACAACCAGTTCTGGTGGTTGCCCATGAAAATCCATCTTGTTTCCTGACTCCTGATTGAAGAAAGGGGTGGGAAGCGGAGAGCTGGAAGAAGACAGGGAAAGACAGATCTTTATTTATTTATTTATTATTTTGGTTTCTAAACCGCTCCCCCCCATAGGCTCGGGGCTGTTCACAAAATCTGAAAGCATATACATTAAAAAGCAATATATATAAAAACCAAGTTTCTACGAGTTTTAAGAGGGGCCACTAAGAACGAATGCTTGCCGGAAAAGGGTAGTCTTACAAACCCTCCGGAAAGGGGCCAGTTCTCTTAATTGATCGAACTTCAACCGGTAAAGCGTTCCATAGAGTCACCACTGAGAAGGCTCTTTGTCTAGTAGCTGATGAGTGGTAAGTTCGGATAGAACGGACATCAAGGAGGTTTTGTTCCTTTGACCGTAGTGATCTCTGGGGAATATATGGAGTAAGGCGGGCCTTCAGGTACACTGGCCCTAGGTTAGAACCAGCACTTTGAATCTTGCCAGGGTAACTCAGGTCCCCATTCTTAATGACACTTTCCCCCAGTTTCCCCCTCTTTTTACTCCTGCCATACACAATGGCCATTAATTTGTTATTATTTATTGCATTAAATTGATTATATTGTAAGCTGGCCTGAGACTTTTAGTGATAAAATTGAATATAAATATTTTAATAAATAAATAGACATTTTGGGGAATTATTGTTTTCCAAGCTTTTCAATGAAGTCCCTGGTCTGCTGCTTTTGGTGCTTTATCACCATTACTATGCTGCCACTGCTTCTCCTGTGATTAAGGGTAAAGCATATCCTCCAAATGCCCCAGTTCTCAGGGACAGCTTTGCTTAATCATCTATTACCCCACTTCCTCAGGTACTTTTAATATGTCCTGGCTTCCTTCCTTTACTCCCACTTTTGCCCTTCATCTGCAGCTCACTTTGATTGCTACGAACTGAGTTCAATGTGTAAGGACCTCATCACTTGGAACATTTTTCCTGTTGTAGAACACATTAGGTCCATTTCAAGGATCTCATAACATGATATTGTCTTTCGTCCTTGAAATGGAACTGAAGCATGCTGAAAGGAGGGAGTTCAGAACATGGGTGAGAAATCATGTTCTGAGCTCTTGGCATGGGGAAAACTGTCGCTAATACCAAACACATGTGATTGGATCTGATAGATTTGCCCATGTTGCAAATATTAATCAAGGTGGTCAATTGAAACATTCACAACTAGCTCCAACAGACAAGAGTTCTTTCTTCCACCCTGGACATATAAACCAAATTTTCCTAGTTTCCAACAGACCTCACAACCTCTGAGGATGCCTGCCATAGATGCAGGTGAAATGTCAGGAGAGAATGCTTCTGGGAACATGGCCATATATGCGTATCAAACGAGGATACAAACACGTAGTCAGATAATAATGGAACAGTTTATATAAGAGGAAACATAAGCATGAAAAGCCACACCGGGCTATAAATTGCAAACAAAATAAGTATTGTGCGCCAATGCGCTAATAGTTGTGTCCAACTCAAGGGTGGGTGAATACCCAAGCTTAGTCCATGTCCCAAATAACGAAATCCAAATGGAGAACCACAGATGGAGGTGAGCCCACAAAGCGGAGGGTGACAATCCGAAAGTAACAACCCAAGTCGGGTGTATTTATAATCCACTGGGTAGGCTGTAGAGAAGGCCGACGAGTAGAAGTAGAGGATCCAACGCTCGTTTCGACCCAGTACGGGTCTTTGTCAAGGCCAATGATAGTCCCATCAAATTGTGGTGAAGGTCATGGCTGGACTAGCCTAAAGTGAAATACATATGTGTATTACATATCACAATAATGATAAACAGCGAATTACAAACAACGAATACAAGGCTAGGACACAAGGTATCCTAATGCAACCAAAAGTTATCCAAAAATGAATCAAAGGTACAATCTAGGCAAAACCGTCATGTAAAATAACATAGCTATAATGCTAATTAATAGTGGCAATCTAATAACGCATATAGTACAGTAAAGCGGGAAGGAGGACGCTCACCAAACAAGAGGAAATCACTCAGTAGCAGTGTCCAGGGCGTGTAGCAGAGGGCTCAAAGTAAGAACAAGCTTAAGTAAGTCAAAAAAGGGGGGGGGGGCGCGCAACAGGTGAGTGAATTAATTAGTAAAGTAGGTCGGTGATGCGGACCTTTTCATTTAACCCGGCGGGAAACTCGCAGTTTAGGAAGAGAATCCAACGGGTTTCACTGCGGCGGAGGAGGCAATCAACATCAGCATGGGAGGGAGGTTTAATTTTCTCAATGCCAAAGAAGCGAAGGCTGTCAGGGCCGTGCGCGGCCGATTTAAAGTGCTGGTAGAGAGGAGATTCCTCCGACAGGTTCCGAATTCTCGAACGATGTTCCGAGACTCTAACTCCCATCGTACGTCGGGTCATGCCTATATAGACCAGGCCACATGGGCACTGGAGTCCATAAATACAGGATTCGGACTGGCATGTGAAAAAGTCTCTGAATGCGAAATCGCGACCCGTTCCAGGAATGTAAATTTGTTTGCCGGGAAAAACATAATCACACTGCGTGCAATGCCCACATCGATGTGTTTTAGGGGTAAAGGTGCTCCTCAGGTGGGGGGTTCGTATGTCAGAATGTACGACCAAATCTCTTATGTTCTGGGTTCGCTTGTGCGCAATAATGGGCGGTTTGGATAGTCCAGGAATGTCCCTGAGGATGGGCCAATATCTGCACACAATCTGTTTCAAACGGGGAGAGTTCATGGTGAGGGTAAGTGGCCACACAAGTCGGTCCTTTATATTCTTGGGGGTGGAATGGGTAAGCAGTTGGGGCCTGGGTACCCGTTGCGCCCTGGCGTATGCAGATTGCAAGACTTGGTCAGGGTAACCCCTAACCCTTAGTTTGTCAATCAGGCGAGAAGCCTCCAGGTGGAAGTCGGAGGCGCAGGAGGAGATACGTTTCAATCGAAGTAGTTGTGAAAAAGGGAGATTCCTCGTAAGTGGATGACTATGAAAACTCTTAAAGTGCAAGAGGGCGTTTTTGTCAGTGGGTTTGTGATAGCATTTCGTCTGAAGCATATTATCATGGATATAGATGTTGAGGTCCAAAAAGTTAACGGAGACATCACTGACAGAAAATGAAAAATGGATGGAATCCGCCCATGAGTTCATCCAAGCCTGGAAACGTACCATGGGTGTACCCCTCCTCACGAGTAATATTACATCGTCTATGTATCGGCCATAAAATTTGATGTGGGCTGCCAATGGGTGGGGGGTAGGGCCGAAAATTTGAACTTGTTCCAAAGAGTCCATGTAAAGGTTGGCGACGGTTGCCCGATGGGAAGTCCCATGGCCACGCCCCAAATCTGCAAGTAGAAATCATGATTAAACATAAAATAGTTGTAGTCCAAACAGCAGTCCATCAGGTCCATCAGAAAGGATGTGGGTGGGATATTCTGAGTTATGGGCTGTAGTTGATCAAAAGTGTCCATAAGCACTAGCCTCGCGTCCTCCAATGGGACATTTGTATACAAGGCCCCCACATCACATACAACCAAAAGGTCGCCAGTATCCACAGACAAATGTTCCAACTTACAAATAAGGTCCCTGCTGTCCTGTATGTAGGCCGGCTTGGATTGCACTTTAGGTTGCAATAGGGAGTCCAAGTACAAAGCGAGGGGTTGTAAAAGACCCCCGCTGCAGGAGACGATAGGTCGACCGGGGACAGGATGGGTGTTTTTGTGAGTCTTAGGGAGTAAGTATAGGACCGGAATTCGGGGATGATGGTTAATCAAGAACTGAGATTGCTGTTTGTTAAGGTAACCCATCATTTCTCCATAGTGAATGGTGTTGTGGACCGTGGAGCGATAAGATGAAGTCGGGTCTTTGCTAAGAGATTTATAGTATTTGGGGTCATGAAGTTGGCGATATGCCTCTTGTAAATAATCCCTGGTATTCAAAACTACGAGCCCGCCCCCTTTATCCGCGGGCTTGATGGTTAAATCCGGGTTGTTGCCCAAGGCCCGAAGTACATCAATCTCGGATTTGGTCAGGTTGCGATCATGACTGGGTAGGGGGGCCTTGAGAACGTTGAGGGCCTCCTGTTGCACAATGTCCTCGAACATGCGAATGTTGTTCGAGATTTGGGGGGGGGGTGAAGAGGCTCTTGTTCCTGAGTTTGGATGGTACAATGGTGGGAGCATATGGCCATATAGCCTGAAAACCTAAAACAATCCAGTGATGCTGGCTATGAAAGCCTTCGACAATACATGTTGAATTGTTTCAGTCATGTGAAGGAATGGGTATTCCTCACCACTTTGCTTTCATTGCATTTCTCCTTAATAGTAATCTAGGCTTGAAATTGTGCTCTTGCTAACTTTTTGACATAACACTAGTCTAATGGAGGGAAGAAAAGCCTAGCAGGAGGGGATCATGGCAAAGTGGCTTATAATTACACTGGTATAATGAAGGGAAGCAATGCCTTGCAAGAGGGGATCGTGGTAAAGGGGCTTATAATTACAGTGGTATAAAGGAGAGAAGTAAGGCATAGGAAAGACTTATCATGGCGAAAGGGTTTAAAATTCCCCCATCTCTCCCCCCTCTTGCCCCGCCAAATGGGAAGAGGTCCATAGTAATCTTGGATTTCAGATATTGAAGTTTTCTCTGATTAAAAACAAGAAGTAATATGGAGAGGGTGGAGAAAAGGGTTCCCTGTGTGATGGTTTCGAACATGGGCAACAGTAATTTGTTTTGAAAAAGGAGAACACTACCATTGCCTGAATTGTTCCTTTGAGTAGGTAGCACCTTTCTTTACTTTGTCTCTATTATAGCACTGGTTCATAGATGCATTTGCCAGCTTTGTCAAATGTCTGCCTTGCTTGCTATTTAATATCATAGGCTGAAAGCCCCAATCCTCTTATTTTCTACTGCTATGCAGAAATCTGAGGCCATAATTTTAAAGCAGGAAGTTTTCCTTTAAAGTAAAAAAAAAACTTGTTCAGATTCTTTACTTCATTTATTTTGTCCTTCCTAAATAGTTTTGCTCTTTTTTTTAAAAAAAAGAAATCACCAGCAGAAAAGAGATGCGCTTATAAATATATTTCCATTTTAGTAGACTTGGCAAACTCTTTTATTTTCTTGACAAACTTTCCAAATTGAGAATGGTTAAGTCCAAATGAAGCTACCCAGACTGCATAAGCAGGGGGATAGAATATCAGTCAAAAGAGAGAGATATTATTTCTCCATGAGAGATTCATTGGAGCCCATCTGGAGTTATTAGGTGCAATCCCAATGGAAAATATGCTATGAGATCATTGAAATCCTTTGGGACAGGTACTCAGGGTCCAGTTGCAAACCTCTTATCTATTCTTCTTCCAAAGGCAGCATCATTTGATAAGATTATATGAACACATCAGAGGTAGGCAGATGCAGAGCTGGCCCTATCATTAGGCAAAGTGGGGCAGCTACAACCAGGCAGTCAATTTGAGATGTTTTGAACAGACAACAAATAGTTGATATTTTATTTGTTTCATTACTACTATTGTATTACTGATGTTGTATTTTTATGCCAGAAATGAGAATAGATGTTTCTGAGAATTTTTGCATCATGAGGCAAAATGTTAGGATTTATGAAGAAAACATAGTGTTGGGTTTTTTTTGTTCAGATGATGATACTTTTCTGCAAAAAAAAGTTCTGAAATAACAAAGGACACTAATAAAAATGCACAAAACCCAGGATTACTTCCTTGGAAAAAGGTGTTTGAAGTTACTCATTCTTGCATGCATTGGGCAATAGTATTCATATGCTTATAGATGTATGTGAAAAAGTCCTGAGAAATTAAGAAATCCTGCTTTAGGTCAGCTCATTGAAGAAATATATATTCAACCTGTTTCACATGTTTCCCTAACATTAACCCTGAAAGCAGTAGGGAAGGCTCTTTTCCACGTCAACTAAACATCTGAAGTCTGAAAAACCATATTCTCCTGTGTGTTTGTATGCATGTTTAAAGGCAGGGGAAACAATTCGTGCATCCATCCTCCCCACCCACTTCCCCTGGCTGTAATGAGATTTCCATCCTAGCTGTCCAGATCCAGGTGGTCTTTGCTTAGATCTGACATTTGCATCCAGGCTGAACTTCCAAAGCCTCATGAGATCCCCCTCTTTTGAAAGCAAGCAAGAAGGTTCTTTTAATTTCAAATGAAAAAAAAAACACTATTTGGGGGCCTTCCTCCTTTCTTTAATTCCGGAGGCTCCTGACAAAAAATGCAGGACATGCCATACATGCAAAGCACATGAAAGATATGGATGAGCGTATAATGAGTTCAGCCCTTGGGCAAATGGCTTGAGAGTGGCTTCAGGGTCATGTACGTTCTCTTGAAAGGCTTACAGGGCCTGCCTCTCCCATTATTCATCCTCTAATCATGGCATTATTCTCTGGGGGCCGTGCGGAGGGGGGGATTTCTTGTTTGATGAATTCATGCAGTATGTTTTCATCTGGAATAAGTTTTAATGCAAATTCCTATCTAGCCTGTGGGTCCTTAAAAACTCAGAGTTCCTATGGTTATGCGGATTTTTCCCCTCTTCAAGGAAATTCATTGAATTGAAATGTGGCAATAAAAGGGCTACTCTGATATTGTTCATAGCCAGGAACAGATAATCTGTTCAACAGAAAAGTTCAGCCAGTTATTCAGTTCAAAGAAGCTATTCTTATTTTTGAGAATCTATTTTAGAATACCTCTCCGGAATAAAAGCATATTTTGTGCTTCTGCTTTGCTTTTCACTTGATGGTCTCAAGGCAGTTTAATGGTACTCACTAATAAAGCCTCGACAACCCCCGGACTACTCTAGAGGTAGAAGTTAGAGTGATTGAATAGAACTGGGAAGACTTGTATTGAAATTCCCACTCCACAATGAATCTCACTGGCTAAACAGGTCTGTGGCCTGGAGATATTTTCTTGGAATTTTAGAATTAAGTGGAATGAAGTTCCAATTTTGGAAGGAGATATCTATCCACTGAACCTATCACACAGAGTTGTGGTGTGCATGCAGTTGGGGAGAAATTGAGGTTTGAAAGGTCATTATATGGCAGTGTTGATGGGGCCATATATATGGTGTTGAACTCATGGGAGGAAATGTAGGATGATAAATGAACTGGAAAGCTGGACTCCACAAAGTATATAGAGATTCAATAAGAGTCAGGTATACTCTTTAAAAACAAACAAACAAAATAAAAAATATTTGCCAATAAGAGTCAGGTATAGTGTGCTGCTGTTATATGATGTTGAACCTGCTTTGGCTTATAGCAAACCTGTGAATGAGAGCTCCCCAAGATACACTTTTGTTAACAGCCATGCATAGGGGCACTTTCACTCCAGATAATAATAGAGCTTTGATCTCACTTTACTTGTTATGACTGCATCCTACAAAATTTGAGTGAATCATGTTGTCTGATGTCATGTCCAAGATATGGCAGCTTCGGTTTAGATTTGTTTTGCAATATAACCTATATTTATTCATCTTTTTAGCAGTCCAAGTTATTCTCTTCCTGTATCTAATTTCAAATGTGTTGATTTTCACCCTGTCAGTTTTCTTTACTGCTCAGATTTGACCTCCATATGTAGAAATTAGAAACATTATGGCATTATTTATTACATAACATGAAATGGTCTTTAGCTTCCTGAAGCATATAAATTGTCCTGTACCCTATCAAACTAAATAGTAGAATTTAAATTCAATCAAATACTATTATTGCTGTGGACATTAGGCATGGTTTAGAACCCAAAAATAGGGAATCGAAAATCTAATGGGGGGGGGGGGATTTTTTTGATTAGTAATAGAAAGACTTACAAAAAAAAATTCCAGAAATTTCTAAAATGTAACGTAATTACTAACGAAATTCGTTAGTAGTTCGTATGCCAGCGCATGTGCATTCCAGATGGTTTTGGCCTACAACTCCCAGAAATCCTAACAGCTGGTAAATTGGCTGGGATTTCTGGGAGTTGTAGGCCAAAACTTGAATAAATCACACTGAATTCTAGATGGGACTCTCCTAGAAGGGGCAGGGAGGGCCCGTCCACTCCTCCTCCCCTGCCAGGATCTAAAGTGCATCAAGGCTTGGCACGCTTTAGATCAAGTGAGAAACCAACCTAATGTATAATAGAATGAATGCTAACTTATAGAGTAAGTGCCTAAATATTATAAGTAATCCAACTGGTCATATACCTACATTCCATGCACATGCAATAATACAGCAGTAATAACAATGGGTATAAGAAGAGGTAGGGGTTAACAACATAAAATTCAAACTGAAGTATTCTGACTCTGGTCCCTCCTCAAGCCACAGTCAACCACTCGTAAAATCCAGCTAGTGCAGAATGCAGCTGCCAGACTCCTCACCGGGACACCACTGAGATGCCATATCGCGCCATCTCTACAGCGCCTGCACTGGCTGCCAGTCGAGCTCAGAGCCATCCACAAGATCTTGTCGCTTACCTTTAAGGCCCTCCATGGCGCCGGCCCAGCTTATTTAAAAGACCGCTTGTCCGAACCAGCTCATTTAAGGTCGCTGCGTTCAGGAAACAGGGACCTTCTCCGCATCCCAGGTGTGAGTGAGGCCCGCCTCGACACCACGAGATGGAGAGCCTTTTCCATCGCGGCTCCTGTTCTTTGGAACTTGATGCCGGCGGATCAGAGAGCTATCCGGGACATGCCCCAGTTCCTGACCGCATTGAAGACCTGGCTCTTCCGAAAGGCTTACGGCTAAGAACACCCTCCAGACTTAGCCTGAGTTACTGGAACTATTTTAATTAATTTTCCCATTCTTTTAGCTTTTAACTATTGAACTCTTTTTATGTGTTTTATGTGTAAGTCGCCCGGAGCACTGACGTGGAGGGCGACTCATAAATAATAAAATCAATCAATCAATCAATCAAAAATCAATCAAGCGGTGCAAACGGGCTCTTCTCTATGAGCCCGGGATTCTGCAGCAAATCCTCCCCCAAAGAATATGTATGTGCACGCAGGCAGCAAATGTTGTGCCCGGGCTTTCCCGGGAGAGGCTGCCTCCCGGGCTCATAGAGAAGAGCCATTTGCAGTTTGCACCGCTTGAGGAGGGACCTGGAAAAATGTAAACAGAGAGGTTTACTCAAGAGTAAATCCACAAAGGAGGGCACTTCATCCAAAGTGCCCTCCTTTGCGGATTTACTCATGAGTAAACCTCTCTGTTTATTTCCTTTGCAGATTTACTTCTGAGTAAACCTCTCTGTTTCCATTTTTCCAGGCTTCCAGCCAAAAGAAGGAGCGAGTTTAGGGCTTGCCTTGCCAATACTTATTGGCAAGGGAGGCGGGAGGGTGGTGAGAGAGAAGGAGGGTGCCACCCTTACGACCTTATTACGATACTTAAGAAAATCCTGGTCCCCAAAGTTCTATAAAGAAAGTCCGCTTCCTGGTTGGCATTCCAGATGCGGAAATATTCAAAAGTAGCATTTCTTACTAATCCCTTCCGAATCATTTAATTTTCATAACTTTTTTCTCATGCCTAGTGGACATACTTTTTAAAAAAATTATTTATTGGATTTGTACACTGCCACACCCAAAGGCTCGGGGCGGTTTACAGCATAAAAGTCAAACACAAATGGATAAGCAATAAAGCAGCAAAATGCAGTAAAATTCAGTAAAACACAAAACACTAATGAGAATCACTAGCAATCAAATGCCTGCTTAAATAAGTATGTCTTGCAAGCTCTGCGAAATGCCTTCAGATCTCGCAGAGCGCGTGTCTCCAAAGGCAGTGCGTTCCACAGTGTAGGAGCAATGATGGAAAAGGCTCGCCGTCTAGTTGAGGTTAGCCGAAAAGATTTCACACTGGGAATGGTCAGAAGATTTGAGTCTTCTGAACGAAGTGATCTCAGGGGGTTATATGGAATCAGGTGATCCCGTAAGTACACTGGCCCCAGACCATACAAGGCCTTAAAAGTAAGAACTAACACCTTGAAGGCGATCCGGCATTCAATTGGAAGCCAGTGCAAATCCTGCAGGATTGGTGTAATGCAACACGTTTATGTTATACATTAGCACATATCAGAGCAATAATGAGTAATTTTGCCATAGTAATTTTGTTTCCCTTGTACTGTTTTCCTTAATTTTCATGCATGAATATAAAAACATTCTTAATAATCCTACATGTCAATAATCCTAAAAAATGAGAGACTGTTAAAAGACCATGACTTACATTTTGGATGGCATGCCTATATATGGGCTCAAAAAGCAAAAGCACATGCAGACTTCCATCAGCACTTTGCAAAATGAGCAATGGAATAAGTACAATTAAATTAGGTCTAAAACCAAGGTTATCAATTTTAATGGAAAAAACATTCCACACATTAGATAATAAGGAAGGAGAACAGTATGATAGTGATTTAATAATATATGAAGATGATAAATACATATTTAAAATTCAGAATGAATCGATGGATGCAGGATTTTACCAACAGTGGTATAAGCACATGAAAGAAATAATTAGATTAAACAGTAAAAACATTGCATTTGAAAGATAAAATTGGAATTTGGAAACAAATTACTTACTAATGCTGATCTTAACTTTCCCTTCTTGTTTCCAACTCGTTTACCTCTGGAGCACACACATTTCACCCTGAAATTGGAGTGTGGGTGGACCCACATTCTCTGGTGGCTGTTAAGCCATGGTTACTGTGGATCCTGGAATCGGTTCAATGCTATCTTCCATGTCTAATATAATCACCTGCTTGGCCTTGAACCTGTTGCAGAAATTGCAATCTAATCAACCACACAGGAAAACAGTTTCTGCCAAACTGGTTCTGAACTTACCCAAGTTTTAAGAAAACTCTATGTGAAAACCCTTGTGAACAAGACCTCTGTTGACCCATTGAACAATTACTGAAATGAAATTGATCTTGCTATCAGTGGGAAACAAAATACTCTAAAGGTCCATTGAGCAAGGCTCACTCTTACAACTGGGGTGTGTAACTGCATGAAGAGGACTCTTCTTCCACCGGTGGGAGACGGACCCCCATGGGGGAGACGTCGCCCTGCTCCCTGCTTGCGCTTCAGTACCAGCGATCCTGCTGCCCCCTCCCCGCCTTCCTTCTTTTGATGGCGGGGTGGTGTTCCAGTAGGCATCGCTGCTGCCTCCCCCCCTCCCTTTCCCTACCCTTGTGTTTTTCCCCATGTCTTTTGTACTGTCCTGTTTGTGCTGCCAATGGGCACACAATCTTATGTAAACCACTTAGAGCCTTCGGGATGAAGCGGTATACAAATGTGAATTTAATAATAATAATAATAATAATAATATGTGAGGGTGTCTCTATGGGGGTAATTTTTGCCCCACAACCCCTTGTGGACCCAGCAGTGCCTGGTTGCCATTGAGGATAGTTTTTCACCCAAGAAATTGATTTTAGGAGGTATGTTGACATTCTGAGAGGTGAGATGGGGCAAGCTGCCACATATATGCATTGTATAAGGGCAACTGAAGTTTTTAGATAAAAGTTAGGGGGCTTTGGAGGCCACATATTCCCTATGTCTTTCAAGAATGACATACATCCTCAGGATTTAATTCTACAACACATTACTTTTTTAAAAATAGTCTTTATTAGGTTTCATAAAAAACAGAGTTAAACAGTAAGAAACACAGTTACATAGGAATTTAAAAAGAAAAATAGCCATTTTACTTGCCTTACTTTACTAGAAAATGTCTAAAAAAGATTTTTCAATAGAATTAGAAAAATAAAGAGTAGTAAGAAGACTTAAAGCTGTGCACAAAAGAAAGAAAAAGAAAAAGTCGGCCGGTGAATCATACAACACCATCAAGAAGAGCCTTTAAGAGTCTATTTCTTTTACTCTTATTTTGTCTTCATGTATTTCATCTATATTACCTGAAAATATATTTTAAAAACTTCTATTATTAGATACACCCAGCCATTGATTATGTTCCAATATACAAACAATATTCCATATTCTAATCTCTTTTACTCTAGTCTTACTGTGACTATTTGACAAAGAGTTCATCTACAATGAAGAATAAATGCAGTTCGACACCACTTTAAATGCCTTGGCTTAATGTTATGTAATTATGCAAATTGTAGTTTTGCAACATTCTTAGTCTTCTCTGCCAAAGAGTGCTAACTTTGTCCAGTCTTGCTTACATTAGGGTCCCCCCCCCCAACTAAACTCAAAATAACTTAAAATCTGCATAAGAATTATGGATCTTGGATCCACAATTGAGAACCCAAGCTAGAGCCCGTCCAGACAGGGCCTTTATTGTGGGAACTTCCGCAATAAAGGAGGGGCTGTCCAGACAATGTTCTGGACAGTCCTGAATTAATTCACTGCAAACCAGGAAAATCCTTTTGTCATTTGTACATGCCAGGAGAGCTGCTTCGAGGGAATACTGCAGGCCTGGTAAGTTTTTACTACTTTTCTAAGGGGTCTGGGGGCTTGGAGGGAGTGGGGTAAAGCTGTCCATACCCACACTTTCTGGGGTGGGTATGGACAGGCCCCCAGAAACATCTGCATTATTTTAAATGCCTGGATCCGGCCCTAGTGATTCACTCTTCTAGATACAATAGAACAAAATTCTTTGGATTTTGTGTGGCAGTTCTTTTGCTTAAAATGTGCATTCAAAGTATATAGTTTTAAGACAAAATAATACAAAATTTGATGTTTTACAAAACATTGTTTACAAAATGCTTTCTATGAGGACTCACCCATTGTAATGCTGGGCAGAGACCAGCATAGCAGTTTGGCATCCAGGAGAAAACAGGAGAGCCAGGAAAAGGGGGAGTGGCTTGGAGCCTTCTCTGGGAGGGAGTTAGAGAGAGAGAGAGAGCTGCCTGGGAGGAGCCCAGAGCTGAGGGGAGGAGCCGAGCTACTTGAGTGGGGAAAAGTGTAGTTTATTAGTCTTTTGTCAGGACTCAAAGAGTGAAGAGCTTCTTGTGAGAGCTCTGAGAGAGGGAGAGAGAGAGAGGGAGAGAGAGGGAGAGAGAGGGAGAGAGAGGGAGAGAGAGGGAAAGGGAGAGAGACAGAGCAGTCTGTGGTCAGAGCTGTGAGTTTAAAGCAGTCTCTTGACACGGCTGTGTGTGAGCTGACAGTGAAAGCTCTGTGTGATAGGTGGCAGGTAGTCAGTCACAGGCTTTCAGATAATCTCTAGGGTTTAGGGATTAACTCACCTCTCTGAAGAAGCCAGCTATAGGAACACTCTAAGAGATAGAGTTATAGCTAGGAGTGCTTCTGGTAGACTGAGAGTTAGCTCAAGGTAGGAAAGTTAGGACTAATAAAGGGAAATATTTCTTCACCCAGAGGGTCATTGGGTTATGGAACTCACTTCCAGAGGAGGTTGTGACAGCTGTCAGCCTGGACAGCTTCAAGGCAGGATTAGACAGATTCATGGATACCAAGGGAATCAGTAGTTACTGAAATGGACATCCAAGTGCCACCTCTGTGTTGATGGAGGCAGGCAGGATTTCCCGGGTACTGGTTGTGGGGGTCGGGGGCAGGTGAGGGTTTTGCCCTCCTTTCTGCTAGAGATCCCTGTGTACAACTAGTGGGCCACTGTGTGACACAGAATGCTGGACTAGATGGGCTGAGGCCCGATTCAGCATGGCTCTTCTTATGTTCTTATGTTCTTATGTACTAACTAGGATAGTTAGTTTGTAGACTGCTCACCACTAGTTTAAATATTAGTGTGAGGGAGTTTTAGTAAGACAAGTTTTTACACTGTCCAGGGCCGTAGCCAGGATTTTGATTCGGGGAGGGGGCTGAGTTTGATTCGGGGGGGGGGGGCTGAATCTGAGTGAGAGAGGGTCTACCCTAGCAAACCTTTTGTATTGTTATCCCAATACCCCCATGCATATGGGATATACTGAGCATAGTGATCAGATCATGATATAAATACACATAGCAGTTTAAATAACGTACCAGTACGGCCTTATCGCGGACCACCCTGAGAATGGGGGGGGGGGCTGAAGCCCCCAAGCCCCCCCGGCTACATGCCCGACACTGTCTGTTTTCTAAGAATTCATCTTCTGTAATCAACACGCTAATGAACCTTAATTGGTAACCGTAACGCATTTGTGCCTCTCAAAGCTGCTTGTTAGTTTAATAAATATTCATCGTTATTAACTTTTCAAGACAGTTTCAGTGTGCCTCATTTCCATCAGTGTGTGCCAGTTTCAGCAATCTCTCATTTCCCAGTCTGGAAGAAGATTTTACCTCAGAATCCTCTTAGTTGTTTTTGGTGATTATAATTGAAGCCTAGACGAACTGTGATTTTGATAAGAAATCCTGAATTTAATATTTTAGGTTGGTGGCAGCAATCAAAGAGTTTTAAAATCCTCCAAAGTTTCATAGCCAAGTTGTCACACTTGCGTTAAAGAATACTAATACTAAAATGGAAATATTCATGTTGCTAAAAATAATGAAACAAAATTGGTGAGAATTTACACACAGTGAAAGATATGCAGAACCACAAACATGGGCGGCAGTAATCTGTTTAATTCTAAAAGGGTTGTATTGTGAATTGCAACTTTTGTTCTTTAAGAAAAAAATTGTGCATCACCATTCCCATTAGAGCAGGCTGAAACGAAGATAAAAATTCATACAGAGGGAAATCATATTCATTTGAGATCTCTCTCTCTCTCTCTCTCTCTCTCTCTCGGCAGTCCTCAAGTTATGAACAAGATAGGTTCTGTAGGTTTGTTCTTAAGTTGAATTTGTATGTAAGTTGGACCAGGTACATTTTTAAAATGTAACTCCAGTAAAATATCTATCTTTTAAAACTTTGTGTAGCATAGGGATGTGTTTACAACACTCCTGTAGTGTTGCTTTTGCTGTCTGTGCCCCTGTTCAGAGGATTTCACTTCACTTTCTGTCCCTGTGATAATTGGATTTTGAAAAATTAGGCTTGTGGAAATAAGGATTGGTGAGAAAGCTTCAGTGGAAACACTTTTCCCCCATGATGACTCTTTCAGGAGAGAACTTCCCTTAAGAATGTCTCACCCCCATTCTTAACTATGAATCACTTGTAAGTTGGACATTTGTAACTTGAGGACTGCCAGTACTATCATTCAGTACTCTCATAAAGAGGCCAGTACTATGTTTTTCTCTCTCTTAAGGACATGCCAGAAGAAATTGTATTGTGTCATCATAAGGGAATTAAGTCATGCCTTTTATATATCTTATAATTGCCTCACAAGAATGTCTGCAAAAACACAACAGTAACACATTAAACAACAATTTCCTGATCTTTCATGATGCTTACAATTTGTTTCCTGAGGTGCTGCCTTTTCTTAAGCATAGGGCCAGCTCCAGTGCCGTGTTTAATTAATTTAATTAAAAGGAATTTAAACTGTAAATTATGATAATTAATTATATTATACCGCTAATTAACGTTTATTGCTTAATTTGAACTTCCTTTTCAGGAAGGAGTAGGTAATTTTTCAATGGTGTCTCCTAGTATTCTTTACCATTTGCTGTGCTGTGCCGAGAGTTGCAATCCAATGAGATCTGAATGGCTACACATTTCTAATCTCTGTTTTACGGCCTATAAAAGGCACAGTGGAAAAGTTTCACTCCCTTTCCAGAATTCAAAGAAGCCGAACCTTCCAAAATAAGATATTTTCATATGCTTGAAAGTGACCTGGCAATAACTGATCGTTGTTTTGCAATGTCATGTAATTCAGGAACCACGCACAGTAAAGATACTGCCACACTACAGAACTTTGGTCTGACATCTTTGTCATTAAATGTTTATATGCTGTTATAAAAATGATTTTCCATAAACGTTCCCCATGCCTTTCTTTGAACTGGCCGAACCTGGTTCTAGAAATTGTTTTATTCTTTCATGGAGATAAGAAATTGATTGCAGGAAAGGTGATATTGTTTATTGAGATTCCCAATAAACATCATTTGGCAAGTCTATTGCTTCCCCGGTTGCTACGCAGTTCCAGGAATTGGTCTGGTAGGAAAATGAAGGTTCTAAAATACAGACGTTGAATTATGCACCTGTAATTCCTGCATGTGCGGGTGGGTGTTTGGCACACATGCCCTCCCTACAAACACGTGCATTAAAAAAAGTATTTAGGATAGATGGCATTGGAAACAATTTACCATATATTCCAGCGTACTAGATGACTTTTTATGCCTGGAAAAGCTTATAAAAAGTTGGGGGTCATCTAGTACGCCGGGTATAAATTAAAATAATAAGTTAAAGAAAAAAATGCCCTTAGTGGTTCAGCTTGAGGAGGGAGGGAGGAGGAGAAGGAGAAGGGTGGAAGTAGGGAGGGAGGGCATACATATTCTTTTAGAAAACTGAATTTCTATAAAGCTTAGTACAAGTAAGCAGTAAGCACCATAAAAGTACAAATGGTATGTAGTGAAGAGTTGTAAGAGTTATGGCCAGGTTAAATGTTCATATAGAAGCTATTGAAAAATGCTTTGTTGCAGTGGTACTTCATAGAGTAAGCATAACATTCTAAAAATTTATGATAAGCATACATTGCCCCCTGTTTACATCATTATCTACTACCAGTAGTGCATATCTAATGCTATGCACAATCTGTGGAGCATGGTCCCAGGAACCAGTTAGTGTGGAATCTCTAATAATGTGCACAACACACACACACACAACACACACACACACTTATTTTATTTATTTATTAGATTTATTAGCTGCCACTCCCAGTAGTTCAGGGCGGCTTACAATAAACGTTGCAATAAAACACATCAACCACAGCATTAAAACAGAAAATAAAACAGTTATGAGAAGAAAACACAATCTTAAAAGATGGCTTATCACAGCTCAAAGGCCTGTCGGAATAGGAACGCCTTACAGGCCTTCCGGAAGCCAACAGATTGTGCAAGGCCCTAACCTCTGGGGGTAACGCATTCCAGAGGACTGGGGTGATGGTGGAAGACATCCTTCTTTGCGTTGAAGTGAGCCGGAACTCCTTGACACTAGGCACGGTTAAAAGATTCCTCTCTTTGGATCTAAGTGTTCTCATGGGACAGTATGGGGTTAGGCGGTCCCTCAGGTACACTGGCCCTAGACCATACAAGGCCTTGAAAGTCAAAACTAACACTTTGAAGGTGATCCAAACTCAATAGGGAGCCAGTGCAGCTCCCGCAGAATAGGGGTAATGTGGCAGCTCGCGGGGACTCCCACGAGCAACCAAGCTGCAGCGTTCTGCACCAGCTTAATTTTCCGGGTCACCGACAAAGGCAGGCCAATGTAGAGAGCATTACAGTAGTCTAGCCTTGAGATGACCGTAGCTTGGATCACTGTGGCCAGGTCGTGCCGAGACAAGTAAGGGGCTAGCCTCCGAGCCTGGCGAAGATGGAAAAATGCCACTCTGCTGATAGCAGAGACCTGGGTGTCCATTGACAGCGGAGGGTTGAGGATAACTCCGAGGCTCTTTACCAAAGACGATGGGCATAGTGCCATACCATCCAGGGTCAGAAGCTGGACATCCCCACTGCCCGGACGACCCAGCCAAAGGATCTCCGTCTTTGCTGGATTCACCTTCAACCTACTGGCTCGCAGCCATCCAGTAACAGCCTCAAGGCAGAGATGAAAATTATCAGGTACAGTTCCGGGTCTGCCCTCCATCCTCAGAATGAGCTGGGTGTCATCATCGTACTGATGGCACTCCAGCCCAAAGCTACGCAACAACTGAGCAAGTGGACGCATATAGATGTTAAATAATAGAGGGGAGAGTATGGCCCCCTGGGGGGAATCCCCGGAGACCACCTCGCCCCTCCTCACTAGCTGTAGCCGGTTTCGGAGGAAGGAGGACAGCCAATTCAAGGCTGTGCCCCTCACCCTGGCAAGACGGTGAGTCAAAAGATCATAATTGACAGTATCAAACGCTGCTGTGAGGTCTAATAACACAAACAGCGCCGATCCGCCTTGATCCAGTTGGCAACGTAGCTGGTCTGTGATGGAGACCAGGACCGTCTCCGTCCCATGCCCTGAACGGAAGCTGGACTGGAAGGGGTCTAGCCAGGCTGTGTCATCTAGGAAGGTCTGCAACTGCTCCATTGCTGCCCTTACCCAGGAACGACAAGTTTGAAACTGGGCAGTAGTTGAGAGGGCCCATTGGATCTAATCCCGGCTTCTTCAGCAATGGAGAAACCACTGCCTCTTTTAATCCCTCTGGAAACACTCCTTGCTCAAGGGAGGAATTGATTATATTCAACAGAGAACCACGTAACCCCTCAAGGCAAGCTTTCACAAGCCATGAGGGGCATGGGTCAATGGAGCAAGTGGTAGACCTACAAACACCTCAGAGCTCACAACCTATGAGGATGCCTGCCATAGATTCAGGTGAAACGTCAGGAAAGAATGCTTCTAGAACATGGTCATACAGCCCAAAAAACCTACAACAACCCAATACAAACACACTTTATCCCTAATATGTCTTGTGCTAGTTTTATCTTGAGTTCTGTGATCCTGTTTTACAGATCAGCATTTCAAGCACAACTACAATGTTTAAAAAGTATGCACAGTGCACTGTGTATCAGCCTAAAAAGAAAGGGATGAAGCGGCAAATAGGAGACAAACCAATTTATTTTAAGCATGTATACTCATGGATCTTCTTCAGATGCACTACAAAATTAATGCTATGGACATTTAAGCAGTTATATTGGCTTTTTGGAACACTACTTATGTTCCAAGAAACCAGTATAATTTAGAGAAATGGTTCTCAGTCTTGAATTTACGGGCTTTCACCTCAAACATGTAACAAATTCACATCAGAAATGTTCCCACTTCAGGGAAAATGACTTCTATGTAAGCAGAATTTGTTGCTTTCATCCAAAACTAACAGGCCTGTATTGTCTTACACTATTCTTTGAAGTTATATGATCAGTGTCCCAGTCTGCATCATTTGTGTGCTTCATTAATTTTGAGGCAGTGTGGTTATAGTGGCTTGCGTGTTGACTAGAACCTTAATCCACAACATGGCCTTAGGCAAGTCATGCTCCCTCAGTGTAGAAGGGTGACAAAGCATCCTCCGAATACATTTCACTAGAAGCTCTATGATAGCATTGTCATGCATTAAAGTTTACTTGAAGGCACTTAACAACAACAGCAACAGCAACAGAGATTTCTATCAATTTTAGGGCTAAATGCAGACCATCTAGACTTTGTATGAGATTATTATTATTAATTATATTCATATATACCCCCTTTATCTCCCCAAAGGGGACTCAAAGCGGCTTTACATAAAAGCATTAGTATACAATGTAACCCAGTGGTGCAGTGGGTTAAACTACTGAACTGCTGAACTTGCTATGAAAAGGTCGGTGGTTCGAATCAGGAGAGCAGGGTGAGCTCCCATTTTTAGCCCCAGCTTCTGTCAACCTAGCAGTTTGAAAACATGCAAATATGAGTAGATCAATAGGTACCGCTCTGGTAGGAAGGTAATGGCTCTCCATGCAGTCATGCCGGCCACATGATCTTGGAGGCATCAATGGAGAACACTGGCTCTTCAGCTTAGAAATGGAGATGAGCACTCCCCCAGAGTCAGATATGACTAGTCTTAATGTCAAGGGGAAACATTTACCTTTATCTTAAACAATTTAAAAATATACAAAAATGCAAACATTAAAAAAGAATTAAACACATACAGCCCTTAAAAAATCACAGTTAAAAGCCATCCAAATAGTTAAAATCCACAGCAGCCCTGACTAGAGCTTAAGCACCTTCATTTTTAAAAGCCTGCCTTACTAAAAAAAAAAAAAAAAAGAGGCTGTATACTGCTGCCGGAAGGACAGCAGGGGAGGGAGCCATTCTGGCTTCCCTAGGCAGGGAGATCTGAAAACCAAACAGATTAGTGGAAGTTCAGAAGGTCTAATGATAAGAACATAAGAACATAAGAAGAGCCATGCTGAATCGGGCCTCAGCCCATCTAGTCCAGCATTCTGTGTCACACAGTGGCCCACTAGTTGTACACAGGGATCTCTAGCAGAAGGAGGGCAAAACCCTCACCTGCTCCCGACCCCCACAACCAGTACCCGGGAAATCCTGCCTGCCTCCATCAACACAGAGGTGGCACTTGGATGTCCATTTCAGTAACTACTGATTCCCTTGGTATCCATGAATCTGTCTAATCCTGCCTTGAAGCTGTCCAGGCTGACAGCTGTCACAACCTCCTCGGAAGTGAGTTCCATAACCCAATGACCCTCTGGGTGAAGAAATATTTCCCTTTATTAGTCCTAACTTTCCTACCTTGGAGCTTTAGGGAGTGCCCCCTAGTCCTAGTGTTGTGTGACAGAGAAAATATTTTTCTCTATTCACCCTTTCTATCCCATGCATGATTTTATACACTTCGATCAAGTCACCTCTTAAACGCCGTCTTTCAAGGCTGAAAAGACCAAGGCGTTGCAACCTGATTTCGTAAGGGAGCTGCTCCATCCCTTGGATCATTCTTGTTGCCCTTTTCCCTCAGGACCCTAATAGGGCAATTTCTTTCAGCTTGTCATGATGCAGAGGTCTCAAACGCAGAATGTCATGAGCTCCCAGAATCCCCTATCAACATCTATGTACTGCAGTTAGTATATAGGCCAATTGCTCTTAGAACTTCTGCACTTCATCGTCTAAGATACAGGCAGGCACTAAGGTGAAATTATGGATTAATATTAAAAAGGGAAGAATTGCTTTGCCAGGTGGTTTTAAAGTATATTCAGTAAATTCATTGAGTCTGTCCTCCATTGATTTACACATCAGATTGCCTAGTAGCTATACTTGGGGAGGCTGAAACAGTAGTTTTGGCACAGTGTCCCATGCTTGTTTTACTCATCAGGAATGTACCTCTGTAAAGAAATAATAATGGCATTGGCTGAACTACTGCCATCACAGACGAATGCTGCTATTATATTGTGATGGTACACAAGCCCGTGCCATTTAAACAGATACATTACCATTACACCATTAATTTTCCTCTTGGAACCAGACTGAACTTTAATTGAAATTGCCTTTTGGTATTTCTGAAGACAAGGTCACACCCCTGCAAAGAATTAGGAGTGCAGCACATTCTCAAGTTCAGTTCCAGTGTTTTAACTGAAACAAGTTTTGACATGGTTAGTTATGTTCCTAAAAGTGGAAAGAGAAAGGCAAAACCATTTGGGGGGAAAAGAGAGTGCATGAAATTTGTCCTGATTTCACGAGAGAAGGAAGTACAGGCATCCCCTGAGTTACAAACATTCAACTTATAAACCACTCACAGTTAAGAACAGGGGTGAGGCAACAGGAAGTGAGAGAAATCTATCCTTCAGAAGGAAAGTTCACTCCTGAAAGAGTTATTGGGAATCAGGAGCTGTTAGGCTTAAAAATAACCCTCACTTGAGGTGATTTTACAAAACTTTAGCAGAGTGCCAGAAGCACAGTTCATTATCAGCAGAAGCTTACGTGTAAAGAGCAAGGATTGGTTTCCATTTAACAAGATGGAACAGGATTGCAGATCCACAACTTCATAGGTTCTAAAAATAATATGTTTATTAAAGACAAAAGAAATCCATTTTGGATAGGAAAGGTTTTTGGAGCTAACTAGCTTCACCGAGCTATCTTCTAAGGAAAGGAAAAAAGGAAAAAATAACAAAATAGTCATGTCTAATATGTCTTCCTGGACAAGGGCAAGATGATTGGATAGAGTCATCAGCTGGGAAGGAGATGTGGCCGGCTTTGCCGTGCCTCAGCCAATCAAGAGGCTGGTGCCGCTTCGGGCTCTCAGACAATGAGAGCGAAGGAGGCGGTACAAGCGGAGAACAATGAACCGGGAGGCAGGATGAGTGGATTAAATCAGTGTTTCCCAACCTTTTTTGAGCTGCGGCACACTTTTAATATTAAAAAAAATCCGGGGGCACACCACCAACCAAAATGACACTCTAACACAGTAAAGAACGGCTGGGGTTGGTGGCCTGCTGGGAGCAGCTGCTAGGAGTGCCAAAGCCGGGAGGGGCGGAGCCAGGCTGTGCCATGCCCACCCCTACCCCGGCTTCACCTCTCCCAACAGCTGCTCCAGCCTTGAGGGGGCAGTGCCAAGCCAGCGGTGCCAGAGCCAGCACAATGCTGGCTTGGCACTGTCCCCTCAAGGCTGGAGCAGCTGCTGGGAGTGCCAAAGCCGGGAGGGGGCGGAGCCAGGCTGTGCCATGCCCACCCCCTACCCCCGGCTTCACCTCTCCCAGCAGCTGCTCCAGCCTTAAGGGGGCAGTGCCAAGCCAGCGGTGGCAGAGCCAGCACAATGCTGGCTTGGCACTGTCCCCTCAAGGCTGGAGCAGCTGCTAGGAGTGCCAAAGCCGGGGGACAGGCCGAGCCAGGCTGTGCCATGCCCTGCCCCCTACTTCACCTCTCCCAGCAGCTGCTCCAGCCTTGAGGGGCAGTGCCAAGCCAGCGGTGCCAGAGCCAGCACAATGCTGGCTTGGCACTGTCCCCTCAAGGCTGGAGCAGCTGCTGGGAGTGCCAAAGCCGGGGAGGGGCAGAGCCAGGCTGCGCCATGCCCCGCCCGTCCCCCAGCTTCAGCTCTCCTACAGGCCGTGCCATGCCCGCCCCCCCCCAGCTTCAGCTCTTCTACAGAGGAGGGGGGGGAGGAAGGGGGGCAGAGAGCTTTTCTCACGGCACAGCAGGAGGTCCGTCACGGAACACTAGTGTGCCAGGGCACACTGGTTGAGAAAGACTGGATTAAATGACTCAAATATTTGTCCAAGTGCCGGCGATTACTTCAAAAGAGTCATCAAGCTAGCTTGCTATTGTCCGGGTGAAGGGAATAAACATTTTGGTCTGGTGAAGATGCCAGACCCCAGTACTATTTTAACCTGGGATATGGATCAATTGATGGCATCTGCTGTTGTTTTCGGCCAGGGGGGGATGAAAACAAAGGGTGAGGCAGATAGAGACATCCAGAGCTTTCTGAAGGCAGGCATTTTCCCTCAAAGTCCCCCTGAAGTTTATGCCCCTTATTATTGGGAAATGACCAAATCACCATTAGGAGTCATTGATCTTGAGAAGAGTCCGTGGGGTTTGGAAATGAAAAGTTTCAAAAAAGGTCCTGAAAATTCTTTAAAAGTGGGCAAAAGTCCATAAAAGTTCATGAAAGTTCATAGAGTGTTGGTAACAGAGGTATTACCATGTAGGGCCATGGGGCCATGGGAAGAGCCTTAGGTTCCCACATGGGAGAGAGAGAGATGGGGGACATGGGATCATTCCTTGGTAAAACTATGAATTCCTTGGGTTTTGAACTATCTTTTACAGAGTCCTGGGGTGGCGGGGTGTCATCTCCAATATTATCCTTACTCTAGGAGAACAAAGGGAAGAGACCCAGAAACTGGAGACAGGTCGCATGGCCTTGCCAGGGCAATAAAAATACCTTTAAAGAGGAAGTTACATTTTCCCTGAAGAGATCATATTGCTAAGTATTCAAAGGGGGAGGAGATAGTGGCATGTAGGATGAGTAAGACAACACCCCTTCTAAGCCCCTTCTTGAGACAGGCATGTAAAGGGAACTTGGGGAATGAATCCCTCATTCTAATCTATCTATGCTAACTACTCACTGAGGGCTAGAGACTTGTGGAGTCAGGGATGAAACCCAACAGTTATCATGGAGAAAAAGTGTCACAGCTGAAGCTTTCTCAAAATCCTTGTTTCCACAACAAGCCATTTTTTCAAAATCCAATTCTCACAAGGACAGAAAGTGGGGTGAAATCTTTTGAACAGGGCACAGACAGCAAAACAAATACTACAGGGTGTCCACCATTCCATAGGCTGTGCAAAACTTAGATATAGATTATATTTGTGTGTGCATACGTGTATGGAGACTGCCTGCATATTATTGCCTACAACATGGCACAAGCAAGCCATTGGAAATGGCAGGTGTGACCAGAGCATGGAAGATGCTCACAATATTTTCACAAGTGATATTTAAATGGGATTAAAAGTTTTACAACCCATAGGAAAGAGTTACACTGAAAAGAAATATTTAATTTGAACTCAATTTCTTACAATGTACTGTTTGTTGAACACAAATTAGGAGAGTGGAGGTTCTGGCTTTGACCAAATAATGTAACATATAATACTCTCTCCAGCACTGAAATGTTCAAGATCAACAGAGAACAATCAGGGATTGGAATAGAGGAGTCTTCTCAGGTCAGAACTCTGATTTATATAGCTTGGCACTGGCTTGTCCCAACTTAATGCCCTACAGCCTTGTTGGACTGCAGTTCCCATTTTTGCCAAAAGGTATTCTGGTTGGCCCTGATGGGGCTTGCATTTCAGCACATTGGGAGGGCACCGGTTTCAGCCCAAAGGTTGGGTAAGGCTGGTCTACACAGACTAGAATCAATCTTTCAGGGCTGTAGACAGGTTCTTTCCCAGCCCTACTTGCTGGGAATTGCACTTGGCAACTCTTCATGCAAAACATGTGCTTAATTCACATGCCAAGCTTTTTAAAAAAGGCTTATAGAAGGTATTGTCAGGGTTGATCCAGACATTTTCTTATTAAATATGGTTCATACCTTCTTTCCTCGTGTCGGGACAAGGCATGAAAAAGTGTTTAATTAATACGTTGGTTATTTATATTCCATATTACCTTTCCCTGGGCTAAAAAGAAAATACAAAATGTGATGATCGAGTTAAAAAAATTAGAAAGATCAAATATAAAACAGCTGTATTAACATCACAAAACAATGCAAAATGGTAGGCATCAATTATGAACTGTTTTCAAGGATAAATAATTGTTTAATAATGCTTTAGAGATATGAGGAAGTGCAAACACTTCAGGGATGCCACAATTGAAAAGGATCTTTTTCTGGTACAGATTGAGCATCCCTTATCTGAAATGCTTGAGACTAGAAGTATTTTTTTTCAGAGAGGGATTTCAGAAACACTTGTATTTGCATATACATATTTATTTAATGAAATATCTTGGCAATGGGACCAAGTCTTAAAACAGAATCCATTTGTTTCTTATGCATCTTATACGTGTAATAGGAGGTCATTTTAGACAATTTTAAATATATATTTGTGCATGAAACAAAGTTTGTCCCGAAAGCCACTAAACCAGGGGCTGTCCAACCAAAAAATCTGGGGGCCAATGTGGCCCCCAGCCTGTTGCGAGTTCCAGATCAGGGGCCACCCCCCGCTCTTCCCGGGTCTCATTTTTAATTTTTTTAAAAAGTCTTAAAACAGAATCCATTTTTAAAAACGTGTAATAGGAGGTCATTTTAGACAGGGAGGAAAAATATTTTTGTGCATGAAACAATGTTTGTATCACTAAACCAGGGCTGTCCACTGGCGGCCCGGGGCTTCACGGACCTCCAGCCTGTTGGACACGGCGTGCATGCACACCGCCATTTTTAATTTTTTAAAAAAATCTAATTTTTTTAAATGGCGGGGGGCGCGGCGGGGCAGGGAGGAGGAAAGAGAGCCAGCTCCTCCTCCCTGCACCGCCTCTTCTTCTTCCCTCGCGCCACCGCTGCAAGATCGCAGTGATGGGCGGGAGAGAGGGAGGAGGAGGAGGTGGGGCAGGGAGAAGGAAGGGAGCCAGCTCCCTCCTCCTCCTTGCCTTGCCCCCTCTGTCCCTCTCCCCGCGCTGCCGCTGCGATCCGGTTCGCAGCGGCGGGCGGGAGGGAGGGGAGGAGGAGGAATCCTCTCTTCCTCCTCCTCCTCCTTCCCGGCACCGCTGGTGTCCCGATCGCCGTGGCACCAGGGAAGGAGGAGGAATCCTCCTTCTCCCCTTCTTCTTCCCCGGCGCCGCAGCGATTGGGACACCGGCAGCGCCGGGAAGGGAGGGAGGGAGGGAGCGGGCAGGCCTTCCAGGGAGGCCAGCGGGAGAGTTTTCGCCCGGCTCTCGCATCCCTCTGACCAGAGGGACACGAGAGCCGGGCAAAAACCCTCCCGCAAGCCTAGATGGCTCGCGGGGGCAGTGAGAACCGGACGCTCACTTCCCCCGCGAGCCATCCAGGCCTGCGGGCACGGGGGCGGAGCCGTGGAAGCTTCCTCGCGGCCAAGCCTCTCCCCCAAAGTGTCACAACAGCTGTTGTGATGCTTTGGGTGAGGGGGCGGAGCCGCGGAAGGCTCCTTGCGGCTTCGCCCTCTCCCCCAAAGCGTCACAACAGCCTCAGAAGTGGGCAAAATTGCCCGCTTCCAAGGCTATTGTGACGCTTTGGGAGAGGGGGCGGAGCCACGTGGCCGGGGGCGTGGCCAGGGGCATGCCCGGGGGCATGGCCACTCGGCCCCCAGGTGATCACTCACCAGAAGTCCGGCCCTTGGGTCGGCAGAAGTTGGACAGCACTGCACTAACCCATAAGAAAGCAAGAGTGTCACTATCTTAGCCAGCCATATGGCCAATTTCAGGCTTTGGAATTCTGGATAAGGGATGCTTAACTTGTACCTTATTTGAGATGATCTTAAAACTCAGGTGAACTCCTAGGAATGAAGGCAATTGTTTTTGGGAATGTGGGCCTTTTGGCCACTTAGAACTTTAAATATTAGCACCAACATTTAAAATTGAACTGGAAGTAATGTGATAAGAAATGTAATTAATGTAGAATGGCTGCTTAAGTGCACTGCTGATCATCATCTAAGTGTCCTTTAAACTATTTTTTGTATTTTGCATAATCAGTGCAGAAAATACTCAAATCATAGGATTTGATTATCATATAGCTATTGAATGTATGTAAAAGCCCAGAAAATTACCTGTTCCTTGTATAGATTTTTTGAACGATTTCTGCAGTCCTTGAGTAGTATTGTGCAATAAAAGAAATCCTACTGAATTCTGCATTATGATTGCAATCTTGGCGTTCATATTTTTAGACAGGAATGAGGAGTGAGTGGCTTCTGGATGCTGTTGGACTGCCAACAGTTTCCATCACCATTCATTGTTGACTATATTGATTAAGGGTGATGGGAGTTACAGTCCCAACATCATTTGGTGATCCACATGTTCTGTGTTTTAAAGGGAATATATATGAGTTAATGGTAGCAACAGAGAAAAAAGGAATGATTTACAACTATAGACAGAGGTGTTTTCTTCCTTTCTTCAGATGCAGTATGTAAATAATTGGGAACTTCCAAGAAAAATGTATGGTCTTGGAAGCATTATTCTCTGCTTCTTGGAATTTGGTTTTCATTAATGTTTTTGGTGGTGTCTCCCTGATTCATTCTTAGATTAGAAATGCACAATATTCTCTCTTCTGAGCTCACGGATGCTCTTTATTGCAGTATTTCCTCTTAGTAACTTACTCCACATGTTGAATATCCTCTGTGTTAAGCAACTCTGTCTAAACTCACTTTGTGTTCCCAATTTCCCTAATTTTAACATTACATCTGTTAATGTTTGTCCCTATACACTCATGATTTTTCTGTTTTCCATCGAATCATGGAAATACAGATGGAGAAATACCAATAAGTTACGCAGATTCCATCTGGCCTTAAGACTTTCCACTTTCTTCACTTATCTCTCACTCCTCAGTTCTTTCTCTCAAATATGTGTGGCTAGTCTGCATTGAATCATAAGTCTTTGTTCCTTCCCCCCACCCCCAGTTTTAAACAAGCCAGGATATAGTTAAAAAAGAGACTCAGAAATGACCACTCTGCTGTGTATAATCTATCATTTTGAAAATGGAAATCAGGTGATAGTTATGGAAATCTTTACACTAACTTTTACAGTTTTCAAATGTGTTAACTGTGGATTTTTTTTGGCTTTGGTAAGAGTTGCCATGGCTAGTTGGTGACTTCTGCTTCAGCCTGTACATAACTTCTGAAAATAAAGAAAACAACTATTGTCTATTATCTACTTTATTTATGCACAATCTTGGAAGTAAGGATTTGCAAGTATAATAGTTACTAATATTAGATTATTTCCCAGGGGGAAATGGAATAAACAGTTTTGAAAACGACATGATGAATAGGAATGATGTTACCTTTTGGGGAGAAATAATAACAGTATCTAGTTACTTTTATGAATTAGAACCATATTTTAGAGCTAATGTGAGTGGAAATGCCAAAGTTTTGTGCCATTCCTTTATTAATCCTAAGGTATGTGTATGTGTATTATTAATGAAGAGCTATGTGTGAAGTAAGACAGCCAGAATGGCATAGTGGTTTGAGCATTGGACTACAGCTCTCATGACCAGGGTTCAAATTCCCACTCAGCCATGAAAACACACTGGGTGACACTGGGCAAGTCAAATACTCCCAGTTCCAGAAGACCCTGTGACAAGATTGCCATAAGTCAGAAATGACTTGAAAGCCCACAGCAACAACTGTGATGTAATATAACTATTACCAAAATGCTCTTCTAACAACATGCATAATGAATTCCTTCTAGCTAATAACTTTTAAAGTTCAAGACTTGTGTCTTTGTGTACTCAAATGGTGGAGGAATGACAAGGGACGCCCATAGCTGTGTGTGTTTACACAGAAACATTAAGGTATACCCCACTTTGACAAAGGGGTGGGGAGTTGTAACCTATTTTGCTTCTGCTTCATATTTGTTTGTTGAGTGTGGGAGGCAGTGTTGTCCCACATACCTGGAGAAAAACAGCAGAGCAGATAACAACCAGCAAATAAAGGTAATGGTCTCTGGCAGCAGATGCTGCAAGCAGCTGATACGGCAGCTATTCCCAGTGACAAATCCTCCTGATCTACCCCACCATTACTTTCTGTGGGATAACAGGGCTGTATATGCAATACAACCTGTCCTGTACCACCTGAACTAGGCTGCAGTCCTGCAGCACCAAAAAAAGGGCAATGTTGAGTCCCCAACATTGAAAGCCAGTCCCCTTCACTTCTGCATATGAAAAATGTGCCTTCATGTTCTTTTCCTCAGTCAATGAAATGTCTTGAGCCACCCCTAGGCACCAGCTTGGGAAGGACTGTTATGGAGAGTTAGCCTCGGTGTCAAGTAACTCTAGACAGAAAATGAAAGCATGGCATATGAAAGTCATTAACTTCTAAGAGGCAAACCGGACAAAGACCTGGCAGCTGTGTGGGAGGAGTGGTGTAACAGTGGATTTCAAGGATGGATGAGAAGGAAAGTGAGCAGAGAAAGGGAAGGGAGGGGAGAGAGTTTCGCTGTGGGAATAGAGACAGTCTTATTACTCCTGAATCCAAAAGGGGTGTATGCATGTACCTTGCTGGAGAGAAATCTCTTGGATATTACAGTTCATGACTGTAGCATCTGTGCTTACATGGCCATAGAGGCCCACCAAGATGTAGTCCTCATGAAATTTCAAAGTGATGGGTGACATTTTTCGACATCACTGATAGATGAAATTAAGTCCTTTATGCAACAGACAATTATGAAATGGCCCATTTTATAAGAACAGAAAATATACTAGATATTATAACAACTTTGGGCTTTATCATACCAGCAAGTTGCCTTGCAACAAATGGATTGTTTAAGCAAGGAGAAATATATAATCACTTTCACACCTTACTCAGATACTGGTATGGTGACACTTTGGTTATCCATGTTACCTCTATCAGTCTTTTTCTCTCCTTCACTCTACTCCATCTTCCTTTCTATGTCATCCCAACATAAAGCATGCATGCTGTTAAATTTTATTTTATTTTGTTATGGTACAATTGTGAAGTTTCATTAAAATTCAGGACACTGCTGTAATTGTGTAATTGTGATCCACTGTAGAAGCTCAATTACACAATTATGGCAAAACAAAAAATTAAAAATAAGTCAGTCAGTCAGTCAGTAGCCTTTATTTCGGTCAACAAACCATCGGCTAAGTCAGGTGAAAGTAGAACAATAGAATACAATTATGGCAAAACAAAAATTTAAAAATAAAACAAAACCTGGGGAACGGAGTAAAAGTGATGTTCTTCCTATATAATATGATGTCATTTTTGTCCAGACGCTAGAAGTGGACTTCACATTACTCAATTATAGCATTACCATTTCATTTTAATTGTTCCGGCTGCATCCTCTGTAACCTTGGGGTTTGTGAGAATTCTAAAGAAACTGCAAAGCCCAGGATTCCATCATATGTTGCCATGGAATAATAGCCTTATTATTATATAGTATGAACAGGGCCAAGATTAAAGTCTGGCTTTTCAAAATTTATTTGCTAGTTATCTTTGGTTTTCTCTGATAAAATTCGCAACAATTTCCTATTGGTAGTATAGACCAGTGTTTCCCAACCTTTTTTGAGCCGCGGCACACTTTTAACATTAAAAAAATCCGGGGGCACACTACCAACCAAAATGACACAAAATGACACTGTAACACAGAAAAGAACGGCTGGGGGATGGTGAGCTGCTGGGAGTGCCGAATCCAGGGGAGAAGCCAGGCCACACCATGCCCCGCCCCCTCCCCAGCTTTAGTTCTCCCACAGCTTTGCCAGCCTTGAGGGGGGCAGTGCCAAGCCAGCATTGTGCTGGCTCTGCCACCGCTGGCTTGGCACTGCCCCCTCAAGGCTGGTGAAGCTGTGGGAGCGCTGAAGCTGGGGAGGGGGCAGAGCCAGGCTGCATCATGCCCCCCTCCCCCCTGGTTTCAGCTCTCGCAGAGGAGGAGCATGAGTGGTGGACGGGCTTCAGTAAGCGGGGCTCCTCCGCGCGGCTTCAACAAGCAAGAGGCGAGAGTCATGGCGGGAGTCATGGCAGATTGGAGGCTGGTTGGGGAAATGGCCGAAGGAGGTGGTGCCCCGGTCCCTTCTTTTTCTTCACCGCCGCCCGTCCCTTCCTCCTCCTCTCCCAAGCAGCAAGAGTTCGACAGGAGGAGGGGGGAAGGAAGGGGGGCAGAGAGCTTTTCTCGCGGCACACCTGATGATCACTCACGGCACACTAGTGTGCCACGGCACACTGGTTGAGAAACACTGGTATAGACTTCATGAAGTACTTATGAGCCTTATTCTTGCATGTTATTGTTCTGTTTGGGGATGTCCAAGCAAAATATATGTGTAGAAGCACTAGGCATGAGAAAAAAGTTATGAAAATTAAAAGATTCGGAAGAAATTCGTAAGAAATGCTACTTTTGAGTATTTCCGCATCTGGAACGCTAACCAGGAAGTGGACTTTCTTTATAGAACTTCGGGGGCCAGGATTTTCTTAAGTATCGTTATTAGGTCGTAAAGGGGGGGACACCCTCCTTCTCTCTCACCACCCTCCCGCCTCCCTTGCCAATAAGTATTATGGCAAGGCAAGCCCTAAACTCGCTCCTTCTTTCGGCTGGAAGCCTGGAAAAATGTAAACAGAGAGGTTTACTCAGAAGTAAATCTGCAAAGGAAGTAAACAGAGAGGTTTACTCATGAGTAAATCCGCAAAGGACTTCCGGTTTGGCTAATGGCGAGAAGGGTCGCGTCCTAGGTGCCTGCTGCCCTAGTGACGAAGCAAGCAAGGGATCGGGTGTGGAACAAGAGCCCGCCGGTGCCGAGTCCTAAAGGCACTAGGTCCAGGGTCACCAATAGCCCCGACGGGCAGAAATCCGGGCCCCTCAAGGACCCGGACGAGCCCGCCAGGGACAGAAGAGACCCGAGGGATCCCTGCTGGGCGAGGGTGCTGTAAAGCAACCCAAACCTTCCGCAAGCCAACCACCACACGAGGGTAGGTGGTGATTAGGCTACGCGAAAGGGAAACGAAGGAGAAGAGCGGCGAGGAGGAGAAGCGGCAACCGCACGGCGGGGCTGGCTGGTGGAGGCGATAAGGTCCGAAGAGAGAGAACAGGACGCGGTTTGGAGAGAAAGGGCGAGGAGGTGCGAGCGGCGCGAGACGCTGCGAGGTGAGGAGGAGACCGGTGGCAAAGACAAGGAAAGGCGAGGGAACGCTGAGCCTGTCTTCCTGGGGCGAAGAGAGAGGAAAAAGGAAAGATAAGAGGTGGAACCTACCTTGAGTCTCAGAGAAACATGGCTCCGTGAGGGGGAGGTGGAGAGGCGAGTGAAGACCTGATAAGGAGATAAGGAGCACATGGGAGAGATAGAATAAGAAGAAGGAAGCCCGTCATAGGAAGAGGCGGGTCCGACCAGCCGGGGCTAAATTCAGGAGAGCCGATTGGAGAGGACAGGGAGTGACTGCAGCGGAATAGAGAACAGTGGGTTCCCAATACCAACACAAACAGCCAAATAATAGAGAGTAGAGAGTAGAGAGCCATCTGGAGGCACCCAGAGACATTACAGCGGCTAAATTTCATGCATGAACTAACAATTATGACGACCAGAGCCAAACCAGATAAAGGAGAGAAGAAAGGAGAGACACAGAGAAGAGCTTCAAATGCAGGGGAGTTTGGCTTCAGAGAGCTGATGGCGGAGATGCAGGATATCAGAAGGTTACTAGAGAGAGGCGAAGATGACAGAAGGAAGATGAAGGAGGATATAAGAGATTTAAAGGGTGATTTGAAAGGCGAGTTACATGATATGAAAGGTGAATTAAAAATGACTTTAAAGAAATGAAAAGGGAAATGACAACATTAAATAAAGGGATGAGTGAAGTGAAGGAGGAAGTTAAAGAGCTAAAGAAGGAAAATACAGAAATGAAATTAAAACAAAAAATGAATCTGGAAAGAATAAAGGAATTGGAAATTAAGAACATAGTCCTGGAAGAAAGACAAATACATACAGAGATAGCTCTGAAAGAGCATCAACTGAGATACAGAGGGATTGACGAGGAGGAGGGTGAAAGACTTAAGGACATCATCACAGCGATTTCCGCAAGTATCCTGGATAAACCAGAACTATGGGTGGCAAGCACGATCGACAGAGTTTATCGAGTGAGTTCGGGGTTCACGAGGAGAAACAATCTACCAAGGGACGTGATTGTGAATTATTCACTCAAATCTATGCGAGATGACATACTAGCATGGCAATTCAAAAGACGTGGAGCCTATAAAGGAAAAAAAGTAACAATACTTAAAGAAATACCAAAAGAACTGATGGAACGCAGAAAGAACTACTACTTTCTAACAGATATCCTCAAAAGAAATAACATTAGATATCGATGGGAGAAGATAGAGGGAGTCATGACCACATTCAGAGGTAGGAAGTACTGGCTCACCTCTGTAGATAAAGCAAAAGAATTTCTTAGAAAATTTGCCGAGGACTTAAAGGAAGATGGAGAAGGACAATATAGACCCAGAAATAGAGACCAGCATGCGACCCCAAAAAAATACATAGACCCACCCATTGAGAATAAGGAGAACAAGGACATAGGATCCGGAGACGAGGACGAGGAGGAGGAGACAGAAGAAGAAGGAGAAACCCAGGAAGAAGAAAACACCAAGGAGTTGTAAACGTCTTTAATATACCTAACGTGGAATGTAAACGGGTTGAATAGTGGGTCTAAGAGGAGGAGAATCTTTCAAAAAATAAGGAACAGTAGGGCAGGGGTGACAGCCCTACAAGAAACTCATATAAAAAATTCAGATGAAAAATATCTTAAATATAACCCAATAGGCGAAGCATTTTCAGCTTCGACAAACAAAAAAAGGGGGGGTAATATATGCAGACCCAAAATTCAACCCGAAATTGGCCTTCCAAGATAAGGAAGGAAGATATGTAGGAATCCTAATCGAATACGAGAAAGAAACATCTTTAATTTGTAATGTGTACGCCCCTAATGATTCAAAATCCAATTTCTTCAGAGAGGTGGAAGAGAAAATCCTAGACCAAGTGTATGATAATCTTGTTCTTCTAGGGGATTTTAATGGGGTATTGGACCCTAGAATTGATAAGAGCGGGAATGGAAAGAATTTACATATGCAACAAAGGAGAAAGTTACCCAAGAGGTTCATAGATCTCAAAGAAAACATGGAATTTATCGATATTTGGAGGGAGATGCACCCCAGGGAGAGGGATTACACCTTCTACTCGAACCGACATCAGTCATGGTCGAGAATAGACTACATTTTTACCTCAAAAAACCTGCTGCCAAGAGTTAAACAAACCAAAATTTTGTCTAAATATATCTCCGACCACTGCCCAGTAGAAATAGAGTTTTATGCTAAAAGAACGGAATATTGTTGGAAATACCCAGGGTGGTTAACTAGAAAGAGAAACATTTTAGATGAGAGCAAGAAAGAATTAAAAGAATTCGTGGAAATAAATTGCAAAGACAATGAAAACTGGAGGATTATATGGGACACTAGTAAAGCCTATATGAGGGGTTACTTTATGAAAAGCCAGGCTATTTGGAAAAAAAACAAGAGGAGAGAGCTTCAAGAGATACAAAATAGACTTGAAAGAGTCGAGAAAGAACTAAAGAAGGATCCCTCCAATGTTAATAAAAGAAAGGAAATAAATTTACTATTAAAACAATTGGACTTCTTCGAGCTAGAGGAAATGCAAAAAAAGATAAGATTTACAAACCAAAAATTCTTTGAGCAAGCAAACAAACCGGGTAGATATTTAGCATGGCAACTGAAAGAGAAAAGAAAAAGGAATGTCATCCCCAAATTAAAAATAGGCCAAAAAGAAATAACCTCAGGGGAAGAGATAAGGAAAACTTTTGAGGAGTTTTTCTCAAAATTATACAAGAACGATAAGATCGATCCCGGAAAAGTACAGGAGTATATAGATGATAAGAAGCTACAAAAAATTAAAGATGAGGAGAGGGAATCCTAAATAGAAAAATAACTAGGGAAGAAATCCTACAGGCAATAAAAAAGGCTAAAGCAGGGAAAGCTGCGGGCCCAGACGGCTATTCCGCAGAATATTATAAGGAACACGCAGAGGAGATAGGGGACATTTTAGAAAAAGTCTTCAATGATATTCTAGATACAGGGAGAATACCCGAAACATGGTCTGAATCCAATATAACTCTTATAGGGAAACCAGATAAAGATCTACTAAATCCGGCAAGTTATAGACCCATAGCGTTGTTAAACGTAGACTATAAAATTTTTGCCTCCATATTAGCAGAAAGATTGAAACCTTTTTTAAATGCTAGAATAAAATCAGATCAAAATGGATTTTTGCCAAAGAGATACTTAAAAAACAACATTAGAACAATGATCAACTTAATTGAGTATTACAAAAAAATATAAACAAAAAAGTAGCGCTAGTTTTTCTAGACGCTGAAAAAGCGTTTGATAATGTAAATTGGTATTATCTAAAAACATTAGCAAAGGAAGTAGATCTAGGATTCAAATTTAAAAATGTATTGCAGGCTATATATGACAACCAAACGGCCAGAATCATTGTCAATCAAAATAAATCTAATAAGATCCAGATACAGAAAGGGGTTAGACAAGGGTGTCCCTTGTCACCCCTCTTATATATTTGGCTACTGGAGGTCCTACTAGAGGAGATAAGAAAGGATACCAACCTGAAGGGACCCAAGATAAAAAGCGAAATATATAAGATACAGGCGCTCATCATTGAAAACCCCGAAGAAAACTGGTTGAAGTGGTCGGAGAAAATCGAAAAATATGGTGAGATAGCAGGGCTAAAAATAAATAAGGCAAAAACTCAAATGATGGTCATGAATATGAAAGAAAGTGAAAAGAAGAATTTAACCTATATCTCAGGTATACAGGTTACAACAATGGTGAAGTATCTGGGGGTGCATCTCACGACCAACAATTCTCAGCTTTTTAAGGTTAACTATGTGAAAAAATGGCAAGAAATAACTAAGGAATTAGATAAATGGTCCAAATTGAAACTCTCAATGCTAGGTAGAATAGCGACCATAAAAATGATGACACTCCCAAAGATAAACTTCTTGTTTGCCACACTTCCTATTATAAAGAAAGTAGATATATTTAAAAAGTGGATGGCAGATGTCTCCAGATTCATATGGGGAGGTAAAAGGCCAAGGGTGAAAATGAAGATACTCCAGGACCCTAAAGAAAGGGGGGGGGCTAGCAGTCCCAAATTTGAGACTATACTACGAAGCTAATTGTCTAGCGTGGGTGAGCGAATGGTGCAGGATAGAAAATCACAAGATATTAAACCTAGAAGGATATGATTTATGTTTTGGGTTCCACGGCTATTTATGTTACGAAAAGGTGAAAGTAGACCGAGGGTTTAAGGATCACTTCCTTAGAAGTGCACTCATTAAGATTTGGCTGAAATACTATAAAGAATATTACAAGAAAATACCACTATGGACCTCACCTCTGGAAGCCTTCAGAATTAGGCAATTGGACAACATGAAATGGTTAACATATAAAGAGGTGTTGAGATGGGATGGCCAAAAATATCTTTTGAAGACTAGACCACAATTAATAGAAGAGCAAAAGGAGTTAAACTGGTTTTCATACAGTCAACTAATACAAAAATTCAAGGAAGACCAGATAGTGGGCTTTAACGAAAATGAGAACGAACTAGGTGAGATTCTAATGGGGAACAATAAAAATATGGTTGGTAAAATATATAGAAAATTAGTATCTAGGGAGGGAGAAGATAGCAGGATAAAAGAATACATGAAGTTATGGTCTAGGAATATTGGCTACAAAATCAACACCGAAACCTGGAGGGGCATTTGGAGGAGAAATATAAACACATCAATTTGTGTGAGATACAAGGAGAACTGGGTAAAACTTATATATAGGTGGTATTTGGACCCGGTAAAAATAGCAAGAATGTACAAGACAGCCAAACCGAATTGCTGAAACTGTGGGGGGAAAAATGGCACCTTCTTTCACCTATGGTGGCATTGCAGAAAGGCAAGGAGGTTTTGGAGTATGGTAAATGGAGAACTAGAAAAAATATTTAAAATCCATCTAGAAGAGAAACCAGACAGTCTACTACTAGGCCTGTTAGATCCCAAAACAAAGATAAACGAGAATGATAAAAGGATATACTTAATTCTCACCACGGCGGCAAAGATAACATTTGCTAAATACTGGAAATCCGAGAAAGCCCCAACAAAGGATGAATGGATCTTAAACTCGATCGAGACCATTCAAATGGAATGGCTCTCCGAAGCAATCAAGGAAAGTAATATAGGAAGAAGCTCGGATAAAAAACAGGACTGGAAATGTATCCAGGAGTATTGTCAAAGGGAGTACAACATCCAGATGCAGTTAAACTGGGAGTGAATGGTTAAATAATGGATAATTCACCAGGTTTAAATAAAATACTGATACAGTAGAAATGGATGACAAGGAGATGTAACAAATTTAACCAGGTGGTGGAATAGTTAAAGTCACTATAAATGTTATTATGTGTTAAATCGGATCTGTTTTCTCTCTCTTACGTATCACAGGCAACTCGCGAAAACTCAGGAGGAAAATATAGGGATCAACGGAAACGAGATAAATGATTGAGAATCAGAAATGTTAAAATCCACCTACCCAGAACTTTGTTAAATGTTCAACCCTTTTCCGACACTCTTTTTCTTTTATTGTTTAGATATGCTGGTGGCATTTCTAATTCCCTCTTGACCCCTTCCCTTGATGTAGTGTTGTCTACTTAGTTTTAGTGATGTGTTGCTTTGTGTGTTCTCAATTTTTGTCAAACTTGAATAAAGACTTTTTTAAAAAAATGAGTAAATCCGCAAAGGAGGGCACTTTGGATGAAGTGCCCTCCTTTGTGGATTTACTTCTGAGTAAACCTCTCTGTTTACATTTTTCCAGGCTTCCCTGCCCCTCCTGCCTGCCAGGATCTAAAGCATCCAAGAGTATTCTGGTAGTATACCTACATTCCATGCACATGCAATAATACAGCAGTAATAACAATGGGTATAAGAAGAGGTAAAATTCAAACCAAAGTATTCTGACTGTGGTCCCTCCTCAAGCGGTGCAAACTACAAACAGGAGGCAGCCTCTCCCGGGAAAAGCCAAAAGCCGGGCACAGCGTTTGCTTGCTGCAGAATCCTGGGCTCATAGAGAAGAGCCCGTTTGCACCGCTTGAGGAGGGACCAGTCAGAATACGGTTTGAATTTTACCTCTTCTTATACCCATTGTTATTACTGCTGTATTATTGCATGTGCATGGAATGTAGGTATATGACCAGTTGGATTACTTATAATATTTAGGCACTTACTCTATAAGTTAGCATTCATTCTATTATACATTAGGTTGGTTTCTCACAGGATCTAAAGCGTGCCAAGCCTTGATGCGCTTTAGATCCTGGCAGGGCAGGAGGAGTGGACCTCCCTGCCCCTTCTGCCTGCCAGGATCTAAAGCCTTGAAGAGGCTTCATGACGGGCCAACTTCAGCCCTCCAGGTGTTTTGGACTTCAACTCCCACCATTCCTCACAGCCTCAGGCCCCTTCCTTTTCCTCTCAGCCTGGGCAAACTTGGGCCCTCGCTCCTCAGGATCGGGGTGAGAGAGAGGCAGCGAGGAGCGAGGGGGGGGGGCTCCTCCTTTTTTTTTGCTGCTTCCAAGAATAGAATACCCCCCTCCCTAGCTGTCCCTTGCCATGCGTTGTTGTGATCTGGAAAATAAAGTAATGAGAAAGTGTTGGTTTCTAATATATGTATTTTCTTTATGCTTATGTTTAAAAGTATTTCTTGCTGTTTCTTTGTCAGTGTTGATGTGGAGATTGTCTGGTTTGCCTACTCTGGAACATGAAACATATAATTGTCCTTTTGGGGTGGGGGTGGGGGGTCCCTTTCAAATCTACAATACTGTGTGTGTGTGAATCATATATCTATCCATCTGTATCTATGGCTGGATGGCTGTTCATCAGGAGGGCTTTGATTACATTTTCTTGCCTTGTTGAAAGGAGTTGGACTGGATGGCCTTAAGTTTTTTCTGTTGGTCATGGGGTTTTGTGTGGGAAGTTTGCCCTAATTCTGTTGTTGGTGGGGTTCAGAATGCTCTTTGATTGTAGGTGAACTATAAATCCCAGTAACGACAACTCCCAAATGTCAAGGTCTATTTCCCCCCAAACCCCATCTGTGTTCATATTTGGGCACATGGAATATGCATGCCAAGTTTGGTCCAGATCCATCATGGTTTGAGTCCACAGTGCTCTCTGGATGTAGGTGAACTACAACTCCCAAACTCAAGGTCAATGCCTACCAAACCCTTCTAGTGTTTTCTCTTGATCATGGGAGACCTGTGTGCCACTTTTGGTTCAATTCCATCATTGGTGGAGTTTGGAATGCTCTTTGATTGTAGGTGAACTATAAATCCCAGCAACTACAACTCATTGGGTTAGTAGGTGTCTTGTGACCAAATTTGGTGTCAATTCGTCCAGTGGGTTTTGTGTTATGTTCATCTCACAAACGAACATTGCATTTTTATTTATATCAATTGGTAGGCAAGCAGGAAATCTTCTGCATTATCATGAGATACACTATCACCAATGTATCCACAGGACTGCTATCTATGGTTTCCCTTACGAATGGCCAAAATAAATGAATAAGTAAATAAATAAATAAATAAATATTATCTCTAGGAATCATTGTGATTCTATGACAGACCTGGGCAATTACTGGCCCTCCAGGTGTTTTGGACTTCAAATCCCAGAAATCCTAACAGCTGGTAAACTGGGAGTTGAAGTCCAAAACACCTGGAGGGCCGGTAATTGCCCAGGTCTGGTCTATGACCTGCTAGCACTGGAAGTGATTCATTTCAATAGAGTTTACTATTTTCTGAAGTTTCGTGTTTTCATGGTAAGTCCATAAACATCTCCCCTAGGTAAATACAGGTCATGCTGTATATTGTACTTCTGTTAAAATCATAGTACCATATATACCCATGTATTATTTGACCTCGTATATAAGTTGAAGAAAGATTTGGAGGCATAAATTCTGAATTTTGAGATGAGCCATGGATAATTTGAGGGTCAGTCCATGGAGAGGGGAAAGCACCAATGGTGATTCAGGAGGTTGGCTCCTTCTGGCTGCTGCTGCTGCCATCCACCCCCTCCCCCAATGTTTAAAGAGGCCCCAAGTGGCACCATGATGGAAGGAGAAGGGGAGTTGCTTCTTTTAGGCTGTCCTGGAACACACCAAGCTCTTTCATCACTCTAAACAAAGAAGGAGGTGGTTCCATTTTTAAAGGTACAGTACCATGGATAAGTTGATCTAATTTTGGCCAGGTTATTTTTTTTAACTAAAATTTCTAGAATTATACAATGATATATAGGATTGTTATTTCAAAACTATAGCTACTTCATACTCTCCAACATTAGCTTCTATTGATAACAAAAATATAGCTATTGCAAGCTATATTTAAATAATAGAGACTAAAAATATAATAATAATAATCTTTATTTGTACCCCACCACTATCTCCCCAACGGGGACTCGGGGCGGCTTACATGAGGCACAGCTGAAAAACGGGACATGTGTGGCCAGGCAACATCAGTGTGAGGTCAAGATTTTAAAAGCAACTGTAAAATTGGAATGATAGAAGCTTCTGCCCATGAAATCAGGAAAGTTGGAAGATATTCTACTTCAGTTCTGTGAAAAATATGGGAATCCCTGTCCTTTGGGCAATACAGGCAGCCCCCTGGGTGATGAACAAGATAAGTTCTGTAGGTTTGTTCTTAAGTTGAACTTGTATGTAAGTTGGAACAGGTATAATTTAAAAGTGTAACTCCAGCCAATTTTTATTTTTATTTAGGATAGCATATGGATGTTTGTTTTGCTGTCTGTGTCCCTGTTCAGAAGATTTCACCTCACTTTCTGTCCCTGTGATCATTGGATTTTGAAAAAAAAGTTGTTGTGGAAACAAGGATTGGTGCTAAAGCTTCGGTGGAGACACATTTTCCCCATGACAACTCTTAGTAAAGGTCAAGGTTTTCCCTTGACATTAAGTATAATCGTGTGCGACTCTGTGGGTTGGTACTCCATTTCTAAGCTAAAGAACCGGCGTCGTCTGTAGACACCTCCAAAGTCATACGGCTGACATGACTGCATGGAGTACTGTTACCTTCCCTCAGAAGCTGTAACTACTGATCTACTCACATTTGCATGTCTTTGAACTGCAAGATTGGCAGAAGCTGGAGCAAACAGCAGGAGCTCACTCTGCTCCCTGGATTCGAACTGCCGATCTTTTGGTCAGTAAGTTCAGCAGCTCAGCAGTTTAACCCACTGCATCATTGGGGGCTCTCATGACAATTCTTACAGGAGTGAATTTCCTTTCCTAGGGGTAGATTAGAGTAGCAGAGCAGTTCCAAAGACCTTGCTATAACTATCCGGGGAAAGGGAGCACCTGCTGCCAAACCACCTGGCTGGATTCAGCTACTGCCTATCAGTCGCATGTTTTTTTTATGAGCATTAAAGTTCAAAGCTAAATAGCAGAAGGAACAAAATTGTCACGTTTCCTACAACTTTGCCCTGCAAGAAGTATTTCTGGCTATTCCAGCTCCTTCTGACAGAAGGGTGTTAAAGCTTGGCTGGACAACATGAGCTAAAATTTCCATGCAGGCCTGTCAGAAAAACAGATAAAAGTGTAAAGCTAGCTCTTAGATGCAAATACCAACAGGCTGCTGGACCCATTATTTGCATAAAAACAAAGCCCTGTAGTCTCTTTTTCTCCTTGGGAGAAAGAAAAAATAGGCCCAATTTAAAAACAGATGGCTTATGAAACAATTCAAAGAAATTGGGGAAAGTCACTTAAGAAACCTTCATCTGTCATGAGAAACACTATTACGTACTGCTTGCAAAATTCATTGAATGCCAGACAAAGGCTTTAAAACAACAGCTTAAAAGCAACAGCTTGGACAGGCTGGGTTATTCTGAGGGGGGAAATCAATGAGGTTGGATCTTTTGATTACTGTATAAGGCAGCCACGGCTGATGCCATTTGCTGGCTGGCAGGTCCGCACCTTGTACAGATTTGGGACAGGAAGGTTTCTTGCATTTCCAGTGGGCATCACTCCTGAATGCTTCTGGGAAACCACAGCGGCTCAAACACAAAGAACCAGTGACCATTAAGCCATACGCTTGGTACATTTGACATTTGAAAAGGAATAGAATACTGATGCAGAATGCCTTTCAGACTAATCAACTGAATGGTGTTTGCTAGGGAATTCCTTGACAAAAATAGATTAGCTGAAATAATGTATTTTGCTGATTGTGTTGTGACTTGTTTCAGCCCAGGTCACCTTCCAATATTAGTCTAGTTTGGAAAGAAATATATCAACAGTAACAGTAATTTAACAGCTACAGAACCCCAAAGGAGTGTTAGCTCACATTATTTTGGCAAACAAAAATTCGGTTTAAAAGCCAGCTATTATGGGAGATAGGCTAACGATAGTACACGTAAGAATCTAATTTTGTAAATGAGCAAGCAACATTTATTCATGTTACCACTGTACCACTGGTGCAGCTGAACATTTCCATGAGGTGGAATACAATGCAGCTGAAAATGTCCACGAAGAGACCAAGACAAATGTTAAAACAATATAAAGCACACATAAAATGTATGCAGAATTCTGTTTGCATCTACAATATATGTATGACCCACCAAGCTCAATGGGAATTACTCATAGGGTATGGACTGGAGCCTTAAATTTTCGGTTTTAACAAGGAGCCCCCGGTTGTGCAGTGGGTTAAACCACTAAGCTGCTGAGCTTGTTGACCAAAAAGTTACAAGTTCAAATCCGGGGAGCGGCATGAGCTTCCGCTGTCAGCCCCAGCTTCTGCCAACCTGGCAGTTCGAAAACATGCAAATGTGAGTAGATCAATAGGTACTGCTCTGGTGGGAAGGTAACTGCGCTCCATGTAGTGATGCCAGCCACATGACTTTGCAGGTGTCTACGGATAACGTTGGCTCTTCAGCTTAGGAATGGAGATTAGCACCACACCCCAAAGTCAGACATGACTGGACTTAATGTCAGGGGACAATCTTTACCTACCTACAACTTTAAGACCAAATAATTCAAAGTACTGTGTTTAATCAGCCTCCACATTAGCAGATTAGATTATTCACAGATTTAATTAAAATGTTTTCTCTAGGAATCTGTAGTCCTCCAGTGCACTTCTATGGTCATCATCTTCCAGAATCATGCTGCAGGACCTAGGGATTCATACAGAGAACATCTCTCTATGAAGTGTAATTCTGTGGTCAGCTTCCAGCAGAAGTTTACCATGGAGTTGTGCTGAAGTACATAGACATTCTAGAGAGATGTTCTCACAGGATTTAGAAAAGCAATTATTTGATCCACATTTTATTTTACTTTTACAGGTTTCCTGTGCCCTTAACCTCAGTAAATGTGGAAGACTGACTATATTTGCAGTTTAACTCTTAAAATTAAGCAAATCAGATAAGTATTGATAAATCTGTACACTAGGTGCTTTATTGTTGCGCGCTTTAAAGTGATTTCCAACTCATGACAAACCTATCCTGGGGTTTTCTTGGCAAACTTTTTTCAGAGAGTGTTTGCCATTGCTTTCCTTGAGATTGAGAAAGTGTGTCCAAGATCACTCGCTGGATTTCCATGACCAAGTAGGGACTTGAAATCTTGTCTCCGGTCCAGCGCCCAAAGCACTACACCCCATGACCTTCCCCATAGGGGGTAGTTTTCATAAATTATGGGAATAAACTAATGCTGGAAGGAAATTGTTGCAGCTATTAAACAGACGCTGGCATTTTCATCCATATGATTGCTTGGATCATAGGGTACACTGAGGTGGTAATATCTGAAAAACAAGAACCAGTTAATGATAATTACAGTTTGAGTTGAAGAGACAAAAGTGTATTAAAATGTACAATGCCCACAAAAATGAGTGTCATAATATGGATCATACTATATTTGAAGAAGGCAAGGGACAGTTTACTAATATAAGTACTTTTGCTGTAAATTGGGATTTGGGGGGGGGTGTCAAATTTGGGTATGAAATTTTGGCCTACTGTTTCTGTTTTTTATTTTTGTGATAAATGACTGGAACCTGTTTATTTGTCAAGGGGATCTTATGGCATATTTGAGACTGAGAAAAACACGTTGGTAGCATAAGATTTTGTAAACTAATGGTACAAACATCCTTTTCTCTGTTTCAAAGGTCCTACAAGGTCCCTTTGTATACTGATATTGAATAACACAGCTGTGTCTTTGAATATTTATTATAGTTTATTATAGTTCATGCTACTGGTCACCTGAAACAGTTAATCTGTAATAGAAGTGAATATTGTTCTGTAATATTCTGGGAACGTGGCCTGGCTAGTATTTAAGTATCACTTATTTTTAATTTTTCCCCTTGAACAATTTGGATACATCTGAAATTACAATGGAACTGTGAACGTTGGCCAAGTACAACCAATGCATTTCTTGAGTTAGCTTGCCAATTTGTAAGTTGTTGTGGAACCTCACAGAGATGGCTTTGAGTAAAAGCCCAATGTGTAGTTTAGCTGCCCGTAATAATCAATTTGACATCAGGAAGAGATAATTTTAAAAGATAACTTGCAGGAAAATTCCATGACCTGGGTTAATGCCATGTTTACAGAAGGGTTTCCCTTTCCCTCGCCTCTCAAAGTTGTTCATGACATATTGCTCTTTAAGAACCACAATTAAAGTCAATGAAACAGACCTGAATTAGTTTAAGAAATTTTCTAAGAAGGAATACATTTCCAAATTCCCCCGTGGATATTTGAAATCATGGATACTAATGTGCCCTCTATTTTGGCAATATTTTGACTGGAAGCATCTCACAGGATTGCATTGGAGGAGCTAGAGCAGACATGGTCAAACTGTGGCCCTCCAGATGTTTTGAACTTTGGCTAGACCTCATGACCTTCCCCATAAAGGGTGCTTTTCAGGTATTCTGGGAATAAACTAATGTTGGAAGGCAATTAGTGCAGCTATTAAACACATGCTTGCATTTTCATAATTATGATTTCTTGGATCTTAGTGTATACTGGGGTGGTAATAGGAATTGTGGAAGTTGACATCCAAAACACCTGGAGGGCAAAAATTTGTCCATGAGACCCACTGGGAGAAATATTTTTTGGATCAGTGGTAAGTCAAACCTTCGGTATCGAATCTGTGGATAAGAATGTCAGTTTATGTATGTAGATGGGAACAGAATCTGTTTATAAGGCTATCAATGACTATTTATCATGGCAGCTATATTCTGTCCCCAGGATGTGAATTAGCTTGCCTCCGAAAACCATTTGCTAAAATGCAATGGTGAGTAGTATTGTCCAACTCGACTTTCTCTCATACACTCTTTTCATCTCTCTCTCTCTCTCTGTAAACATTTCTGAGAAAGCAGCGTAGCCCATGGCAGAACCCTAAAAGGGTTCTCTATCCCTGATCAAGATTATCCAATATTACGTCTTCTGTTCTCCTTTTTTTATATGACCACATGAAATTGCATTTATACCATCATTGTGTGGCAGCATGATTGTTTGCAAAAAGAAAAGTTAAGTGATTGGCACCAAACAACATATTTATGCCATAAATACAGATTTCAGAAAAATCACCTCTCCCACTCATGAGCTATTTGTTACCTTGATTTCCTCCAGCAGCCTTATTTCAGAAAATAGTTTAGATCCAAAGTTTTCATTCTCAAATGAAAGGGCTTCTTTCATGAGCATATCTGCCTATGAATTAAAATACTTTCCATTCACAGAACTAATAAATAAAAAAGTTTTTTAAAATCTATTTGTGCAATAAATGCACACTTTTTTGCAGCGCACCATCCACACACCTTCCTATAAAGTTGCACTTGTGTTATGCGGATCTTGCAGGGTTTGTTTACACTTGAGCAGAGAAAGGTGAGAATTTCATTAGATTCACACTTTAAGGGAATATTATTCTATTTACACCACACCCCCATCTCCTGCCCCAGTACTGAATACAGCTCCTTATACAACCTGCAGTAAAAAATCTTTAGATTTCTGAGCATGCAATGTGAGATGTAGCTCAATGTGTAGAAAGTGTTGGAGAAAAGATGCACACTTTGGGGGCTCAATCCACCACCAGGAGATATTACTTGCTCATTTCCTGAACCTGATCATTACCTATCCACATAGATGCCATCTTATTGAGATTCATCTTTATTACATGCAGTCACTGGTCCAGCATCTGCATAGCTCCAGCTAACAAGGGTGCAGCTACACTAGGGGTGTCAAAACTCATTTTCAGTGAGGACTATATCAGCTTTATGGTTTCCTTCATTGGGCTGCTAAGTCCATAAATAGAGAATCAATGGCCAACTATATATATATTTTTTACATAGTAGTTGGTGCTTTTTAGTTTTTATCCAATTTGTGTCCCCAGATATTATTGAATGACAACTCCTATAATTTTTGATTATCTGCCATGCAGAGTGGGGATAATGGGAATTACAACCCAATCGTACTACCGGCTCTAAGGTTTGGGACATTTTAAAGTTAGGTGTCATATCCACAAGCCTTATATCTAAATTCAAACCCCACTATCCTGACTAAATATAATCTGCAATCTCAGAACTCCTATCAGCTCTAGTCATGATGTCTAATGATGAGTTGTAGTCCAGCATCTGGAGGGCCACATGAAATGACATAGCAAGCTGGATTCCGTCCCCGGGCCTTGAGTTTAACACATGTGATCTACACTGTAGAATTAGTTCAGTTCGCCACCATTTGGACTGTCATGGTTCAATGCTATGGAATCACGGGAGTTGTGATTTTCCAACTTCTTTAGCCTTCTGGTACGTCACCAAACTGCAAGTCCCAGGATTTCATATCATTGAGCCATTTTAGTTTAAGTGACGTCAAAGTGCATTTATTCTACAGTGCAGATGTATCCAAGGAATCAGCACCATGAATGGGAATTGGACTGGTTAGCCTATCAAATAAAGCACTGTCCTTCAATTCCCTAAAAATACAAGGCTTGTTTTTCATAGAGTTAGACCTATGGCCACCAGCGCTGAACAAGAAAGCTATCTTAGAAAGTTTATTCAGCCTCAGATGAGAGGATGCATAGCATACTGGGAGTTGCTATACATCCTTTCATTGGGAGTTGGGGGCTATTGCATCTGGGGACCCGCGGGTTGGGAGGCACTGCATTAGGATCATGACAGGGGAAGGGGGAGGCCCTAGTAGGGTGCTTAAAGGATTGGTACAATGTGTTATTTGTGTATGGCATTATTATGGTTTAATATGTTTAATGGTTTTAAATGGCATTTATATGCTTATTGTTTCTAGTGTTTTTATGTTATGTTTTATATTTTATTTATTTATTATTGTGGCTTTTAGGCCGCCGACTCCCGAGGGCTCGCGGCGGCTCACAGCAGGGTTAAAAACATCAATATCAACATAATAATTAAAACAACAGCAATAACATTAAAATACATTAAAATACAGCATAAAACAAATAATGAAGCAGCATCACACCCGGATGGACGAAGCAGTATGTTAGCGGGCTTACTCATTGAAGGCCTGCCTAAATAGGTGGGTTTTGCAGGCCCGTCTAAATTGGAGTAAGTCCCTCAAGGCCCTGGTGCCGGCCGGCAGGGCGTTCCATAGCGTAGGAGCTATAACCGAGAACGCCCTCCGGCGGGTTGCTGTCAGGTGCGCCCGACTTTATTGTTGGTATTACCAAAGGTTGGCATCTTCAGATCGAAGTGGTCTCGAAGGGCAATAAGGGGGTGAGGCGGTCCTTCAGATACGCTGGCCCCAGGCCGTATAAGGCCTTAAAGGTAAGAACCAACACTTTGAAGGCGATCCGGTGCTCGATAGGCAGCCAGTGCAGATCCTGCAAGATTGGTGTTATACGGTAACCTGCTGGAGCCCCAGACAGGAGCCGGGCGGCAGCGTTCTGCACCAGCCTGAGCTTCGGATCGCCGACATAGGAAGGCCAACGTGAGAGCGCGTTACAGTAATCTAGCCTCGAGATGACCGTGGCTTGGATCACCGTGGCCAGGTCGCCGGGAGAGGTAGGGGCCAGCCTCCTTGCCTGGCGGAGATGGAAGAAAGCAGCCTTGCTGACCATGGAGACCTGAGCCTCCATGGACAGCTGGGAGTCAGGTGGACACCCAGGCTCTTCACCGACGGGCGCTGGATGCAGCGCCGCCCGTCCAGGGGTCGGAAGCCGGACATCCACCCCACCCGGGCGGCCCAGCCACAAGATCTCCGTCTTCGCCGGATTCACCCCCAACCTACTGGCTCGCAGCCATCCAGTAACGGCTTCGAGGCAATGCTGGAAATTATCGGGGACGGACTCCGGTCTGCCCTCCATCCTCAGAATGAGCTGGGTTTGTATAATGAGGCATTGAATTTTTTCCTAGATGTATGTTGTATGGTACTCTGAGTCCCCTGAGGGGTGAGAAGAGCAGGATAGAAATGAAGAAAATAATAATAATAATACACTTTATTTATATTCTGCCCTTCTTACCCTGAAGGGGAATCAGGGTGGATTACAGTACACATACAAGCAGACAGTCCCTGCCGTTTTTGCATTTTGACATACAAGACATACATGTACAGTAGGAGGATCTTCCAGCCACAGGTTTTTTCCTGGTTCTTCTCATTGTAGCACCGGGTGTTGTTGCTCCATTGCGCCACAGGTGGTGCTGTTGCTTCATCTTCCTATGATGAAGAGCTTGCCAAACCACTGGGAGCTTCCACCTCCGGCAGTCGGTCTTCCTTATTTTTATTGACTTTATAATAGTCCTCTCCCACAAGCGGTTCCCAATTTCTCTACTCACAGCTAGGCTTGTTTTCGACTGCTTGGGTAAACAGGGTCAAGGCTCACAGCTGGCTGCCCAAGCCAGCCTGGGGTCTCGAAGCTGTAACGTTTGGTTGATAAGATCTTCTAACAGCTGTTGTTACCACTGTGCTAAACCTCCGGCCCATGCTGCAGGGTTTGGCCTATCAGGTCACAATTAATACCAACTTCATGTTAAAATGTGTTTGATGATCAATGAATTGTCGAAGGCTTTCATGGCCGGAATCACTGGGTTGTTGTAGGTTTTTCGGGCTGTATGGCCATGTTCTAGAAGCATTCTCTCCTGATGTTTCACTTGCATCTATGGCAGGTATCCTCACAACCTCACAACCTCTGAGGATGCCTGCCATAGAGAGAATGCTTCTGGAACATGGCCTTACAGCCCCTAAAACCTACAACAACCCTGTCTGATGATCTCTTGACCCATTTCAGCCATGAATTCAAATTATGTTCTCACATATATGGGCAGCAAATCTCATCTGATATTTGCAATGGGCTCTCTTTTTTGTGTGTGCGTGCTTCAGTGGAACAGCAGTCTGAGTCATTAATTTCCTTTTAAGAGGTAATGGAAACACCGAGCCTTTTAGCTAATAATAGGACCGACATTATTAAACATTTACATTAAAAAGTGTTATTAATAAGCTTTTCATCTGTGTCAAACAAAGCCCTTTAAAAAGGCTGTTTTATTGTTTAATGTGTTGTGTGACTCATAGGAAAGTGTTAATCTTTTCAGAATCGGAAATGAATCATGTATTTGTGAAAAACTTCCAAGGCCATGCCTGACAAATTTAGGCATATAATGTGATGCACACTAACTTGAAAGTAACTGTTAGTTATTTAATGAGTGCTTCTGCATAAACTGACATAGGTTTTGGCTGTAAATCTCTTTAGTGATTTGCTAAAAAGCTATGGTTAATTGCAAGACATGCAATTGCTAATTATTTTAATTTTGGTTTTCTGCTTTGTATGTCTTGTTTATCTATATAGGTAGTTATTATGGAAAAGAATATTGTGTCTGATAACACACAATGCACACAACGGATAACGGAAATGTACTGGTGATGATGAAACTGAGACCCAAATATTCTTCACAGCGGCCAAAAATGCCTCCTACCATGTAATGGTATCTCACTACAGAATGTCCTTGTAGAGGCAATGGGATGGAGTTGGGGGGGACGGGGACATGGAGAGCCGGCATGTGTGTAGATGTAATTACAACTGAATCAAAATCCAAACTTCACAAAACAAGACAGCAAATTACTTTGCAGTGTTTTCCAAGGAAAGCTGTCAAACAGCTGAGCTTGCCTGTGTCTGGAGATCTACTATTAATCACAACTCAAAAGCTCAGCAGGATTTCCTCTTTTAAAAAAAGAAAAAGATGATGATGAAGAAAGAAAAGAACCCCTGCCTGGGTTAGTGCTGCTCTGCTCATGCTGAATGAACATAAGGGAGCTATACAAGCAGAGCTAGAAGGCACGAATGTCTTGCTAACCTTTCTTTTCTCACTTCTCTCCCAAGAGAGACAGGTATTGATAATGATGCCCATAGATACCACTGTCTGCTGGATATGATCAGATCATCACTCACATTGAATAATTGAGGCCTTGTTTACTTCACATTGCATCAATAACAGTAAAATATCCCAAGTAGTCTTTGACAAAATTTTAAAAATCTCACACTGAGTAAAACTTAACATTTACAAAATGAAATCAATGGCCTGCATCAAACCTAATGCTCTTGAAAACAGTTCTGAATGGAGCGTAACTAAAGGTATTTCAAAAAAATCCTGGAGTTATCCTAGAGTTCTAGAGGTGTGGACAGCAGATTGGGCCAGATCCTGCCTGATATAGTGTGCATAGCTTCACTGTATCACCATCAACAAGTTGTTCCCTGCCAGAGGCTTGCTTGTGACATTGCTTCTGGTGACCAGAAATGTGATGTTACCAGCAAGCCTTCTCCAGGGAGCTGCTTTCTGCCAGCAATGCAGCAGCAGTGGTGGTAGCCCCAGTGCATCATTAGCCGGGCCAGCTGCATGGATGGCCAAAATGCTCCAGGAATACTCCTGGGCTGCTAAATTTACCTATGTTGAATATCTGCACCAGATGCCTTGTTAAGGTGAAGGCTCCATGTTTTAGTTGGGAGAAAAGGAAAAAGTACATAGTGGGGTTTTTTTATTTTAAAAAAACCCTCCCTCTACCATTTTTATGGTTATCTACTCTCCCAGGCTTTGGGCAACATCTTTCCTCCTGCCTTTATCTCCCAATTACCATTGTTAACAAAACAAATTTGTCACCTTGTCACGATACACACACATTTTGCCTTTTGATGGCTGTTCACAGACATAATGTGCCTATATCGGTCTGTTCTTAGGCACGTCACTCCATGCACCTGAGAAAGTAGCCTTGACCTACGGAGATTTAGGCTACGGACATTATTATCTCAGTTAGTCTCTAAGCTGCTACAAAATCTCTTTGCATAACGTTAGTTGATTTCCTTTACCTGCATTTACTCAATTCTAAGCACCATAGAATCTAATGCACACCTCAATTTTCAAAACTCTGAAACCAAAAAAGTATTTGCTGCCGAATGTAATGTCATTTGGCCAAAAAAGTTGTGCATTATTGTTGCTCCCTGTTTAGAATGTCTTATTTAAAAGCAAAAGGGTTACAGTACCAAAGCTCCCAACAACGGAAAAGAAAACATCTATGCTGTAGAATCAATACACCTTAATTGCTCAGTGCTATGGACTCATGGGAGCTGTAGTTCTACAAGGCCTTGAGCCTTCTTTGCCAATGGAGACTGATGCCTCACCCAACTACAAATCTCAGGATTGCAGTGCATTGAGCCTTGGCCATTTAATTAGATATGAGGTCCCTCAAAGAAGAGCTCCAGATGCACCTCCTGAAACAGATTCAGCTTTTGCTTTGGCTCAGCACAAAGATTACAGTATGATGTGAATCTAATGCATACCCCAATTTTGGCAAAGCCATTTAGCCAAAAAAAGGTGAGCATTTGATTCAATTAAATATGGTAGTTAATTCCTATATCTGGCTCTTGTTTGCTAGCCTTTCCCCATGTCTAATTAAATGTTGCACTTCACCTTGTTCAATATTTTTGTTAATGCACATTACGTTTTGCAAGTGGATCCTATCTAGTCAGAAGTGAGCCCCACTTCAAGGGAGTTTACTTCTAAACAACTGTATTGAAATATCTCAATATCTCCAAGTTTAAAATTACTTGGAGATATTGAGTGGCTTATTTGCTTTTTAGATGTCTGCATTTGAAGATGTTTTAAACCAAAGTATTACCTCTCTACAAATCTATGGTAAGGCCACATTTGGAGTACTGTGTACAATTCTGGTCTCCGCACCTCAAGAAGGATATAACGGAACTGGAAAAGGTACAGAAAAGGTGAATAAAGAAAAAATATTTTCTTTGTCACAAAACACTAGGACTAGAGGGCACTCCCTGAAGCTCCAAGGTAGGAAAATTAGGACTAATAAAGGGAAATATTTCTTCACCCAGAGGGTCATTGGGTTATGGAATTCACTTCCAGAGGAGGATGTGACAGCTGTCAGCCTGAACAACTTCAAGGCAGGATTAGACAGATTCATGGATAGGACATTCAAGTGCCACCTCGGAGTTGGTTGAGGTAGGCAGGATTTCCCTGGGTACTGGTTGTGGGGGGTCGGGAGCAGGTTAGGGTTTTGCCCTCCCTTCTGCTCGAGATCCCCATGTACAACTGGTGGGCCACTGTGTGATACAGAATGCTGGACTAGATGGGCTGAGGTCCGATTCAGCATGGCTCTTCTTATGTTCCCCTAAATATATATAATTGAGAAGCTGGTTATAGGGAGAGTGCATATGCATGCATACATTTGTATACAGCAGTGGGGTTGACACGGTGATCTCCTGCACTTGAGAAATATTAATGAATCTGGATTAAGCTCTAAGATATCTTTGGATGACTACCCTGTTCAAACACTCAGGAATTGTTTGCTGAGATGATGGCTCATATAAGCAAGTCAGAATTCTGTGTAATTGAATATCTTTGAACATGGGATAATATATTATTTTTGTGGTACTTTAGACAGAGTGACTCAACTGCCCTTTATGTGAGACCTAATAAATGCAAATAATCAGGTCCATTCTTTTCTTTGTGAGCTTTTCTGTGGAAAGGGAAGTTCACAATTCCTTCCTGTATCTGTGAGTACTATTTCAGCATCACAACTGCTTTAGTGAATACCTTTCCTAGAAAGGAAGATTTAACAGGGTCGGTTGTTGAAAGACTACAAGGAGATTCTCAAAAGCCCTCTGCTTATTTTCAATTGGGAATTGTTAGTATAGCCTGTCATCTTCTCTAGACTGAAAATTTAAACTTTGTTGCCTATATTGTCCATATGTTAAATAATGAACGTGCTTGGCTGTTTGTACTAGCTCGAGCTGTGCTGAATGTTCACAGCCAAACATTTTTGATGCAAAAAAGGAAATGGAGTGTGTTTCTGAAGAGTATTTTGACAATGTCTCTCTGCTGCCTCCCTCCTTTGACTGGATCTGGAGCATCTTTGCAGCAGTGGTCGACTGCTGGTTTCATACTAGTTCACTGTTGTTTAATACTGGAGTTTTCTAGATATTCTAGAAAGTTGAAGGAATCCATGCATTTATTGACATATCATCAAAAAATCAGGACAAAGGAGGGCTGGGTTTGCATAAATTTTGCATAATGCTAAATTTCAAACTGTCTAGTTACACACTGAGAAAAAAAATTACAGTACGGTCATGACATATGCTGGATATATATTTCTGGAATTCATGTGGAAAAGGAAAACAGGGGATAATAGGATTCCTGGCCCACAAATACTGCAGAGGAGTCCTGGAGGATCTAGGAAATACCCAGAGATGTAGGAAAGAAAGAAGAAGGGAGGTAAGAATGGAAGAAAATAAAGGTAATAAAAAGAGAGGAGAAAAGGTAAAACAGAAGGAGGGAATATGTAGGTTGGCAGCTAAGTTGGCAGGGAAATGGGGGAAGGGGGATAGAAGAATCAAGTGTTTTAGCCAAGTGAAAGCATAAATAAGGAACTCACTGCAAATCCTCGAGTAATGGCAGAGCTGAAGAGATGTGTTCCCTAAAGAGGCAGTTTGGCTCATTCCACAGATTTTCACATCGTATCATTTTAAAGTAGAGAACAGGGAGATTGTTATCACATGTCAGAACTGGCCATTTTGCCCATCTCTAACTGGATAACTGCAAAAAAGTCACTTGCCAACCGACTCAAAAAGTGTAGGAGAATATAACTGATTCCAATGCTTTAAAAACACCAAGATATCTCTACCTTACATTTGAATCCAATGTCGTCAGATGAACACAGTAGGTTTCCATTTCCGAAGTGGAAGGCTCCGTAGAATTTAATGACTGTGATGAAGTGGTATGTCACTTTCTTTAGATACTTCCTTCATCCTCCATATATTGACCCATTATCCTGAAAAGGGGTGAATCAACTCCATGGTGGCTAAATGATGCGCAAAGCTAATTTGGATTAATTTGGCCTTGAGTCACAAGTTACTATGAATCTCCTACTATGGATTGGCCTTGGGATAAAGGGTATGTGTAGAACTACCCACAGTCTACAAAAATGTATGCTACCAATTTTGCTCTCTCCGATAGTCTCTAAGGTGCTCCAAAATCCCATTGCATACACTATGCCATATTATGGAAGGGTGTGATTAGGTAGCTGTACACCTAGTCAGTATGCTCTCCAGGTAGCAAAAGTCAATGAGTATTTTGAAGTCTTCTGCCTCCTGATCTTATTTATCTTTAACACAGGCCTGGCATGACAGTTTTTCAAAGAGATGCCACTTGCAAATACAGAACTTTAAATTGAAGCATTGATTCAGAACCATTTTCAGAATTCTATTTTGGGGAATGGCCTCAGAGGCTGCATTCCAGCAATAGATAAAACTAAGGACTCAGCTAAGGACTCAGCATGGCAAACCAAAGTAGGCAGGCAAGGGGTAATTCTTACCAATTTGAATGTTTTCTCACCATACAAAGTACAGCTAATTTTTATGCACGTCTGAGATAGTGTGCTTAAAATTCAAATATGTTTAAATAGTGAGTCGAGATAACAGCAAGCAAAGGTTGCAGACTGGAGGGGGAAGCAGGAAACAGAAGGAACTGCTAAACCGAGAGGGTCCCATGGAGCCCTTCTGGAGATGTGGGTCCATTGCAAAGGTGCTGACTTTGGGAGGTGTGCAGCAATGCCTATTTCTTGATGTTGGTTCCGATTATACTAATACTGGCCTTGTAGGGCTGTTGAGAGATCTGCTGAGATATTTTTCATAAGGCAGTTTTGAACATTCACAAACCATGCCGTACTGTTCCTCTATGCTATTGCTGCAAATGATGAGTAAAACAGTATTTTCCCATCATCTGTCTCTGAACTCTTTCTGACCCTTTAAAGGTATTTATTTTTATATTCATTGAATGGCCTTAGAGAAAGAGTAATTCCCATAGTTTTGCTCCAGCGTGAGACCAGAAATTGTCCTTCAGGATTTTAGTCATCTTGCATGTGTTAGCAAAGATTTTTTTCTATTTTTAAAATATTAAAAAAGCAAAATAACAATTTGGTTGCTGTGAATTACTCAGGCTGTATGGCCATGTTCCAGAAGCATTCTCTCCAGACATTTCACCCACATCTATGGCAGGCATCCTCAGAGGTTGTGAGGTCTGTTGGAAACTAGGCAAGCGAGGTTTATATATCTGTGGGATGTCCAGGATGGGAGAAAGTAGTCTTGTGTGTTTGAGACAAGTGTGAAGCTGCAAGGCCATTAAATGCTAATCAAGGTGGCGAATTGCAACATCCACACTTGCCTCAAACAGGCAAGAGTTCTTTCTCCCTCCCTGGATATTCCACAGATATATAAACCTCACTTGCCTAGTTTCCAACAGACATCAACAACCTCCGAGAATGCCTGTCAGAAGAGAATGCTTCTGGAACATGGTCATACAGCCTAGAAAACTCACAGCTACCCAGTGATTCTGTTTAAGTTTATTATAAAAAGTATAATATTTGTGATATTATGCATGTTAAGCAAATGCGTTTTTATGTAATTTAGTTGTGTGATGGCTGTTCATTCATATTATCTAATAGCAGGAAGAACACCTGCACATTTTTGAAAAGTAGAATAAACAAACAAACAAACAAACTTTATTTGTAACCCGCCCTATCTCCCCGAGAGGAATCAGGATGGTTTCCAACAGAAAAATGGCAAACAGTCAATGCCAAAGATGAACAATAACCAATAAACAACCAAACTAAAACCAATAAACAAAACAATATAAGAACTTATAACAACAAAACAAGATATTCAAATAGTTAAATAGAACATAATCAATCCAAATCAATCAAACATACAGTACACCCACACAATAAGGAACTAATAAAACTAAAATATTTAAAATTATTAAATAAGGACTGCAGCCCAACAAGCCAAGGTAGGTCAGTGTGTTTCCAGTTGAAGGCATAATACATGATGTAGAAACTGGTTATAATGTGCTTCCCATAATATTCTGGCTAGAGGATCATGGGAGTTGTAGTTCCAAAAGTCAATTTTCCAAGCTTTGGGATTTTTTCTAAAGGAACCATCTGGATTGTCATGTTCCATATATTCACCCAACCTTTTAAACTACCCATTTATGCTAAATGGCATTGCCACATTCTAACTCATGACAATAATTCAAAATTCCAGAGAATGCTGGACACCGTAAACGAATTATATGATAATAAATGCCCCACATTTGCTCATTTTGGCTTGTCCCATCAGGAGGAACTATCCAGGAATTAAGAATATCATATCCCATGATCTAAATTGGGAGCTCTGGCTTGTTGCATTCATATAACCAAAGAAGAGAATGTGATCTGCAATTGATAACTCCTGTGCATCTGGAATTCAGATTTGGATGGCGATAAATGAAGGTCTCTTCTGCACAGCACATTTATCGAATAAGAAAACTAAACTACCTACTTATTCATGTTTTTAAAAATGGAAGTATTCCTTGGGTGATTTTAATTGGACCTTCTTGTGCCTTCTTTGAAGTGGGAGGTCTAGAACTGCACAGTTTATTCTGTGTGGACACATCAAATAATTACACAGTAGATAGTGCTGTTTTATTTTGGACCCTGTCCTTGATCATTCCTAACATTCAGCTTGTAGCATATAATTTTGAGAGTTGTAATCCTGGGTGCATTTACCAGCAAGCAAACTTCACTGTGCAGATTTAATCCTATAGAAATTTGCATAAAACCAGACTGCTTGACTTACATCTTCACTTTATTATTCAAAAAGACCTTTGGCATATAACTTGACTGGGGAACCTCATTCAGATGCCCCAGTTGGCATGAGTACTACCAACTGCTGGTGTTTCTGGGAGCTGAATGTTTAAATGCTTGGAAAAGTTCATTTTAATGCTTTTGGTTATGTGTTTTATGTCTATGTTTTTAATTTGTGTATGTGTTTTAAAAATTGCCACATATGTCAGGGGTGAACAATTGTATGGCAGGGGAGGATGGGCCAAATGTCACCTTCCATTAGTCTCTCTGTAATGCCATTAGCACATGAAAATAGTATCATGCCACTTCTGGTTCTCATGTCAGCCTATCTGCAATTGATTTTTATTTTTTATTTTTTAATTTATTTGAATTTGTAGACCGCCACTCCCAATGGCTCGGAGCGGTTTGCAACATAGCTCAAAGAGAGCAAACAATAGGTAAAAACATCACAATAAAAACATAAAACAATAGAACAGATAAAACACAATTGTTTCCTGAGTATGAAAAATTGTGGCAGGGGAAGAGGGAAAATTGTCATATTTACACACTATATGGGCACATTTGGGGGCAATCCTCTGGTAAAATCAACCAAATTATACTCCAGTTTCTGCAAATTATCCTTCAATCTTTGGGGTTTTAGGGGGAACTTAAAAGGTGGTTCAGGGGGTTGATGAGGGAAGCAAGCTGTATTGTTTTCACTGAACATCTATCCTTTTTGTGTCTTAATAAAGTAGAATTAGTATGCCCATCCATACTTAATCTACAACCTCTTTTTTTCCAAACAAACATAAAAGCAAAAATAAAAGAACAAAATTAAAACTAACAATAAACTGAAAAACCAAATGTGAAATACAATTACATTTGTCAAATGAAATTCATATCTGATTGAAAAAGAGTTGAGGACTAATTGTGAAGTACCTTTACTAAAATATAAAGAAACAAGGATTGTAAAATATATTTTAAAATATTTTTGTATGTTGCTTTGTAATCATTACTCATATGTAAAGCCTTGTGGGTTCTACTCTATAAAGCCACATACACTTCTGAAGTCTCATATTTGACACAACACCTCTTCCTGTACATGAAACTTTTCCTGCCCTGTGAGTTACACCGAAAGCTTTCCTCCATGTGCTTTCCCTAAGAAAGTCTTTGAGGTGGGGATCAAATGGCAAGGTAGAAGGCCCTTTTAGCTGTGGCCCCTTGTTTGTAAAATCCTCTTTCCAAGGATATTTCTTGGCCCAACACTGTCACATTTTGATGCCAGATTAAGGCATAGTCCTGCTATAGTGATGGATCCAGTGTCAACAGGACATATTACTTTCCTCAGGATCACCACATTCCCTCCCAACTCCCCAAATATGGGACGACTGCAATTTTTTAATTCCCAAATGCCTTGAAAAAAAGGGCACGTTGTAGCCCTTTTGCCACATTTTCAGGTATATACAGCCTCTTTCTGCCCTTTAGTTCTATGCACACCTTTTCATCAAATCCCTGGATTTTATGCTCTCATCATATCCTTCTTGGAGAATAGGGCAAGGCCTTACAAAAGGCCCTGATAGGCTAATGAAAGCAAATGTGCCATATGATATCTCTTGTTGTGGTGGTGTGTTTTAAAGTCAGTTCCAATTTATGGCAATACTAAAGTGATCTTATCACAGTGCATTTCTTGCCCAAGAAGTGATTCAAACCCTGTTCTTCAGTTATAGTCCAATGCTTAAACCACTGTGCTATGTTGACCACTTATGAGGCTGAAATAAACTTGCTGAAGGCAAAACACAAACACCTTATGATAGTAGAAGAATATCAGTTTCTGTTTCATCTCTTACATGCTATTCTGGATACAGAGGAAGAGAATATTGCATTAATTTGTTTAAAGTCATGAACCATGCAATGATTGCTATGTTCCATTTATTGCAAGAGATCAAAGAGTTGACCATGGTTTGTAACAACAAATAGCTACATATTAATATAATAATTATCTTTTTCTAGCTTCCTCCTCATTTCCCAGAGTTGCAATTTATTCACTATCTTTTGTTTTAACAGCTGTGTGACTATAACGTGATTGAACTATGTAATAACTTTTCTCATTAGCATACTGTAGAACTTGGATAGAAATCAGTCCAGCAAAACAGCATCACAAAATGTAATATTATAGATCTGTTCTGGCACAATCCATCAAACACATTATCTTTGGAAAAGACTGTCATTTCAGTTCATAGAATCATAGAATTGGAAAAGACCATATGGGCCTTCTAGTCCAACCCCCTGCCATTCAGGAAAAGCACAACCAAAGCACCCCCAACAAATGGCCACCCAGCCTCTATTTAAAAATCTCCAAGGAAAGAGCTTCCACCACACTTTGTGGGAGAGAGTTCCACTGTTGAACAGTTGGTACGGTCAGGAAGTTCTTCCTAATGTTCAGGTGGAATCTCCTTTCCAGTAATTTGAACCCATTGCTCTGAGTCCTAGTCTCCAGAGCAGCAAAAAACAAAAGCTTTTCAGATATTTAAACATGATGATCATGTTTCAACCTTCTCTTCTGTAGGCTAAACATACCCAGCTCTTTAAAATGATCGTCATATGACATGGTCTCTAGACCTTTGATCATTTTAGTTGTCCTCCTCTGGATACCTTTCAGCTTGTCAATATACCTCTTGGTTTGTGGTGCCTAGAATCGGACACAGTATTCCATATGAGGTCTAACCAAAGCAGAATAGAGAGCCCCATGACTTCCCTCAATCCAGACATTATATTCCTTTTTGATGAAGCCCAAAATCCCACTGGCTTTTTAGTGGCTGCATCACACTGTTGGCTCATGCTCCACTTATTGTTCACGAAGACTCCAAGATCTGGTGCCTTTTGCAAACTAAAAAAACTAGCCTCCAAGATACCGAAGATGGGAAAAAAGCCTATATATACCTCTGTCTATGTATAGTGTACATCTTGTCTTTGCATAAATGACATCGAATGTTTGCCGTATATGTGTTCTGTGAACTGTTCTGAGTCCCCTTAGGGGTAAGGAGGGCGGAATATAAATACTGTAAATAAAATAAATAAAATAAGGGAATACTGGCTTCTCCAGCTGTCACTTGGGGTGTGAGGTTGAATATTAAGACTGTAAATAAGTAAATTATCACCAATCTGGGGGGGGGGAGGAGACCCAGAATTAAACAGAAATATTTGCAAGAAGCGCCGGAGAATGGTGGATTTGGTATGCCAGACCTTGTCCTATACTACGATGCAAATTGTTTGGAGAATATAAGGGATTGGATAGATCTGCGAGATAGCAAATTATTAAATCTGGAGGGATGGGAGAATAGGTTTGGGTGGCATGGGTATCTCTTTTATAATAAATGGAAGGAGGATAGAAATGTCAATAACCATGTAATAAAAGCTCCACTGTTAAAAGCCTGGAATAGACACAAAGATACTATCTACAGCAAGTGCCCATTATGGGCCTCCCCTCTAGAGGCGTTCCAGATAAGTAAGGTAGGGAGAAAAAGTTGGCCCCTGTATAGAGACGTCTTAGGGAAAGAAAATAATACTTTTAGATTGAAACCCATGGAGAATTTGAAGGAGCTAAAAATAAACTGGCTCCAATACTCTCAATTAAAGATGAGGTGTAAAGCAGATATGCAAGTCGGATGGGAAATATCTCAGACGATAGGAGCAAAGATATTGACCCAACAAAGTAAAAAAAGTGTAAGTAAGCTATATAAAATATTACTAGCAAAAAGACATGAGAAGAGCCCAATAAAAGAATACATAAGGAAATGGGAAGATAATATAGGCCACCAAATTAAAAGGGAAGAATGGGAAAAGAGCTGGTCCCAGTGGCAAAGATATACATGTGCACAAACATTAAAGGAAAACCAGCTGAAGGTTCTCTACAGGTGGTATATAACACCTGTGCAATTGGCAAAAATGTACAAAAATGAAAATGACTGGTGTTGGAAGTGCCAAAAAGAAAGGGGTACATACTTCCACCAGTGGTGGTCGTGTGGAAATATAAAACGATATTGGGAAATGGTACAGAAACTGATGGAGGGAATGATACATGAAAAGATTGAATTGAAACCAGAAATTTTCCCTTTAAATATTGTAGAACCCGGGATGGGTAGAGAAAAAGAAAGGCTCCTGTGGCATATTGCGACTGCTGCCAGGATAGTCCTGGCTAAAAAATGGAAAATATCGGAAACACCTGAGGAGGAGGAAATACTGCAAAAGCTATTGGAAATAGCCGAAATGGATAAACTGACGTACCTATTAAGAACGGGAACAATCAACCAATTTATGGCCACTTGGACACCGTTGGTGGAATATATAAAAGAAAAGAAAAAGATAGACTTGAAAGCCTTTTGGTTTTAGGTTATAGGAACAAAGTGCTCTGGATAATGGGAGCTATAGTATCAATTAGTTCTGTGCGATGCCACCGGTGAAGTCAACCGTTTGTTTTTAATATGTTGTGATGTTGTGTTTCTTCGTGTATCCCTCCCCTACTTTCCCTCCCCTCCACACTCCCCCCCAACTCCTTCTGACCTTCCTACCCTTTATCCCCTTTTGATGTGTATGTTTTTCTTTTAACCAATAAAACCTTTAATTAAAAAAAAAGTAAATTATCACCAATCTGTGTTTTTACAACAATCCAAATTTTTCAAAATTCAATTATCACAGGGACAGAAAGTGAGGTGAAATCTGCTGAATAGGGGTATAATCTGCAAAACAAATGTTACAGGGGTGTTAACCCTTCTCTATGTTATCAAAAACTTAAAAAATGGCTGGAGTTACACTTATAAATGTGCATGTTCTGACTTACAAATTCAACTTAAAAACAAAGAACAGAACCTATCTTGTTCGTAACCAGAGGACTGCCTGAATTTATTTATTTGTTTATTATATGTATTTATATGCCGCTTTCTCTTTCTTAAAATAGATTTAAAGTGGCAAACAGTGCTAAAAGCTATACAATGTATAATTTTAAGCATTCTAACACTATCAAAATAGTTAAAATCATTAAAAGCTTATTAAAATACACAAGGCACTACACAAGACCCTCTGTTTCTATCTTTAAAACTTTCTTCTTTAAAGGTCTGCCTGAATAATAATAAGAAAATTTAATTCTCCAAGGACAGTGGGGTACAAATATGATTTCCATTTGACTGAAAATAAACCTCTCTGGCTTGCCTTCACCTGGTGAGTGTATTCTCTGATCTGGAACTTCAGGCTTTAGCATAAACACTTGTCAGGCACAGACCTTCCATATCCCCGGTTCTAGCTTAAATTTGACCTCACCTGGGCAGAAAGGAGTTCCAAAGTTGAGGAGCCCTCTATCGCTGAGAGAATGACCTCCCTTGAGGTTCTTAGGGTCCAGGCTGTTTGTATTGGGAGATGCAACCTGGTAAATAGCATGGACCTGAGCTGTATAGGGCTTCATAGGTCGTAAGTAGCACTTTCAATTACGCTTGGAAACAAACTGATAGGTAGTGGAGCTTTTGAATTGGGGGGGGGGGGGCGCTTTGGTAGCCTACAGTTAGGAGAATCTGCTGGAAGGTTGGACAATTTTAGACAGTCCCGCTGTTTCTGCAAAGTCTTTTGGATACCTATTTGAAGGGTATGGGATTATTTTGTTAGTGAGTATTGCTTTTATGGTTATAACATTTCTATTCACACAAAAGAGGAAGAGAAGAATAAAAAAATTATAAACTCCTTTTCAAACTAACAATGCCCTGATTCCTGAAGTCATTGCTCATGAAACTCACTGAACTATGGTCTATCCTTTGTATTCCCAGGATACCACTGTCCCCCAGAGACAGTGTGACTCTTTGTGTCTTATGAATCAAGACTAAATTTGTACATGCAATGGCACTCTGTTAACAGGAGAACCCATATCTGTGGCTTCACTTACCTACACCCAGGTTAAAAAATAATCTCTCCAGGAATTTGCTAGGTTATCCAGGTGATTCTATGCTCAACTTCATCTTGAGGATCTAGTAAATTCCTAGAGAGAATCCCTCTCTTGGAACTTCTATGTTCTCCAAAATAGCTCTATGGGATTGGAAGAGAGTTGATTCAATGACATCCATCTGTACCTACAGTTTCACTTAAGTGTGATCCAGTCAGGAATGTCTCCCCTATGGATGCAGAGCTCTTATTGTTCTTTGAATGTTTAGGAGTCTTTTCTTAATGCACCTGACCAGGGCCGTAGCCAGGATTTTGTTTCGGAGGGGGCTGAGTTTGGTTTGGGGGGGCTGAGACTGGGTGGAAGAGGGTCTACCCTAGCAAATCTTTTGTATTGTTATCCCAATAACCCCATTAATGTGGGGTATAATGAGCATGGTGATCAGATCATGATATGAATAAACATAACAGTTTAAATAATGTACCAGTAAGGCCTTTTCGCGGACCACCCTGAGAATGTCAGGGGGGGGGGGCTGAAGCCCCCTTAGCCCCCCTGGCTACAGGCCTGCACCTGACTGAAGTAAGTAATATTATTTCCTTGCCTTCATGTCAGTGCAGTGTACGCATCCAGACAAGCCTGTGTTCCATAACTTCAGTTTTCTTTATTTATTTGTTTTCTTGACCTGAAAAAAAGAGAAGCTCTTGAAATCAAGATGTTATTCTTTACTATTGGAAGAGAGTTGATTCAATGACATCCATCTGTACCTACAGTTTCACTTAAGTGTGATCCAGTCAGGAATGTCTCCCCTATGGATGCAGAGATCTTATTGTTTTCTTAGATGCTGCACAGCTGATATCCCCATTCTTATAAGTATTCTGCAAATGATATTGTTAATTCACCTATCAATAATCACTATCCACTCTTTTTTCCTGGGAGGCTTTTGAATGGCATTATTAACTTTAAAATACGGAGGTGTCTGTACAGACTGACACAGCAAGAAGCTATTTTGTATTCAGGAATGTCCATTCTTGCCATTTTATAGTCTACTTGCCCTTTGTAGAGGTGTGGAGATTGTATTTGGCTCTGATACAATGAAACTGCTCATAGAGGAATAAGACTTAAATGACACACCGTCAGTCGCTTTAGTGGCAGGTGTAGGAGATAAAAGAGAAAAGTTATATTTGCTAGGATGCAAGATACCAGAGTGTGTCATATAAAAGAAAGAACACTAAATAAATACAATAGAACTGAAAGTAGATTAGTTTGTGACTGGTTTTTAAATATTTCCCCCAGCTAGTATGTACTATTTTGAAAATGTAGACTGTTTAAAAAGAGGAGGAACAGAAGGGAGGGTTTTGCATTTGCTCTTTATGTGTGGTTGAAGGTTTTCCCTTTTCACAAACAGAAGCAAAATAAAATACCTTCTACAGTACTTGAGTAATCCATCTCTTTAATGACATGCAAAAACATGCCTGACTTACTTTCATTTTATTTATCTCCATGCAAAAGTATTTTTTGGAAGATGTGCATGAATCCCCACCTAATAACCTCTCCAGACCTGTAATGTGCTGGAAACTTTTTGGTTCATTTGTCTTACTGGCAACTTTCTACAAAGCACAAGTTCTCTGACAATATCTGCTGTTGGCTAAACTAGAAAAGCTACTGGGATTGGTGGTGGTTTAGGACTAGTTGATAGTTTGTTGTGGCAGCAGGATAAGCCTACATTTCACTGATGATGAGCTCTTTTAGTCCTGCCTTGAGCAGCCCCTCCAGTTAGACTCAGGGATCTAGCAATGAGACATTACAGAAATAGAACTGGGCTCAAAAGACCATGTAAGTTTCTCCAGAAATTAGAAAAATAGCTTTAACTGTCCTGCCCTGGGCAGCCCTTCCAGTAAGACTCAGGAGTCTAGCAGTGAGACTTGACAGAAATGGAATTGGGATTGAAAAACCATGCTAGTTTCGCCAAAAATTAGCTTTAACTTTTCAGAACTAAGGGGGTCATCCCTGATGGTGCCATTCAAAGTGCAATGAAGTATGTTTTCTCTGTCCAAACTGCCTCCCAATTTTCTGCTTGCTGGTCTTCCTTATTTATCCAACTACCTATTACTCTGATATTGCTGTTCTAGTATCAGTACTTCCTCTGTCCACCAACTGAAAAAAGGGAACCCAATAGGTAATTGACAATAGGTGAAATCTATATTTGTTCGTTTTCCTTGCCTATAAAAAAACATTCTGTGGGTGGATCCAGACAGCCCCTTTATTGCGGAAACTTCCGCAATCAAAAGGGGGCTGTTCAGATTATGTTCTGGCCAACCCACAATTAATTCACCACAAATTAAGGAAACCCTGGTTTGTGGCTAATTAATTAGATAGTGGATTTATTCTGTGCCTTCTCGGAAGGCGCAGGATAAATCCACTGTTTCCGGTGTCTGGACTGCAGTCCAGACACCATTCTTACAGTTTTCCAGACTAAATTAATCCTGAAAACTGTGGGAATCCCACCCCCGTCCTTCAAAGCCCCCAACCCCCTTTTAAAAGTAAGGAAAACTTACCTGGCCTCCATTACAGTGTTGCGGAGCTCTACCAATGTGTAGAAATGACATTGCAGGAGCGGGGGGAGGAATGAAAAATTGCTGTTATGGAGGCAAGGTAAGCTTACTGTTAAAAGGGGGTTGGGGGCTTTGGAGGAGAGGGGGTAAGGTCTGCAGATATTCTGCTGGGCCAGTCCTGGAAGAACATCTGGACACCCACCCCAGAAAGTGCGCTTTCTGGGGTGGGTGTGGTCAGGCCCCCAGGAACATCTGTGTTTTTTAATCACGGATGCTCCTGCAATAACGGCCTGTCTGGAAAGGCACTGCTACAGCTAGCTTAAATGCTGAAAATGTAGTTTCCTCAGCATTAACAACATATGCTGTTATTTTAGTATCTCTGATTGGCTAGAGTCTTTCTGGAACCAGCAGTAAGCCTGTATCAACAGTCACAGATTGGGTGTATACCAGCTTTTTTTCTTGACCTGAAAAAAGAGAAGCTCTTGAAATCAAGATGTTATTCTTTACTATGGTGTAAAAGGCAAATTGGAGAGGTGTGAAGAGACCATGTTTACCTCCTCATCTTCTCCAGTTGGATTAAAACATTCCAGTTGGATTCCTGATGAAGCCTTGGACATCTCTCCAACAAAGGCTGTGTCTTTACAAATTCCGTTGTGGTAAATGATCCTATGAATGAAAATTTGGTTCTGAAGAGTTCTGGGCTCATATAGCATCTCTCTTACAGCTATCCTATATAGATTTTCTTGTTGCCTTTATTCCATGGTGGTTTCATCTATCTCTGGAGCAAATTTGAGCTTTTGAGCTATTAATGATATCTGTTCAGTGCATGAATCTAGGGATCAGTGAAGTATCAGTGTTCCTTTGTTGTAGTTATGATATTGTGGTCCTATCGATGGTGATTCCATGCAGATGTTTTGTCAGTGCTTGTTCCAAAGTAGCAATCACTACTGGAACAACAGTTGCATTCCTTTTTTGTTAATAAAGAATAAACACAAATAAATGTTATCAATTTCTTTTCTAAATCTCTTACTGCTTCCTTATATACAAATCAAGAGCCAAAATTCAATACCAAGAATTTCCACCAAAATCACTTCTGCCTGTTTTTCATGGACTATTTGAGTGGATCCTCCTTCCAGACTTTTCCCTGAAATTAGACATTTGGGTGTTAGTACAAGCGGAAAATTGTTTGTTTATATTTACTTTAAAGCCTTGTATTTCATTTCCAGCCAGAATTCATACTGAAACGTTTTTTTCCAGCAGCATCATCATCTGTCAGCACATTGTCTCTCTTTCAACCTCTTAACACAGGAACCTCCAGACTGTCTTGCTCTCCTTTGCACAGGATGGAATACATCTGAGGCTTCCACTTGACTGCTGTTTGTCACCCGGGGACCTTGCTGGCTTAAACCTGTCAGAGAGTTTAACATGATGTATATGACCCATTTAAATCATAATACATTTATCACCTGGTTAGGATCAAAGCAGCGCAGCTTCAAAGGCATCAGCTTTGTTGTAACAATGTAAGAAGTTGACTTTATCTATAGTTTAATGGCTATATCTTTACCTTTATATCTGGTATTTGACATGATAAATTCCACTTAGTTTTTTCCATTCCCAGACTTGCATAATATTCAAGGGTGTTTTCTTCACAGTTTCTGTTCTTATTATGAGTATGCAGAATACTTTAAAAAAACCTGTGTTTCATACATAATGGCTGAAGACAGGGAAAATGGGATAGACACAATGTAAATAAGATATCACATTTTTCATCATATATTGTGAAAAAGTATAATGGGCAAATGCTCACAGTCAACATGGACTAAAGCCACCCGAACCAAATGAACAGCTATAATAGTACTACATACTGCCGAGTGATGTCTTTGGGCTTATTGTAGATCACAAATTGAACATGTGCCAGCAATGTGATACCTCAGCAAAACAGAAAATGTTATTTAAGCCTAAATTTATAGAAGCACAGTTTCCAAATCAAGGGAAGTAATAGCCCCACTATATTCTCCTATAGTCAGATCTCCTTTAAAGTATTACATTCAGTTCTAAGTGCCTCATTTTAAGACAGGTATAGACAAGTTGGGTCAGAGAAGGGCAACAAGGACCATTAGAACAAAATATATGAGGAACAAAATATATGAGGAAAAGTTAAAGATACTGACCATGTTCAGCTTGGTAAAGAGAAGAATGAGGGGTGATGTGACCTGTACCCTGCTATTCAAGAGTTTAGGATCAGATTTGCTAGTTTGAAGTTACAGGAGAGTAGATTTTGACTGAATATTAGATGGACCTTCCTCAAAGTAAGAATGGTCTGGCAATGGAACCAATTACCTAAAAAAGTGATGGAATTTCCTTCTCTGAGCATCTCCAGAAAGAGCCTAGATACCTACTTGCTGGAGATGCAATGAGCAGAGAGTTGGACTTGATGGACCATGAGGTCCCTTCCAACTCTGTGATTCTAAGAAACAATGCCATTCAGCACAAGAAACCTTACCAGTTCAGCACCCAGAGATGTGGACAGGAGCATAGTCCAGAAAGCCACTTGGCCCTGAATGAGAAAGCAGGCAGTCCCATAGGAGTTCATATCTCTTACCTTTCAAGCTGAATGCTATCGAAAGGCCCACTCTAGCAAAACAAAAAACCTTCACCAAGTAATTGATGCCTCTGGATAGTCTCTTAATCTGACCCATTAACCTATGCTGACCTTGCCAGCTGTTACTCAATTATAACTTAAGTAACCAATCTTTTGAACAGAGAAAGGGAAACCTGTCCTGTGAGCTCAATTATCTTTCCCACTGGGGTCCCCATTCTGGCCTGGTTTCTCTCTTCCCTCCCTTACCCTTACTTCCCTCCCTCAAGGTAGTGACCTTGAGGTCAAAGAAGGTACCAAAAGCACTGGATGAACATATCTATGTGAGGAGGATAAAGTTAGTTCCCTGGCCAAAAGCACTAGTTGAAACAATTTCCATTCAGCACTGAGGGCCCATCCAGACAGGCCCAAAATCTGGGATTTAATGGAAGCATCCAAACAATGCTTCCAGTAAAACGAATCATTTCAGAACAAACCAAGGTTTCTTTGGTTTGTTCCAAATTAATTAGATAAAAAGCTCGGGTCTAATGGGATATTGGGCCTGTGGAGGCTCACTCTTGTGTAGTCCTGGGACTACCTGGGGTGAGTCTCCCCTGCCATCTTATACCTTTTGGGCTCCTGGAACCCAAAGCTGTGGGATGGAGGTGTCGCACCCCAAGGGCTTCAGGCAGCGTTTTTGCCAGGGTCTGCATTTTGCCCACCTGGCTCCAAGAAACTTTCCAGCACAGCTGGGTTAACTCCTGGCCCCTGCCGAGGGCCTCTTTGCTGCTTTCATGTGCCTCCCAGGAAAGATGCCATAGCAAAGGCATGTCAAGGCCAGGCTGGGCCCATCAGGCTGATAGCAGAAGCGGGAACTCGGAGCACCAAGCTCCCCAGGCCAGGTGGTTCGCGCTAACGAGGTGCCACATTCTTCAGGACTGAGGTTCTCAAAACAACCCGGGAACCATCCATCACTGGTTGTGACGTCCGACGCACTCCCAGAATGCTATAATTGCTCAGAGCACCCTCCAGTCCTTGTCTCTTTCCAACTTCGCATTCAAGATGAACTAAGGGAACGGCCGTGGGGGCTTTCCCTCCCAGGGGACGCCCGCCAGCCAACTCCAAGTTGGTTAGTCTCTGCTCCACTGAGCCAGGACCCTGCCCAGCATGCACTCCAGGTCGCCGTTGGAACCAGAGAGAAAAGCCTGAAAGACTTTCCCAGCTAATGCTGAAACCGGAAGGACCCTCTCAAGCTGTTGCTCTACCCTGTTTCCAGGAAACCCTTCCTGGCCTTTCTGTGTGCGGCCAGGAACCTAAGGAAGACTGCCTAGCTACCTATTGGCATACTACACAATGCCTGCCCGGATTCCCTCCGCTGCAGGATCATCTTGGCGTTGTCTACCGTGGATACTTACTACATAGACTCTGTGGCTGCTTGCTGCTAAAGCCAAGCCTGGATGGGGACCCTGTGCCAAGTCAAGCCACGTCAACAGCGGCAAGCCTTCCCTGCTTTCTAAGTGCTACTGTGGAATCACCTTGCTAATGGCTAAGCATTGTTAGATGAAAGACTGAAGCTGCTAGCCTCACTGCCTTTGGGCTATCAAGGCCTTGTACCTGTAATCCTGCTTTTGTTTGCAACTAAAGACTAAAGCGAGTTGCTAAGCAATTCATCTCCGCCACAGTGTTTCAACCGAGCTTATTAGAGACCTTCCTTACACCCGGTTTGGGTCTCAAGATTCCCTCCGCATGGGATTCCGAATGGGATCTTATCTGGGAACCTTTGGTGTTTGCAGGGAACTGCTCTGTCTACTGCATCGGCAGAGATTTCTCCAGAGACACTTTTGCTTGACAGGCACTGAGTCGTGCTCCAGTCCATCAAGGAGTTTTGGGACAATCCCATGAAAGACTAATTGCCTGCTGAACTTCTTTGCATTCTTACTACAGAGCTCAGCCTTTTTGCGCTGGCTGAGCCCCACAGAGATCATCTAGCACATCCCGGCCTTTGCATTGGCCGAATACTTTCCTGAGTTTTCCCTTTGGCATCCGGCTTGATCCCTGCCAGTGGCCCTATTGCAACGGGTCGCTGCAACACTGCTGTTCCTGTTTGCTACAGGACTATTTATTCCTTGCTGATCCTTGTTAAAGCTACTCTCCAGAGGCCTTATAACCAACGCCTTTGAACCTTTTACCGTTGCCTTGCTATTATCAATAAAACCCGGTTGTACCTTTGCCTGTGTGTGGTTATCAGGGAGGTCAAGTGCCTAGGGGCCCACAGAGGGGCGACAGGAGGCCACCCCTCACCCCAAGCCCCCAATTAAGCCCTAACAATGTATTTACAAAGTCCCTGGCTACCATAACTATTTTTGGTGCTCCCTCCTCCTCGCCCCTCCTGTCGCTTCACCCGTCATTTTCTGGTGCCAGGAGAATGCGCTGATAGGAGTTATAGTGGCCAGGGACCTTGTAAGTAGTAAGTACATTTTTGGGGCTTAAGTGTGGGCCTGGGGAAGGCTGCATGCCATCCCAATTTATCTTGGGATGGTATGTAGCCACGCACCCAGGAAAGCCCAGGGTTTGGGTGACTATGTGGGGAGTGAAACCCATGCCAAAGTGGCTTGTTAAACCCACTTCGGTGCGGATTTAAGTTCTGCGTGGAAGCACCCTCAGTCTGTAGTACTCACTGGCCTGGGGGTGGGGGTGGGGTGGGGAGAGAATTTAGGTTGCCAATCCAAAACTGCTTTCCACTCATCTATTACATCCGTTAAGTGACCACCTTCACACATTTAGTAGGCAAAGCCATCCTCCCAAAGGTGTTAAGATCTTTTCAGGAGGGCTTTTTCATCATTTCACCACTTTACTTGACTTATTTGATAAGGACATGGGACAGACCCTTCAGAACTCTCTCCCCAGTAAATCCTAGTTGACCCTCTCTCTGTTCTGTTCTCTTTTGCTGAAACCAAAATATTTTAAAGTGCTTGCTTTTAGCAGGAGTGAGCCTTATCTTTAAAGACTACAACTGGTTTAGAGTTCATCATTTTAATAAGGCTTTCCCATAGAAACCAAGTTAATAAGCTTGACTTTGGCTGATTTGCACCTAGAGCTTTAAAAAAAGAAGCCCAAGCACATTTTACAAAATATATTTGGGGCTTCACTGAACTAAACTGGGTCCCTTTCATGAAGCAGAGAACAAACTTCATTGCGTTCTAGTTTTCTTCTATCAGAAATTTGTTAGGTGGAGTCATCTCAGGTAGCCGAGCTTAAGTATTTCTAGTTGCATGCTATAAGTTATGACATTTAGAAATGTACCAACTGTTTCTTATTTCTATATAGCTAACTGATAAGGCTGGTACACCCTTCCATGTTTGCAAAATGTGTGCAAATATACTTGCAGGAAGTAAAACTTTGTTAATATTTAGTACTCATATGTTGCCATGGTGTATATATTTTGGGGTGGGGAGGAAGGGAACAGGTTTAAGAGTATGAGTAGGATGACAAATTCATATTCTTGCTTTCTTTGCAAAATGAAAACTACTATCTTTTTCCTAGAATAGTAATTTATTATCAAAAAAGTTTCAAAATACTGTACATAAAAAGTATGCATAGAAGAAAGAAGGAAGAAAAAGAAACACAGTCAAAAACAATAAAGAGGATAGGTTTCAATGGCTTTCAACTTTCTTTACAGTGGTTATAAATACAGACAGTCCCTAAGTTACAAACATCTGACTTACAAACAACTTCTAGTTAAAAACGGAGGGCGGGGTGAGACAACAAATGATCAAAGACCATGTTCTCTATGAGGAGCATCTTAAAGAACTAGGAATGTTTATCCTGCAGAAGAGAAGGTTGAGAGGAGACATGATCATCATGTTTAAATATGTGAAAGAATGTCATAAGGAAGAGAGAGCAGGCTTGTTTCTTGCAGCCCTGGAAACTAGTACTTGGAGCAATGGGTTCAAATTACAGGAAAGGAGATTCCACCTGAACATTAGGAAGAACTTCCTGACCATAATAGCTGTTCAACTGTGGAAGTCTCTGTCTCAAGAGTGTTGTGGAGGCTCCTTCCTTGGAGGCTTTTAAACAGAGGCCAGGTGGAAATCTGTCAGAGGTACTTTGATTGTGCTTTTCCTGCATGGCAAGGATTTGAACTTAATGGCCCATGTTGTCTCTTCCAATTCTATTATTCTGAAATTCACTCTTGAAAGAGTTATCATGGGGAAAAGGTGTCTCCAGGGAAGCTTTATCACCAATCTTTTTTTTCCACAAAGAGCCAAATTTTCCAAAATCCAATTGTCACAGGGAGAGAAAGTGAGGTGAAATCTTTTGATTACGAGCACAGACAGCAAAGCAAACACCACAAGGGTGTTAACACTTCCATGTGTTACCCAAAGTGTTGTGGCTCCTGTTGCTGCTCCATTTGTTTTATTGCCTGTTCTGCTATCGCTCTAATTGTTCAATTGTTTTAGGTTTTTAATCTTTGTTTTTATGCCCCTGGCTCTTGTGAGCCGCCGCGAGCCCCCGGGAGTCAGCGGCATAGAAGCCTCAATAATAAATAAATAATAAATAAATAAATAAAGTTAAAGACTATATATATTTTTGGCTGGAGTTACACTTAAGAATGTCCCTGTTCCAACTCACATACAAATTCAACTTACAGAACCGATCTTGTTCATAACTTGGGGATCCCTGTACAAAAAAGCTTATATCTCTAGATAATAAATACTTCTCACACTTTCCTACTAATTCAAACCTCCAGCTATCATATTATTTTCTTTTTTCTGCAAAATAAAATAAATCATTCAAACATGTCACAAATCTAAGTCCTACAATTTTAACAGCCATTTGAATTGTTATTAGTACACTCTTCCATTTGTGTTCATATAGCAATATTGCTGCAGTGGGTCATATATCATCGTAATCTTCCATTATCCTTTCCATTTGCTTATCCATCAGTTCTGACACCCCTGAATTAATTATTGTCTTTAACAGGACCATATTATTATACGTGTATAATAAAAATAAGGTTTACTCTCAAATGAGTGATTATAGTATTGCAGTCTTAATCATGTATTCTCCGAAAATATTTATTTTTCACTTTTAGTTAATTGACTCCCAAGCAAACATATATGATCCAAATAAAATGGAAGATGAGCTTCTTACTTCTGCTCATAGATAATCCCTGGGCTTTGTATTTGATAAAATGTTCAAAATCCTATTTTTCTTTGGGTAGTCTATCTCATGCTTTTCCATGTTGCAATTGTTCCTAGTTATTTTGACCAAGAAGAAGATAGTAGGCTTGTTTATTGAAATTCACTGATAATTGACTATGTTGTCTTGGCTAGAAGCCCTTCTTTACCAACAGCTTGCACTTTGCTTCAACACAACAGTAACTTCACAGTTGTCTTAACCCTGGACATGAACTCTTCTGACATTGATGTGTGTCCACATTTGAATTAATAAACTGTAATCTTTTTCAGTTTGATAGAGCCACATGAGCAACAAATGTGGCTTCTTGCTCATAAATTAAACCCTAACAGATTGCAGCAACACTGGAATATTGTAAAAGTCAAGACAAGGCTGAAAAGGTCCTTTTAAAGGGCCCATTTGCAGAAGATGTTTGGATAAAGGCAGAATAATTTGGGAGACTATAAATCCAATGAAATTGATTTATTATGGCTTCAGGTTCAAGGCCTCTTTGCAAATATTAATTAATCCAAACTCACTATCTCAACCTATGCAGTTTTCTGTCTCTAGAGAAAATAAAACTGTATAGTGGGCTTTTCCTTCCTTTAGACCTTGGTCACGAAATCAGAGCTTACATGCAAATTAAATAGCAAGAGTTTCCAATGTGCAGTGTTCTCTTAATCTCTCTCCTTTCTGCATTGAAAGCTAAATTTCATTGAATGTGCCTTTCATTTCCTTCATAAGGGTTCCTCAATAAAAGACTACTGTTTCTTCAATATTACACAGAGCAAAAGTCAACTGTACTCTTCAGCATGCCGTCTTTAAGTATGTAACTGGCTGCATTAAGCACTAAGGATGGCGAGATATGATTATGCCAAGTTTAAGGAACATGAGAATTTATTTGCCTTTTAAAATTAAAAGCAGAAGTTGAGGAGAATGGCCTTGTTGGATCAGTCCAAGATTCAAGTAGTTCACTATTATATTATCAGCTGTAGCTACCTAGATGAAGGGGCATGCCTTTACATTTAAAGATATGGAGACTCTTTTTATGTATCCTTTCGAAGAACCATACAAACTGGTATCTGTTACCATATCATTTCTAAAAAGAAAATCTCATACCTTTATTAAATATACAGTACAACCCCTGTATCCATGGGACCAGTATTCATGGTTTCACTTATTCATATCTGAGAGAGAATGTCTTCTCTAGGCATTTCCTACGTCCTTCAGCCCAACTTTGTGGTATTGTTGAACTGAAAGTCCTTTTATTTCAATAGGGTTCACTACAAAATGAAGTTTCAAGTATCCACATGAAATCCAGGATCATATCACCCCACAGATATGGGGATTGCACTGTATACAATTCCCGTGATTAAGGTGCTGTTACATTAATTCTACAATGTAGATGTATCCAGACTGGTCTTACATGTTACTCTTTAAGGTTTCTACATTTTTGTGCTTATGACAATATGAAAGCATATTGAGATGGAGAGATTTTATATACAGTGTGAACTTTGTATCTGCATGAGATATGTTGCAAGACTCTTTGTAGAAGAAAACATGGGAAATTACTAACTATATTTTGACTATACTTGGGCTGGTAGTATACCATAGAATAGGGGTGCTCAGAAAGTCGATCGCGATTGACAGGTCGATCTTGGGACCCAGGGAGGTCGATCCCAGTTGGATGGAATGCTTCTGAGGGGGCGGAGCCATGTCGCACCAAGCCCCGCCCCCTCCGCCGGCTTCAGCATTTCCACTGCTTCTCCTGGGTAGAAGAGGATAATGCCAAGCCAGTGGTGGCTATCTATGCCACCACTGGCTTGGCATTATCCTCTTTACCCAGGAGAAGCAGTGGAAATGCTGAAGCCAGAAGCGGAGCTTGGCAGGGCTTAGCTCCGCCCCTTTCCTCTGGCTTTAGCATTCCCACTGCTTCTCCTGGATGGAAGAGGATAATGCCAAGCCAGTGGTGGCATAGATAGCCACCACTGGCTTGGCATAACCTTTCTGTACCCTGGAGAAGCTGTGGAAATGCTAAAGCCAGAGGAAAAGGGGGCAGAGCTAAGCCCTGCCAAGCTCCCCCCCCCCCAGCTTCAGCATTTCCACTGCTTCTCAAGAGTAGAAGGGGGTAATGCCAAGCCAGTGGTGGCTATCTATGCCACCACTGGCTTGGCATTACCCTCTTTTACCCAGGAGAAGCATTGGAAATGCTGAAGCCAGAGAGAGGAGGGGGAGGAGCCAAGCCCCGCCAAGCCCCACCCCCTTCCCCAGCTCCGCCCTGTTATCTCTTGGTAGATCTTTCTGACTTGGTTTTAGTTTAAGTAGCTCGCATGCTGAAAAAGTGTGGGCACCCCTGCCATAGAATCACACTGGAGGGCCCTAGAGAAGCCCAGAACCACTTCCAGTGGAAAATATGTTTTTGGAGTGTGGGTAAATGAAACTGTGGATATTGAATCCATGGATAAAGGGGTTGTACTGTATTAATGGCATAATATAAAATTGAAGTGTATGTCTTCCACTGATAATGTAACTTTCAGTAGCACTTCTTAAGACAAATAAAATATGAAATATTTAAAGCAGCTAATTTCCTCATATCAGGCAAATGAACAAGTCTCATTATTGCTTCTCCTGGTCTCATTAGTGTTCCAGCAAGACCGGATTTCAGTCCTTATAACTGCTGGGTAGAAATGCATTTCACAGCAGTAATGGCATTTGCTTCCTCTAGTTCAAAGTGTCTGCTACGTTTTGTTTAACATTTAAATTGGTCTTAAAAGTTGCAAGGGAAATGTGTTTATTTATCCATATTTTACATACTGGGCCTGGGGTTCAGGTCATGCCACAGTAAACCTCAGTTATATCTCTTCAATGTGTGCTTATCCGTTTGCTTTCTTTTATAGCTCTGTGAATGAGTTTGTTGTGGTTAACGTGAGCACATGGGTGGTTCTATCAAATGATGTGGCATTTGATTCATAAAACCGCAGTTAACATGGCTTTCTGGGATAGTTTATGCACCAATTACCTTCCACTTTTTCAAAGAAGAAAAGTTTATGAATGGATGAGTCAGTCACCAGCACACAGATTAAGATAGCAAAAGGAAGCACTAGATATGAACAAATATTTAATATTGTTCCTACGAATTTATGCACACACCTGGTGCCTTTGAGCAAACAAAGAAAAGTGCCAGCCATAAAGAAAAATGGCAAAGCATTGGCTGTGGTATGTTTCATGAAAGCTACAAAAAAAATCATGGATTTCCTTAAAGAAAGCAGATAACACATTTCTTTTTTATATTGTAAAGAAGAAAATTTTGTTTGAAATTGGCTTGGTTTCTCTGGATTTAAGATTTAATTCATGCTCAGTTTTTCCTGACTCCTTAGGTTTTCCTCTATTTCCTCTGTGTGCATGTAAAAGACAGACAGAATGTCTCCATATCAAGTTCAATGCATGATTTCACATCTGGATTCTGGTAATCTAAGCAGCATTTCATGGACAATGCTATTGAAGGAAAATCCCAGAACTGAGATTAGATTCTGGCCATGTCAGGATGCTGACACTTCTTCGGGGATAATAGAAATAGCAGTATGAAAACATCAATTGATAGATGATATGAAAATTCAGGATTTTCCACATCAAATAAAATTGTCAGTCCAGAAAGTTGCTTTTGCCCAGTTTGTAAAATTATATTTACTTAATGTTCCTAATTTTAATGCAGTGGTAGAGGTCGAACTGACGACTATTTTTCCAGGCCTCAAATCCTCTTTGGGCCACAGCAGTCTCCCAAAACTGAAAGTGACCAGAAAGTTACACACTTTCTAGAGCATTTATAACTCTCATTTGTTAAAGCACAATTATTTTTGTTATTATTTCCTCCATATTTTTATTTCCCTTATTTTTCCGTTTATCCGTACATTCAGCAGAAGACTTCAGTGGGGTTGTCAGGCTTATAATGGGAGAGAACTTGTGTGCCTCAAAGGTTGGTTGTACAGGAGAGGGAACTTCAGTTGGTGTTGCTTTCCACATAACCATTTAACAAGTAACATCTACTAATATTTCCTCTTCTATACAACAATTAAGAGTTTATACTCTGGGAGTCCTAAGTATTCTACTGTGGTTTATGCAACTGATAAAGCAGCGTTTCTAAACTTGGGGGTTGGGACCCTTGGGGGGATTACGAGGGAGTTTCAGAGAGGTTTGCCAAAGACTATCAGAAAACACATATTTCTGATGGTTTTAGGAACCCTTTTTTCAGGGAAGGCTGAAGATCTCTCTGCCTGTCTCTCTTCTCCTTTTTGGAAACGGTTGGCGAATCCTCTCACCAAAAGCTCTCCTTCTGCTGTGATTGGCCAGCCTCTCAGCTGGCCTCTCAGCCAAAGGGAGAGCTGTTTATGAGACTTCCAGTGGGGAGGGGAGAGTAGGTGTATTCAGCACATGACAGCATGGTGCATGGGTGAGGGAGAGCATGTGAGGCTGGAGGGAGGATTGCACCAGCAAGTCACTTCAAGGCAGGAGGAAAAGTGCCCATGAGATGAGAGTAGCCCAGCAGCATCAGGAGGAGCAGCAGCTGCAGAAGCAACTTAGGTAATTTGTAATGTTATTTATCAGACAAAGGTCAGTCTTTCCTTTTGTTATTTTAAATTAATGTTCCCATTAGAAAATGCATAAAGATGTGGGTGAACTACAACTCCCATATTCCAAGGTCAATCACCCCCCAACCCTGCCTGTTTTCATAGTTGGCTATATTGTTTCTGTGTGCAGTTTGGTTCAGATCTATCATCAGAGGCGGTCACAGGGTTCTCTGAATGTAGGGAGAACTACAACGGAAACTGATTTCAACATGACGCTGAGACTGCAATTGTATGTTTTTAATTGTTAATTTGTTATTATATGGTTATTTCTTTGCCTTGTTGCTTGTGTTGTATTGAGGGCAGAGACTGCCTGTGTAAACCATCCCGAGTTGCCTTCGGGCTGAGAGGGGCGGTATAGAAACGTGACAAATAAATAAATTAATAAAATTAATTGAGAGTTCGCCGTCCTAGAACAGTTCAACTCAGCCAGCATGTATCCCTGCTGGTAGTAGCTGTGCATCATGTGATGGGATCCAGCTGGCTCTGTGCTGGCTGCATCTGCAAACTGTTTTAGGATGGGGAAGTTTGTCAATGTGATGAGGTCCTAAGATGTATTCAACATTATCCCAGTGTCTGATTACTTGCTAAAATTCAAAAATGTGATTTTTTTAATTTTAAAAAAATATCTGCAGTTATAAAAATGCTAATCTGCACTGTACTGTTTTCTTGCTTCCATTGGCATCATGGAAGCTGTTGTACAGAAATGCTCATTCTGTCATGGAAAGTTATTTGGCATTTCTTTAAAAAAGAAGAAATGCTTGGAATGTATTATTTATGAGTAAAGGACAACATTAGCATTATTCATCTAGACATTTTCCTTTAGTAAAGAAAGTGGCCTTTATTCAAACATCTCCAAAGCTGAAGGAATCTAAAGGGCAAAGGATGGAGTGAAGGAGGGAAACATGTTCTTGAAGATTAAAAAAAATAACACCAAGTCTGTATTCATGTGCACAGATAGACTGCTTAAATCATGCTTAAGTAATTGGATCTAAATGTCCTCATGGTGCATGAGATAACAGCATAAACTAAAAAAAACAAGCAAACTAATAACAGAGAACAATTTAATCATTTCTTCTCACCCAGTCATTTCCAGGGATAATTTCTAAATTAAATTTATTTAAATTTCATCAATTGGTTTTGTTCATTCATTATGTCACCAGTCATTGCTAAAGAAAGGGGATGTTGGGTGCTTCCAGTGTCAAAATTCGGATTTTAAAAGTGGGGCGAAAAGTCCTGGGACCTGACAGCATATCTACTCACAGACCTGTCAATCCCAGGAAATGGTTCCCCACTATCCTCATTATCAAAGTAGATAATCCACATTGGCTGCTTTGAACTGGGTTATATGAGACTACACTGCCATATAATCCAATTCAAAGCAGATAATCTGGATTTTATGTGGCAGTGTAGAAGGGGCCTTAGTTTGCTGCAGTATAGAAAGCAATGGGGAAAGGCAAATATAAAACAGCTGGTTTATTTTAGCATGAGCTTTCATGGATTTCAACCCACTTCCTTTCAACCCACTTTCAACTCCATTTTCAACCCACTTCCTCAGATGTAGAGATGGGTCAATATTGTAGTTGCATAGCTGTAAAGTTGGGATCAGAACATAACAGGATACAGAATGATGTAAATTATAAAATGGCTATAAACTATGCTGAGCCATACATGATTCCAGCTATTTTTTTACTAACTGATTCCAATGATCTGCTACTGTATTTTACCTTAAAATAATGATAGGCTATCTGTACTATGTTGACAACTTTTAAATTTGTACCTCTCTTCATTCACTCTTCTCCCTCAGTTTAATCCCTTCAAAGACATAAATTTCAAGATGTCAAATCCAACCCCTTTACTTCCTAAAATGTTAGTGGGAGCTTTGATCCCCAATTGGATGAGAAGTTTTTTTGTATTTTATATATATATCCATTCACCCCCCAAATCAATATGCTCTCTTTTCAATGGATGAAATGGGATAAATAGTGTGTGTACACATTCCAACAAAATATACTTTGATCTACCTCTTTCTACTGACATCAATCAGAAAATAATTCAGATTATTTTTTTGTTTGGGACAATCTTGACTACACATTTGTATGCATATACATACTTGCATATGCATATGCATACACACTGACATGTAGTATATGCAAGTATAAAGAGGTAAATTGGTGTTTCTTTCTAAACAACCAACCAGCTGTGTATGTATTTCAATGCAATTGTTATGTTATTTCAGTTTTTCAAAAACAGTTCTTTGTACTGGGGGCCAATGTGGCTAAACAGAACTTTCTTTTGTTTCAAAGTAATCTCCTCTTTTGTCTTCCTAGGTGGAATTTCTTTCCAAGATATTTTAAATAGTTATGTAATGGGCTACTTCTGCAGAGAAAGGCAAACTCTTCAGCAGTGCACTTTTTATTTACCTTTCACCTGTAAAGTGAGTTTCATTCAGAAGAACTTGCCATTGTTTCTTTGTCTTCCCATGGGAAAGCTTCGGTTTTGGAAGCCAGTCAATAAATGCAAGGTATGCAAAGTGTAGTGTCAAGACACAACTTCCATTTGCCAAAACCTTTGTTTATGGAGAATAGTTACCAGTCATGTTATCTCACTAGTACAAAAGCCTAGAGCCTTTAATACATTTTCTGTGGACTAAGACTTGATTTCTTGACAGCCTAAGCAATTGTTAGATTCCCTTATTTGCTGTATCAATGTTCTTTATTTCCCCATGGATACAAACAGGGCCTTGAAAAGGATATCAGGGACACACCTTAGTTAATGCATTGTATAATGTCTACCCAGGCTAAGGAATAAGAATAATGACTACACTTGCATAGTCATGCACGGCTGGGAAAATGTCACTATGCAATCTGATCCTTCACAATATCAATATTCTGTTTGATGCTCTTAATATCTCAAAAGCAAACACTGCAACTGAGGTTGTGATAAAAGAAATGAACTGGAAACATGGTGATGACATGCCATGGAAATGGACTGAAGATGTGCAGGAATAACATCCAAAGCAAACTTTTTCAAAAGGCATTTTCTAGTGAGATTCAGGGTGCTTCTTGCTCTCAAGTAAGGAAAACTAAAGTATAATCTGGTAAAATTGGCTGCATCGCAAATATTGCTTATTCCCATTAACCATAGGGTGCACATGCTTCTTCAATGGGTGCATCCACACTGTAAGAATAATGCCATTTGTCATCATTTTAATTGCCCTGGCTCAATACCATGGAATCCTGGGAGTTGTAGTTTGGTGAAGTACTGGCACTCTTTGGCAGAAAAGGCTAAAGATCTCATAAAAGTAGATCTCCCACAATGCCATAACATTGAGCCATGGCACTTAAAGACATGCCGACCTGCATTAATTCTACAGTGTAGTTGTATCCATCCAATGACACCTATATGTCTTTAATTTTTGCTGTATTCTTTTTGCAAAACTTTTTTCTATATGTATATCTGTAGCAGCTCATTTTCTTGCGGACTTTTTACTGAAAGTGGCGCAAAGATCTGATGCTATTCTTCCATGCATCATTATACTCATGGTGTTTGACTAGCACTTTCCTCCTAGTGTGAAATGTGTTATCTTGATTGATTTGTAGATTCTTAGGTTAGCATTCTCTATCTTCTCATGGCCCTCTCCATTCAAACTTGGTGGAAACAATACTCATGTCATGTAACTATAGACTGGGGTGGGGTGAGCTAGAGATACAATTGTGGTAATCCTGAGTAATTAGTGACGGTGAATATGAAATAGTCACATTAATTAAACCCTGATAACTATTCCATATTCATGATCAATACTTAGTTGTAATGATAACACTATTTTCTTTTTTAAAAAACTCTCTGCCCCCCCCCCCCCCCCAACTTTACACTTTACCAGAATTTGCTGCATGGGAAAAAGAAAGTTCACACTGCTGGTGATAAGAATATGGGTTACTGACATTTCCATCAGGTTTGTGGAACTGGGCCTGGAGAGATTACTCAGTTAAGTGTTTTAAACTAACTAGATAAGTGTTTAGTATGTCACTTGTATTTATGGGGATATGTCCCCGAACTTACAGTGAAACCCTATTGAAATGTATAATTTCTACTCGAAGCAACCCTGGAGAACCAGTCACCCAGGAAGACATAAAAATCGGGTTGTTGTAGGGGTTTTTTGGGGGGATATATGGCCATGTTCTAGAAGCATTCTCACCTGACGTTTTGCCTGCATCTATGGCAGGCATCCTCAGAGGTTGTGAGGTCTGTTGCCAATTAGGAAAATTGGGTTTATATATCTGTGGAATGTGATAGAGAGGACATATTATGTCAAATGGGGGTAGGTGAAACTGCATGCACTGGTCCCATGGGTACGGAGGTCATATTGTACTTAACAAAGTACCTGATAGATAATATTGGCCTTGGCCTACTCACTATCTGTCATGCTCAAATGGAGTGATTAGAAATGTCTTTATTGTGCATTTCTGCATGGCAGGGGATTGGACTGGATAGCCCTTGTAGATTCTTCCAACTCTATGATTCCATGATACCACCAATACTGTCACTGTCTTTCTCTCTGAGGTTTTTCTACCTTCTAAAATATAAAGATAATTCTGGACAAAATGTGACGGAAAAAATTTGGGAGAAAAAAATGTTACATCTTGTTTTGGACTCGCAGCACCCATAGTCTTTTACCATTGATCACATTGGGTTGGGCAGATGGAATTGAAGGGTAACCATTTGGTGGACGAAAGAGGAACTTTTATTACACTACTTTGAATCATGTGGGCTATTTTATAAAACAATTATACCATAGACATCAGAGGGTATTTTGCAGTTTCATTAGCATTTGACTATAGCTTATTTCTCTGAGATGTTGTAGAAACTCTCATTACAACCGATCAAAGGGGCTTATCAATAGATGCTTAAAAGTATTTGTCAACAGAAATTGAACTTATGTTCCTGGGGATGCAGACAGATGTCCATGGCCTCTCAAAGGTTAAGGAAACAGTTCCTTGTAAATGTTAATGTTTTCACCTTCTGAGTGATGGGAGTTGGAGCATGACAGAGGAGAGATTTAGCAAAGCTGCCAGCTAAGAGGCCGAGTGAGGACTTCACTGCTGGTGTCTATGCCAGAGGAAATACAAAGCACACAAGCCAAACAAACGCAAAAGGAACACCGCCTACCTGACAAATAAAATTCTTCTAAAAGTTCTATGCAGCATGGTTTGCCTAGCAGTGCAATACCATAGCAAATGAGAGAGGTGCCAAGCAAAGAGTTCTCAAGGAAACGGCCTCAGAAAGCAACCTCTGGCTTTGACTGTTTGGTGGACTGAGCTCCCTGAGCAATACCTTATCTGAAGAATTTACTGGGAAGGAAACTTAATAAAGGAAAATTATTTTCATCAGCTATGGAAAATTCAAAGCAGGGTTGGGAATCATGCATCTCCTGAACTGTTGGACTGCAAATTCTAGGAGTCTTGCGACCTCATAATAAGGGGCTAGATTCGGTAACAAACGCTGATCTAGCCCTGGTCACCCACGGAGCTGGCCAGCTCCCATCAAATGATGTAGTGCTGGCTCTGTGCCGCTGCCACCCTGGCAACACGGAATGATTTCCATGTTGCCCAATCTATGGGGGGGGGGGAGCTGTGCACATCATGCGTGCTCCATGCTTCCCCCATGTGATTGCCCTCCTGGTGAAGCAGGCAATACAGGCAAAGTGAGGTGTGGGGCGCCAGATTCCCCATGCCTCGCAGCACTTCAAAGATGGAGAATTTGAAAACCTGCGGTCAAACAAACCGGAGGGCCACATGAGGAATGACAAGCTATTTTTGGCAGCTAAGTGGTATATATGCCTTATTTCCCTCAAGAAATGAGTGGTCATTTATTGTGCTGACTGCAGTTTCTAAACTAAAGTTTATTGGAAGGTAAATTCTTGTATTCTCTCATTGCTGTAAGCTTTGATTGATAACCACAGCAAATGTAGTGGTTACACCCAAATTGCTATTATGTGCCAAGGACCCATAAGCTCCTGATTGATTAAAACTGGCTTGAAAAAAGTATTTACCAAGTTGACTCCTATGTTAAAAACTCAGAGAAGATTTTTTTTTTGGATGTATCACATCCTCTATTTGTTTTGAGAAACTTCCAAGTCAAACTATATGTTGCGTTCAGCTGTAATGATAAAAAAGTAATGGGCATTTTCAAAAAATGAAATGCATCTCTGGGTAAAGTTAAGGCAAGCCATTGTAAGACATCTGTCCTTAGACCCACCTACCTATGTCAATTATGTTAACTCTCCAGCTGGCTGCTGTAGTGACAGGGGTGATGATCCAGCCTCTTTTCTCTGCACTTGATGAATGTCGGGAAAGGGGGATGGCAATGCCATTCTATGTGCACCACGCACCAGATGACTTTGGAGTCAAGTCTTTTGTCCACACATAAGCCAAAGTGCAGGGATGTTCCAGAGCATTTCCTGACTTTGCTTAATGCCGGGATAAATGTGCTAAGCTAGGTTTATCCTGTGTTAAGGTCTGGAAGTCTACGGATGCGTGTGGATATTCTGGTTTGACTTCTGGTTCACTTCATGTTAGAGGGCTGGTGTAGAAAAGCCCCTAGAAATGCTTAGAATTTTTTCTAGCTGCAGATAGGGCAGCAGCAGAAGCACAAATGTGGAGTTATGCCTGTACATTTAAAATTACAATTGATGAACCTCTCTGGCCTTCTAGATTATTATGCAAAGTAACATTGGTTAGACTAATACCCTTCTGGACTGGGTGGCTATTACTGAAGCTCTTGAACTGTAAATCTTATGGTAATAGTTAATTCAGTCTTTTTGTACTTCCTTATCACTAGAAGAAAATAATGTCCTAGTGGCAAATACAATAAAGGCGTGGTGTTGGTACATAAAACACAGAAGCGCTATATTCATGCTTCCAAAGAGAGCAAATAATGTCCACGGAAAGGTGCGGTGGGAATGTGTTAGCTTACATGAAGGAACGCTTGCACATTGCTCCCAAACATGTTTGCTTTAAAGCAAGTTCAGAGGGTTTCACTTGAACTTTTCGAAAGTCACCACAAGGTGACTTTTTCATTTTAATTGAGAGGCCATTTACTTTCTATGTGTTCTCATACACTTGTAGAAAAGACAGACAGATATGTCAAATCTGGAGATGGAAATCATGTGGGTCTCCTGATATGGCTGAAGTACAACTCCCATCATTCTTCACCATTGGCCATGCTGATATGGCTGCCTGGAGTTGCCCTCCAACAACATCAAAAGGTCTTTGCAATTAATACTCTGCTCTAACTCTTCCTCCCTGTATATACTCTTCTCTCCTTAATACAAACTGGAATCCAGCACTTCTCTTTATATGATGTACCATACCCTGATCTTCTCAAATTTACTGCTGTCAGTCTTGACCCACTGAGAGCTGTGATTGTGGTGGGGATCTCGTATGTGCTTAAACAGTAACTGGAAGGGACCAAATGCACACACTTATCTATTCATTTCTATCCCTCTTCTATTGTTCTACTCCCTTGATCTCAACTCCCATGTTCTCTTCCAGATAAAGTGGCATGCACTAATATACAGTGGGATTGCAAGAATCTTAGGACCCTTCCACAGAGCCATATAACCCAGAATATCAAGGCAGAAAATCCTACAATGTCTGCTTTGAACTGGTTATCTGAGTCCACACTGCCATATATTCCAGTTCAAAGCAGATAATATGGAAGGGGCCTTAGTAATAGTTGCTTCCAGATTGTAAGACAACCATCCAAGATTCACAAGATTAGGTTTCCCCTCATCTTCTTCTATTGGTTTATATCATCCTGTCTTTTCAAGATCATGGGAAATGATCAGGTGTTAAAGACTTTTAACAGTTAGGCAATGTGTTAAACTATTTTAATTTATTTACAATTTGCTTAATTGCATCATAAAATCATACCTGTTTATGTTGTTGTCAAGTCTCTTCCTTAATCACGTAATGGACCATCTTTAGTCCTAATTATGACTGAAAGGCAAAATAGAAATCAAAGAAATAAATCCAAGGATAATTGGGAAACGATAAAATAATCCAGTCAAGCTATCTAATGAAACCTTTTCCAACACTAAACAATATAAGTGTGATTTGGGGGGGATACCTGCCAAACTTTCACATATGGGAATGGAACAAAATAATTCATAAATACATGCATTCATGTCCCAAGGTGGACATCACAGACATGTTTATTTTCTTTCCAAGGAAGCATGAAAAGTTCTACATTATGTCTGCTTGAGAATTCCTGGTTCCATGGTGATGTTGTGAAGGAGCAGGCTCGCTTACAAGCTTGTAATTCTGGTGTGGGCCAATGGCAAGCATCCTCTCCCCCGGTCTCCCCCGCCTGCTGGTTATCCAGAAGGAAGTACTTTGTCATTAGTGGCAGAGAGCATTACATGGTCAATCCTGTTAGTCGAAGCCCAAGCAAGGCAACACATATGGAAACTACCTCTTACCTCCCTTCGGGGAACTATTTAAATGAAACCTAGAGGTAATAGTTTCCAGCCATCAAGGAGCCTTATGTTCAAATTCATTTTTGACTCATATAGTCTTTTGGCTAATATTGTCTGGTAGGCAAAGTTTATTCATGATGCTGTTTCACCTACCTACAGGAATCAGATAGAAGTAAGTATATGTTTTAACAAAGCTTGGTTATTTGTGTTTGGACCTGGATGAATATTTTACAGGATGCTTTAGATAAGTCCAAGGTCCGCTCCCTCTAATGTTGTTGCCTTTTATTGGATTAATTTGGTAGGCTTGCATTGGGTGTAGTTCTACAAGGACTTCTGCCTTCTCCAGATCGTTGGTGCCTCAACAAACTACAACTCCTACAGTTCCAAAGCATTGAGTCATGGCAGTTATAATAGTGTCAAATTGCATTTATTCTACAGTATAGATGCACCTGTAATTTTTAAATGCAAAAAGGGTTATTTCTCATGGAAGTGACAGATAGCATAGCTGGGGAGTAGGTGTTTAAACCTGTCCACACCTGCTGTTTTTCTGCTCTGAATTGTCACCAAGTGGATTTCCCCACTAAGCCCTTTCAAAAGTGAGGGAATAATAGATGGAGAAAAGTTGAGCACCTTTGCCCATTACACTGTTTCTCTTCTGCAGGAGTTTGGTTGCCCTTCATTTAAAGATGTTTTCTGGTTATAATGATTGCATGCAAAAAATGTAGTTTAGGCTTCAAAACAAAATTCAAATTAAGACTTTTAGATTCAGATTGATGCTTGAAAGCTGAAGATTGTTTGTGACTAGTGGTCTTGTGGAAAGAACAGGAAATATTGGAAGCCATGCCTTGATGCTATTAACATTGATTGAGAAAAGAAACTCTCTTTGAATATTCTTGTCAACTTTAAAGAAAGGAAGGTATGATAAACATGAAGATATTTTATTGTTTTATATTGAATGAGTTAGAAAAATGTTTCCCATTGTATGACAACACAAGACATACTTCAACAAAATCCCCTTATTTAGTACTGAATTCAAGGTCTTAATCTCAGGAAACAGTTTAGGGAAACCACATTGGCCATTAAACAAACACAATCATTCTCCAAACCGTACTGCTTTTTCCTTTGTTCTTTCCTCTTTCATCCTCTGCTTCTTGATATATTTACATACTCATAGATTGTTGTTCCAAACAATAGATGAACTCATACCTTGCCCTTCTCCTGCAACTACACAGAGACGGCCTTGCCATTAGACGGAGTGAGGTTGCTATATTTATATGGATTGTTGTTCTCTTGCAACTACACAGAGCCAGTATATTCTGAGTATCATAGAAAGACAGAAATGGTTAGTTAATAATGAATTACTATTACATTACTGTTGGGAAGACATTATGTATTGCATGCAAAAATAATATGGCCTTGGGTACTGTGTCATGACCTTACGTCATGACACAGGCCCTCCTCTCTCTCATCATCCTATCCTCCCTTCCTTCTCTCTCTCCTTCCTCCTTCCTCCCCACCCTTCCTGTAAAACCTGTTGAAGAGTGGCATAGGCTGCCTTGGAGTGTGGTGGAGTCTCCTTCTCTGGAGGCTGCCTATTGGGAGTGCTTTGATTGTGCCTTTCTGCATGGCAGGGGGTTGGACTGGATGGTCCTTGGGGGTCTCTTCCAGCTCTAGGATTCTGTATCAGGTGTAGGCAAGACGGGGTCTAATGGATACACTTTTCCTCTCCCGTCCACCATCTCGTCCTGACCAAGGCCAACCCTTTTGGGATCCAAATGTTTCCCGTCTTTCCTTCACTTTCTGCCTCTGAAAGACAAGAGGAAGAGGAGGAAAGTGCAGGGAGGGGGCTTGGGGAGAACCTCCTTCCTCCTGGCCCACCCACCCCACTCCAGCCTGCCATGCAGCCCTCTAGCTAGAAAGTTTGCCCATGCCTGCCTTATGTGGTGTATGTGTTGACATGTCCTTAGCTGCTTGGTCCCAGGTAACAAAAGCTCTTTCTATAGTATAAGTGTGTTTTAACTATATTGTGAACCGCCTTGAGTCGTGGAAAGAGGTGGGTAAGAAAATAATAATAATATATTCATTTATCTTGAAATAATTTCTCTTGGAGTAAATGAGTAAGCCTACATAAGTAATTATGAAAAAAATCATTAAAATAATCTTGAAAGATATGTTCCACCAAGCTAATAATAAGGTATTGTATATAATGATGACTTAGAGAGAAATATTAACAATGTCACACCCACAGGGCAGGAAACAGAGTTATTGCAGTCTCAGACCACTTCCATTTTGAGATAAGCAAAACAATTAAGAGCCATGTTGTTGCTGGAATAAGTAGATTTTCCAAGTAGTAGTGTGAATGGCTTAAAATTTAAATTGAAACAATGTGGTCCAAATAATATTTTATGCACCAGAACATTCACAACTAAGAGAAGTACATATGTGTGCATTTGGATTTGACCAGTGATTAAACGGTTGTGTATAATTTCACTAGTAATCATTAAACTTTTAGATAAGATGCACATAACTGTTATTGTTCTCATAAAGGGAATCTCCAACCATGTGCTGATACAACGTGTGGTGACTAGGCATGAGAAAAAAGTTAGGAAAATTAAATGATTCAGAAGAAATTCGTAAGAAATGCTACTTTTGAGTATTTCCGCATCTGGAACGCCAACCAGGAAGTGGACTTTCTTTATAGAACTTCGGGGGCCAGGATTTTCTTAAGTATCGTTATTAGGTCGTAAGGGGGAGGCACCCTCCTTCTCTCCCACAACCCTCCCGCCTCCCTTGCCAATAAGTATTATGGCAAGGCAAGCCCTAAACTCGCTCCTTCTTTCGGCTGGAAGCCTGGAAAAATGTAAACAGAGAGGTTTACTTAAATCTACAAAGGAAGTAAACAGAGAGGTTTACTCATGAGTAAAAAGGAGGGCACTTTGGATGAAGTGCCCTCCTTTGTGGATTTACTGAGTAAACCTCTGTTTACATTTTTCCAGGCTTCCCTGCCCCTCCTGCCTGCCAGGATCTAAAGCATCAAAGAGTATTGGGGTAGTTGCACACAACATGTACAAGTAATCCAACTGGTCATATACCTACATTCCATGCACATGCAATAATACAGCAGTAATAACAATGGGTATAAGTAGAGGTAAAATTCAAACCGAAGTATTCTGACTGTGGTCCCTCCTCAAGGGTGCAAACTGCCAAGGGCTCGTCTCTATGTGCCCGGGAGGCAGCCTTTCCGGGAAAAGCCAAAGCCCGGGCACAGCGTTTGCTTGCTGCAGAATCCCGGGCTCATAGAGAAGAGCCCGTTTGCACCGCTTGAGGAGGGACCAGTCAGAATACTTCGGTTTATTTTCTACTCTTCTTATACCCATTGTTATTACTGCTGCAGAATGCATGTGCATGGAATGTAGGTATATGACCAGTTGGATTCTTATAATATTTAGGATTACTCTATAAGTTAGCATTCATTCTATTATACATTAGGTTGGTTTCTCACAGGATCTAAAGCATGCCAAGCCTTGATGCGCTTTAGATCCTGGCAGGGGAGGAGGAGTGGACGGGCCCTCCCTGCCCCTTCTGCCTGCCAGGATCTAAAGCCTTGAAGAGGCTTCATGACGGGCCAACTTCAGCCCTTCAGGTGTTTTGGACTTCAACTCCCACCATTCCTCACAGCCTCAGGCCTCTTCCTTTTCCTCTCAGCCTGGGCAAACTTGGGCCCTCGCTCCCTCAGGATCGGGGTGAGAGAGAGGCAGCGAGGAGCGAGGGGGGGGGGCTCCTCCTCCTTTTTTTGCTGCTTCCAAGAATAGAATACCCCTCCCTCCCTCCTTCCCTCCTTCCAATTTGGAGAGTCCCATCTAGAATTCAGTGTGATTTATTCAAGTTTTGGCCTACAACTCCCAGAAATCCCAGCCAGTTTACCAGCTGTTAGGATTTCTGGGAGTTGTAGACCAAAAACATCTGGAATGCGCATGCGCTAGCGTACGAACTACTAACGAATTTCGTTAGTAATTACGTTACATTTTAGAATTTTTTGGAAATGTTTTTGTAAGTCTTTTTTACTAATAAAAAAATCTCCCCCCCATTAGATTTTTGATTCCCTATTTTTGGGTTTAAACCATGCCTAGTGGTGACACTTGTTTGATTCTCTGACATAGTTTAGATTACTGTATATACTCATGTATAAATCGAAGGCAGGTTTTGGGATCTAAAATTATGGATTGTGATATGACTGTAGATATATTGAAGATTATTTCACAGAAAGGGGAAAGCATTAATGTGACTTCACAGGGCCAGCTGCCTGTGTTTGCTCACCATGGGATTCATAAAATCCGAGATACATAATAGCAGGGACTGGTGCTTCTTACAGGTTCTCACAGGACAGGCTATGCTCTTACTTTTCACCAGTCTACTCAGAGAAGTTATGGTCTCTTTCTTTCTATCTTTTCTTTCTTTCTTTTTTTTAAAGTACTATTTAAGAACTACATTAACCTGTTATATGCTGATCCAGGTTTTTGGGTTGAATGTTTGGCTTAAATTTCTAGACTTAAACATGAATATATAGGGTACTTCAGTAATACTGCATGGTGTTGAGGGTTGCAATAAGTGTACAAATAGGTGTGAGATGAAGGGCATAATTTGATCTAGTGACTGAACACTCAAGCATACAAAGAAAGGCAGTTTTGTTATGTCTCTCCTTTTATGTTGCAGAAAGAGTTTGGGGCTCTGATCCTAGCTGAAAACGTAAATACCTTCCACAAACACAGCCCAGTATTTTTCTAGTCTTTTCATTACTGATAACATCCTTGCTCATACTTGTTTAGAAGGTGAGTCTACACGCTGACAGAAAGCAATAGAAATAGTCTATGCATTGGTCATTATACAGATAGAATCAACAAACATGGAAATACCATTGGTTTCTTTCAGCAGAATGAGATGTTCAAATGATGGATTCATTGCAAGACATAAGGCACAATGACGAGATTAACCAAAGTTTTTATTTAAGGAAGAACCACTCCCTATTTAAGAACAGTTCCCAAATGAAAAGTAAACAGTGCACAGAATACAAAAGCAAGCAGATTGCTTTCACTGCATTTTTACCTCACCAAGAAAACATTTGGGCTGAGATCCCACATTGCACTGCCAGAGCATAAAGGTCTTCCAAATATATTTTGGGCTGGGTTATTGTAGATTTTTCAGATCGTATGGCCATGTTCTAGACGTTTCACCTACATCTATGGCAGGCATCCTCAGAGGTTGTGAGGGCACCTGCCATAGATGCAGATGAAATGTCAGAAGAGAATGCTTCTAGAACATGGCCATATAGCACAAAAAACCTACAACAACCCAGTGATTCTGGCCATGAAATCCTTTGACAATACATATTTTGGGCTCTTCCCCTACACTCAACCAACCTTTTCAAATGATTGGGTGCCCCAGTTTTTTAATGATTGGGGAAGGATAGGGTTGGCCAGCCAGCAGCTGTGTGTAAGAGAAGGATGCCATCTTCCTGGTCTTCTAGAGCAGTGTTTCCCAACCTTTTTAAAGCCGCGGCACACTTTTAACATTAAAAAAATCCCGGGGTACACCACCAACCAAAATGACACTCTAACACAGTAAAGAACAGCTGGGGGTTGGTGGCCTGCTGGGAGCAGTTGCTGGGAGTGCCGAAGCCGGGGGAGGGGCAGAGCCAGGCTGCGCCATGCCCGCCCCTACCCGGCTTCACCTCTCCCAGCAGCTGCTCCAGCCTTGAGGGGGCAGTGCCAAGTCAGCGGTACCAGAGCCAGCACAATGCTGGCTTGGCATTGACCCCTCAAGGCTGGAGCAGCTGCTGGGTGTGAAGCCGGGGAGGGCAGAGCCAGGCCCCGCCATGCCGCCCCTCCCCAGCTTCAGCTCTCCTACAGAGGAGGAGCATGAGCGGCGGACGGGCTTCAGTGGGCGGGGCTCCTCCACGCGGCTTCAGCGAGCGAGGGGTGAGAGTCGTGGTGGGAGTCATGGCGGATTGGAGGCTGGCTGGGGAAATGGCCGAAGGAGGCGGCGCCCAGGTCCCTTCTTTTTCTTTGCCACTGCCCGGCCCTTCCTTCTCCCCCAAGCAGCAGGAATTCGACAGGAGGGGGGGAGGAAGGGGGGCAGAGAGCTTTTCTCGCGGCACAGCAGGAGGTCCATCACGGCACACTAGTGTGCCACGGCACACTGGTTGAGAAAGACTGTTCTAGAGGGCCCCCAGGACATGCAGGAGAATGCCAGTTCAATTTTAATATTGGCTGAAGGAACCTATCATTCCAGCCACCTAATGGCAATGGGGGTACCCAATCTTTAAAAAGGTAGATTTTAAAGTAAATTTCATGTTAGGTAGATGTGGTGAAATTCTCAATCTGCCTCTGTCTGCCATATCCCACAAGGTTTAATACCCTGGTGGAAATGTGAAAAGATTACATAGCTTCCATGACTAGCTTCTTAGTATTAGGGGTGGGCCAGTAATGAAAAGGCAGGTAGCAAAATATAGTGTGTAATACATAAGTGGGGACTGTTGTGAGTCCAGCACTATGTTTCTGCTCTTGAACTTTCCGAGGGCCCAAAATATCTAAAATCAAATACCATATAAAACAGTAGTTCCCAACCTTTTTTTGACCAGGGATCATTCTCCAATATTAGTCCCAAAAGGATTACAAATCCGTTTCTGGTCAACTTTAGATTTGGTTTCATTATTTAGGGTGCTGATTCAGAAAATTGCATTGGATAGATCACATCAGCTCTAGTTTCTGATCCAGAACATGTGTCATTCAGTAGTCACCATCTGCTTGCCCACAGAAAACCATATTTAATTAGCTTCAGCACTATAAGAGGGTTTCGCGAGACCAATCACTCTCATTGCAGCAATGTAGTAACAGTTAGGCCGCCGACCATATTTTAGTTCTTGTGGACCACTGGTGGTCCACAGACCACAGGTTGGGAACCACGGATATAAAAGAAGCCTGTAGTTATTTTTTTGGTTTCAGTTTTTCAAAACAGTGATGCTAAAAACTGCAGAGTGGGCAGACTGTTTGGAAGAAAAATTACTTATTCTGAACAGGGGGAGGACAGAAAAAATGTGATCCAGTGTGTCTGAAGGAGCCAAGAAAGAGTCATGGGAAGATGTGGTTTCAACGTAGGCACACTTAATTTATTTGTGGTATAAAGAATTATATATTTTGCCATACTTCTTGTTATGGAAAATAACATTTCAAATATAGATATAGTCAATTAACAATTATGAATACAATAAATACTGGAAGTGGTAGAGACTTGGGAAGAGATAGTGCCATTCTGTTTCTCTTTTTTGAAATGCCAAGATTTTTTTCCACATTGAAGCTGATGACATAAGCAAAATATTCACTCCACCCCAACTGTACAAAGCCAAAACCATTCAGTCTGTACATGATTTGTAGCCCACGTAATATCTTGAGCTGAATTGTCTGAATATGTACTTTGGCATCTGAAGAGGGCACAATATTTATGCAACTAAGGATGCCTGCTGGCATGCATACCTACAAGACTGTAAAATATTTCCATGTAGATTAGAAAGGCTCCTTCATGGCTGCAATTACCTATTAGGGGCAGGCAAACACATACTTTTTAGTGTGCTTGAACCTGAAATGCACGACCTGTTTCCTCAAGGATTTCATTCAAGTATACAAGCAAATATGTATTTGAGGATATATTGGGCATATTAAGCAGATGTCTAAATTGTGTTCAAAATCAAAAGGTAGGCCTATGTATCTATGCCTTTGTTTATTTAAAGGCATCTCACTTTTTTCTAGCTTAGGCCAATGGGAAATATCCCCTGCCCTCCCCTCACTGTACCAATCGGGATTTGAAGGACAGTGATATCTCTTTGCCACCATTTAGTGAAACCACACCACTACAAAAATAAAAGTGTACGCCCAACACCTCCAACAGAAATGAAATCATCATTCATTAAATCACAGTCATACTAACACCTTTGAAAGTGAAACTAATTATCATTATTTGTATTTAATTGAGATAAATCACTGTTAAAATGTATAATCTAGCCACTGTGGGTCCTATAATGTAACCTATATGCTAACTATAATCAGAAGATTTACAAGACCTGAGCAAACAAAAATATATTAAAGGCAGTAGCTGACAAACTTCCCTAATGTACTACACTAAGTCAGTCACATCTGAAGTTGCATCAGGAAAAAAAATTAGTCCTAAGGGTAACTAAGTTTATAAGCAATTAATCCACATACTTGAATGCTGTATCATATTCTGTTCTTGATGCCATTGCATTGGGTGCATATTTATGCCTCAAGAAATATTATAAGAAGTCAGTTTACCTGCCAGGTACTGTCACTTCTAATTGTTGCATGACATACTGGGGAGTTTTGATGTGAGTGAAAGTAATCTGACTCAAAAGTGCCAGGATCAATGTACATCCATCTACATGAAGTAATCCATTGTCACAAACTTTCCAAAATGAGGTGGAATTCTGGAGACAAAATTAGTATCTCTAAGAACCTATCCTGGTTGGCTGAATGAAAAGTCTATTCAGACATATGGCTCAGTATCTCCTGAGCCATACCTTTGCTCAATGTATAAAAGAAACTGTTTCCCTAATAGGCAACTCTAATAACTTTATTCTTATATCCTGCCACTGTCTCTTTAAAGGAACTTGGGGTGGCTTATCTGGGGACCAGACCTAGTCAACAAAATTAAAATATAGCACAATAAAATAAATTAATACAAAACCATACAAGACATCATAAAAACATAAACCATCAACGACCAGTATCTGTGCACAATGGGTGTGTTCAGAGCTAAGAGAGCAGGGCAGGGCTTGTGCAATACAACTGCAAGGGTGTTACTGGTCGTAAAGTACAAAAGCCAATCAGGGCTAGAAGGACCATGTCAATTGATAAACCGATTAATCAAAGGTTTCAAGGACAACTGGTTGGATGCTGTATGAACAGAATACTGGGTTAGGTAGTCACATACTAAAGTCACTCCACTGGCTGCCAATTAGTTTCTGGACAGAGTACAAAGTGTTGGTTTTGACCTTTAAAGCCCTACACAGTTTGGGTCCAGGTTATCTATAGGATCGCCTTCTCCAATACAATCCACCCTGAACATTAAGGTCCTCTGGGGGGCATCTGCTCAAGGCTGCCAGAACCCGACTAGCAAACATCACCCAGAGGACCTTTTCAGTGGCCGCCCCATGGCTAGGGAGCGACCTGCTGGAGAAGATCTGACAGCTAAATTAAGTATCAGAATTGAAAACACATTTGAAGACCTATCTCTTCCTGCAGGCCTACCCAGCCAATTTGAATCACAAATTGTAAACTTTTGTCTTATGTTTTATCTTTGTTCTGTGTATTTTAATATGTATTTTGTAGAAATGTATTTAATGTTTTTAGATGACCATGTGTTTTTAGCAATGCTGTGACTTGCCTAGAGCCACGAGGAGAGGTGGTAAGAAATAAATTTATTGTTGTTATTATTTTTGTGGTGGTTATTATTTTGTTTGATCAAGCTTAGGTCTTTGTATTATCTTTCAAAATACTCCATCAAAATCAGCCTGTACATGAAAAGTTTGCATATGAAACCATGCACATTGTAGCTCCCTGCGGCAAGTATTGACCACAACAGATTTTTGGGTATTTACTATTTAGAACTGTTGTAAGGGCCGAAGGTTTCTCTGGGAACTTTCCAAGGAATCAGAAGAGAATTTGAAAGAGGGTTACTGAGTAGATTTTCTGAAGAGATTCGTATTGCCTTCAACACATGGTAAGTCGCTAGCTTGCTCAGGAAGAATAGTTCAATGGCAGGAATTTTGCACAGTCCCACACGCCTGATTTGCATATCCAAAAATGTTTTGAGAATACTACTTAGATTCATAACCAAGGAGTTATGGGGCTAGGTAGATGATTTAGAACATTGACTATGGAAAACTCATCAATCTAAGAAAAATCTTTCTCACATAAAAACAAACAAAATCCAGCAATCTTACATTTTAAAATAGCCATGTGGATTTTTTATGCAAGATTGCATACATTATCATGAAGCACTATGATACTGGTGCAAGATTTGCAGCTGTTGGAAATTGACAATGATGGGGAGGAAGATAGAACATTTTTTCATGATAAGGTAAAGATTTTCCCTTGACAGTAAGTCTAGTCATGCCCGACTCTGGGGGTGGTGCTCATCTCCATATCTAAGCTGAAGAGCCAGTGTTGTCCGTAGACACCTACAAGGTCATGTGGCTGGCATAACTGCATGGAGTGCCATTACCTTCCTGCAGAAGCGATACCTATTGACCTACTCACATTTGCATGGTTTTGAACTGCTAGGTTGGCAGAAGTTGGCCCATATTATTCCCCCAACGTTTCAACAATAATGTAGTATGTTTGCTGGTAGTTATGTGCCTTCAAATTGTTTCCAACTTACTTGCCCAACATCAGCCAGTGGGTTTCCATGGCATTTCTTCTGCTTTGTAATGGGAAGGCGAGCATAATGCTTACATGCTGTACACTTTGATTATATTAAGAAACACTATCTTTTGTAGAATAGTTCTTTGAACTATAGATTGAGAAATATTATCATCTCATGAGAAATCAGACATGTGAAAGAGCTACACATTTTTTAAAATAACATTTACACAGAATCATAGAATCACAGAGTAGAAACCCCAAGGGCCACCCAATCCAATGCCACTCTCCACGCAGAAGCAAACAATCAATGCATACTTGACAGATGATCATTCAGCTTCTGTTTAAAGAAGGAGACTCCATCACAGTCCAAAGCAGTGCCTTTCACTGTTGAACACCTCTTGCCTTCAGGAAGTTCTTCTTAATGTTTAAGTTGAATCTCTTTTCCTACAGTTTGAATCCATTGCTTCATGTCCTATGAACTCATCACAAAGGGTGGATTTTGGCGGCATCAGGCATGTAGCCAGGGGGGGCTAAGGGGGCTTCAGCCCCCCCGAAATTCTCAGGGTGGTCCGCGAAAAGGCCTTACTGGTACATTATTTAAACTGTTATGTTTATTCATATCATGATCTGATCACCATGCTCATTATATCCCACATTAATGGGGTTATTGGGATAACAATACAAAAGGTTTGCTAGGGTAGACCTTCTTCCGCCCAGTCTCAGCCCCCGACCCAAACCGCCCCCCCCCCGAATCAAAATCTTGGCTACAGCCCTGGGCGGCATGTGCCAGCTCTGCTTTACTTCACCCACAGAGCCTGCTGGCTCCCATCAAATGATGTCTGGCAAGGCTCTGTGGGAGAAGTAGGATGGAGCTGGTAAATGTGGCAGTGACAGCAATATGGAGTGCTTTCTGTATTGCCATTAGAATCAATGGGGGGAAGCAGTGTGGTCCAAGCATCATTCCATGGGATCACCCTCAGCTGGAGTCGGGGGATGTGGGGCATGGAGCGCCAGGTTCCTTACACCCCACAACATTCTCAGCGGTCATGGAACAAGGTCGCTAGACTCTGGAGTAGAAGAAAACAAGCTTGTTCCATCTTCAACATGATATCCTTTCAAATATTTAAACATAAATATCAGGTCACCTCTTCTCTTCAGGATAAACAAATCCAGTTCCCCTAAGATCTATCTACGTGAATTTGGGAAAAATTGAGATCTCAACTGTGCCCATACTCACTGTCAATATACACTAAATTATATAGGTACTTATAATCAGTTCATGCTTTTCAAATTTGATTCTTTGAATTCTGATAGAAGGTATTAGTACTTTTTCTTTTTCTTTCATATCTTCTTTTTTTCCTAAACAAATGTTTAGAATTGTTCTTCTTTAGCCAGAAGCTACATATGATTCAAGACAAGTTGCAACAATTTCTCCTAATTTGGTGGGTTTATAGTAAATAAAAATTGCTGTGATAGATATGCTGCCGTTGTACCCTCAGCAGTTTCTTTAAATTATATAGCTTAGCTAGCAATGTACCTGGAGATTGTTAAAATCTTTTTGAAATGCCTGAGTTATATCATTATAGAGACAATTTATTCCTATCTGTAGACAAAAGAGGCCTCAATAATTATAATGCCAAACTCATAAAATACAATTGCTGCATGCTGACACAGATTAGCTCAATTTTGGCAGGCAGAAAACTGATGATGATATCCCCCAACCTCAAAGGAAACTGATCTGTAATATTTTGAGTAAAAAGTACAGTGGCATCAAAAAAGTACAGTGTATGTTTCATCTGATGTTTTACTTTTATGATTTATGCTCATGTTGAGTGATCTGTCTGTCTTTTATGTATACTTGTGGAACAAAATCAATTTTCTCCGTGCATACAAAATGGTAGAAAACTTTTTTTTTGTTAAGCCTTGGTCTAAAGATGGGGAAAGTGGTGTTCCAATTGGTGGGTCGCTTGGGTTTTTTGGCCCCTCAAAGTGACCCCAGGTTAAAAAAAATGTTAAAAGTTCTTCAGAAATTCATCAACACTACTACAAAAGGGCACCAAAAAGAGAGCATATTTTTAATTATTGTTTCATTATCATGATCACCAAATTCTTCAAAGTATAAATTTCCTGGCAGTAAAACCAAAATATAGAATTTACTTCTTGTAATTTCCATGGCAATTGGAATGTAGACTGCTTGAGCTTTATGTGTAAATTACCCCCTGTGTCTGGTGCAGTTGCCGCCCAGATCTAGCACAGTATTGTCCAAATATTAAAAAATCATGGTCTTGCTCACACAGAGAGCCTCCTCATAAAGAGAAGCTCTCCCATTCAAGTGTATCTTTTTCCATATGGGATAGATAAAACCCCTTCCTAGCTTCTCCCATGAACAACTCACTGTGAATAATGCTTATACAGAATTCAACATTATATATATATATATATATATATATATATATATATATATATATATTCCTAGAGATGTAACATTTTTGGACATTGGCAGGCATGATGAAAAACAGTTCTTTCCAATTCTTTTTTTCAGGGGTAGGAAAGGTATTACAGGCTGAAAGCCACTTTCTTACTTTAGGAACATAACATATATTTTGTTTAATTTGTTTTGGCCCATCACTGTAATTTTGGTATACTAAAAGTACAGTTTGTTCAATAAATAAGTACAAATTTAATTTACCTTTTAATTTTTAACTAACTTATTTATTTACCCCACGTTTCTCGCCCAAAGGGACTCAAGGCAGCTTACAACTCCGGCAAAAATTCAATGCCAGATTCAATTTTTATTATTTCTTACAGTGGATCTACCATTTATGGTCCAAAATGTAAGAAATGCCTGAATTGTAGTGTTCCTCTTTGGTTTATGAGAATCAAGGTGAAAAACACAGATGAAAACATTAACATTAGTACAAGGCATTATTTTGTGCCTTCTAGTCCTCCATGGTGTCAAGCATACACTACTCTGTCTATCTGTCTGTCTGTCTGTCTGTCTGTCTATCATTTGATATCCTGCCTTTCTCCAAATACAGGATTTAAGGCAGTATATAACACTTTGAAAATAACATACAATTAAAATGCAAAAGTTAGAACACAATTAGATTAAGTTTGTTTAAAAATACAAGTTAAAATGGCATTACTTAAAACATAATAAACAAAACTTTTAATGAGGATGTAGAGGTTTTATCTAAAACCTCTACACTAAACCTGTACACTAAAAACCAAATTATTTCTTAAATAAAATCTTCCATAAATTAAAACAAAATATCTGTCACTGGAAAAGACAGCAAGGATTACCTTGGGGGAAAGAGTTCTATAAATTGGGAGCAGCCACTGGGGAGGCTTTCTCTCATGTTCTCCCCAGACATGAGCATCTGTTTCCATAAAAACAAGAGGAAAAAACCAGGACCAGAAATAACAATGAAGTGAGACTGCACATCAATGCAAGTGAACTAACGGAGGAAGTGGGGACTTGCTTTATTTTCTCCTAATGTGCCAGAGTCCAGAGCTATATTGAATAGAACTGTCCTTCTTTCCCAGAAATTCACCATAGACTGACAATTGATAGCCCACATCACTTTCAGAAACACTGCTATATGTAGCATAACATAAAAATCTACCCACTGAACAGTTTTTAAACATAATTTGTAGGCATGAATTGTTGTCATATAAACAAATTGTCTTAAATATGATCCACTACTACTCCCAAAGGAAGGAAACTGAAGCATCCATTTTTCTTGAACTTTTCAACTACTCTTCTCTTCTCAAGCCTTCACATCTCTACATGTTTCAGCCAGCACGCAATTCCTGTCGTCCCTCTAAAGAAAACTTATATAAGACTTATGCTCATGAAGATGAACACTGGTTGAATACTAGGGAGCGTTATGAATGTTGCTTGTGTTGTCATGTATGGGCAGCTATATGTGCACTACATGTGTTTCCTGAAGCCCTGAAAAAATTGAAACAAGATTAGGGTGCTCTTATGCTGTGTTACATGGAGAAAAAAGGAAGACAAGCTAACAACATACAACCAGTCTCATGGATACATGTTGTGATAAAACAAATGGGTTTTTTTTTTAAAAATTGATGTGTGTTATCCTGAAAGTAAAGCAAATTGTACAATTCTGTATAGCGAAATTCAGTAGTCTCCAAGTTCTTCAAACACTAGAGCTGTATGAAAATTATTTTCAAATCACTACCTGCACTAATGGAGAATGTTTGACCCATGTGTGGTGTGTAAACACACACACACATCCAAATTTACCTAGGATCTTTTCACTATGATTTCATTTTAACTGCCTAGCAACTAATCAACATGGCAATAGTGATTACCAGATTCAGTCAGACAAATTTTCCTTCCGGTACAACATTTAATAGGAAATTAATAAACATGGCAATAGTCCTGTAATGATGCAAGAAGTGGCTTGCTTGGAACAGACTCTAATACAGTTGACTGTAGCTAAAGAGAAACACACATCTGGTTGCACCTGTTGCCTCCCAGGAAGAGCGTCATGGCCAGGGGAAGACCACCTGGCCCAATCCATTGGTCAAAGAAAGAGCAGCTGCAGGAAGCATTCCTTCTGCCTTTCTGCCAGAAAGAACACTTGGCTCTAATTCTCAGTTTCCCTTGGACTGCAGGATTGTATAGAAGCAAATACTAGCCCTATGCTTCAACCAAGGGACTATAGGCCATTGGTTGCCTGAAACTGAGATTTGTATCTGGATATTATTGTAATTTATCATGAAATTCATTTCTAGGATTATTTGATGCAGATTTGGGATGCATGTGTATTAAATAAATAGGAGCAAAGTCTCATAATATCTTATAACATATAAGATGAGACTCTTTTGGGATGATAAGCCCAAGAAGGCTGGGACAAAAGTGTTAACATATACTGAGTCACCTGAGAGAAATACATTCCCCCAAAGCTTGAAAAAAGAAAAAGTTCAGTATGAGCCAGGTACTGAGGAAAGATTCTCCATCTTTGGAAGCATTTAAACAAAGGTGAAATAGACATCTTTAATGAATGATTTAATTGTATATTCCTGCAAGACAGTGAGTTGGAATAGTACTTTCAATTTCTAGGATTCTATTATCCTTCTCATTAAATTTTTTAAAAACGTTTTCTTGAAAAACATTTCATCCTTATCACCAGCATATTCTGCATAGTTGGACAGAATTAGTGTTTTGGGTTAGGATGCTAAAATAGAAATGGTCATGAAATTCATTGGGTGGCCTTGCTCAACTATTTCACAGCATGCGATCTCCCTCTAAACATTGGTATGAACAAAGACTGCAGACTGATCCTGATTTCTAAATCCAAAATACTGCAAAATCTGAAATTGTTCACTTGGGTGTATGAGATAGGTACACCATTGCTTTCTGATGGTTCAATGTACACAAACTTTGTTTCATGCACAAAGTGATTAAACATTCTGTATACAATCCCCAAGTTACAAACAAGATAGGTTCTTTAGATTTGTTCTTGAGTGGAATTTGTATGCAAGTTGGAACAGGTACATTTTAAAGTGTAATTCTATATATTTGGAATATATATATATATATATATATATATAGGGGGAGGGAGGGGGGGAGGGGGGATAATGACAATGCTTTGGATATCATAAGGAAGTGTTAACACTCCTCAGAAGATATCACCTCACTTTCCGTCCCTGGAATAATTGGATTTTGAAAAAAATGGCTTGTTGTAGAAACAATAATTAATTAAAAAGCTTCAGTGGAGACACCTTTTCCCCATGATAACTCTTTCATGGGTGAATTTCCCTTCCGAGGGGTAGATATCTCTCACTTCTTGTTGTCTCACCCCCATTCTTAACTATGAGTCATTTGTAAGTCAGATGTTTTTAACTCGGGGACTGCCTGTATAAGAAACATAAATGAATTTCAAGTTTAGACTTGAGTTTCATCTCTAAGGCATCTCATTATGTTTGTGAAGGTATTCCAAAAGCCGAGGCCCTATCTGCACTGCCACGGAACTGCATCATATGGCAGTGTAGATTGGGCATGAAATACAGATTACTTCTGGTCTCAAGCATTTCATATAAGGGATACCCAACTTGTAATACTGTGCATGCCTTCTAAGAAGTGGGTGGCATGTGTAAAATGTATTTCAAAGCTCTGTATATGATCTGCAAACCAAATGTATGTAAAAACATATTGTACCCCTAGACTGGAAGTTACTCATTGCCAATATGTTAAAGCTTCTCTAACCAATCACTTCTGACCATTCACCGATAAATTGCATCAGATACCCTGAAGTACAGGTGCACTTTTCTGTTCTGATCCTTCCAAGTGATTAAATCGCTTGTTCAGTGGTAGAAGAAAGCATGAGGGCAGATAAGCAGAAATTTAGTATATGTGTCATTGGTTTTCCCAGCTAGCACTTAGCCTTGATATTGTGCTGTTGTACATGAACTGTTTTTGAGATGGACAAGGCCCAAATGACACTTTTCAGGAAAGCAGTGGGAACCAGCATATTTCTTACTGTGGTTTGTAAAGCAGCGGAAACCCTATCCAGCGCATGATAACTGGACTCATGTGCGTTTACTCTAGAAGCAAGACTTCTTTAGAAGGAGTAAACTTTTTTTGTTAATGTGTCAATATCTTTTTCTAGGGTTGGATTTTGCCTTTTTCAGTTAGCTCATAAGTGTAAGCAGTCTTAACCCTTCCTCATTAATATCTACAACATATGTGTAATTTAAAGAGCCATTGTACTATTCCCACAATCCAGATGCATTTTTGTTGTCATGTTCATTTCTTTTATCATATTACATCATGATCTTTTACTATGGACTGATACAGTCAACAGAGCAAATGGATTGGCAATGGATTGAAGAAAAAAATTCCCCTGAGTCTGAAATGCACACAGTAAGTTAAAAAGCATGGGCAAAGCTGATCACATATCTTGTCTTGGTTGTCAGGAAGAGATGGTTGATGGATCCATGATACATATCAAGTCAGTGAAATATTTAGCTGAATGCTGTTGATCCCTAACTTGTTGCAAGACAGAAGTTTGGAAGAGAAACTTGTGTGCCAGTTGTGCCTGTACCTGGGGAAGTCAGACTTAGCCACAATAGTCCACATTCTAGTTACATCTCAAAATAGACTACTGCAACACATTCTATGTGGGGTTGATTTGAAGACTGTTTGGAAGCTCCAAAAAGTCCAATGGGTGGCAGCCAAATTGTTCACCGGAGTGGGGTACAGGGAACACACAACTCCCCTGTTACACTAGCTCCACTGGCTGCCGGTCTGCTACCAAGCACAATTCAAAGTGCTGGCTAAAGGGTTCCAGCCCAGCTTATCTGTCTGAATGTATCACCCTCTATGAACCATCTTGGAGGCTAAGGTCCTACTCTTGGTCCCACCTCTTTTGCAAGCGTGACTGGTGGGGACAAGAGACAGGACCTTCTCAGTGGTGGCCTCTGGTCTATGGAACTCCCTCTCCAACAAAATTAGGTCAGTGCCCTCCCTCCTGGCCTTCAGGAAAAAAAGCAATAACATGGCTGTGGAAGCATACATTTGTGCAGTAAGCAGGACAAGAAATGGACACAGATTATGTGAAATTGTTATTTGATACTGGAATGGCCTGGACCATGCTTCTGGATCATATGATTTTAATGTTTATATTAATATTTTTTTTAATTATTTGTTTAAATGTTTAAATGTAGTTACGTTTTATGATTGAATTTATAGAATTTATGCTACTGTTGCTTTATGTTCCAAGCTGACCACACTTCATAAAGTCTCACGGTTGGAAAGGTTGGCAGGGGGAAGGGGAAAGAGAGGGGGGGGGGGGAGGAGAGATTTTTTTTCAGGAAAAGATAATGTATTTATCTAAATCTGTAATAAATATCTAACCCAAACTAGAGTAATGCCACAAAATCAATGATAATTCAAGACCCATGTAAATCCTACTGACTCAGGAGGACTACTGTAGCAGTAACTCAAGCCCAAACTCAATGTTTGATCGTGAAAGCTAAGCAGGGTTAGCCCTGGTTAGTTCTTAAATGGAAAACTGTCAAGGAGACCAGGTGCTGTAGGTTACCCCTGGAGGCTTTACCCTGCCCCTCCTCCTTTCCCTCTCCTCCTTTTCTGTCAGCAAGGGGGCTGTCTAATGCTTCGAAATGAAAACAGACTGGGACAGGATGTGAATTTACCATCTTGGAATTGATTATAATATTTCAGTCTGATATGAAGAAAGACTGCGGTCTCTTGGATATTCTTCATTTGCTAGTAGTCTTGTGGTTAAACCACAGAGACAGGCATCGGGAACCCTGCATTCTCTTGCATCTTTCAAGCAGACTAGTAATTGAGACAAGTCAGTCTTATAGCTCAGTTTTCATTCTGTGTGAAACCTAACTCATTAATATTTCATAGTATCAGGAGTCTGGGTTCTTTATGTTGCTGTGCACCATATTCATTCTTTATTCCAAAACAACTAGTGAGATGTGGGAACTGACATAATTCAGAGACAGAGCACATACTTTGAACTTTCCCAGTAGTGTTGGGGAAGACTTTTGTCTCATTCTCCAGTATGTCTTTACTCATCAGTGTAGGCAGCGCACAGCTAAGTGGATCAATAGTTTGGCTGTAGTATATGGAAATTTCCTGTGTTCCTAAGGATAATTTAAGTGCCAGATACACTTTCTGATACACAAAAGTTGATTCACTTGCTTGTTCAGAACATAGCATCAAAATCCCATCCCCTAGTGTGGTTATCCATATGAGCAAGGTCAATGTATCCTTCTAATGTTTAAGGGTTAAGAATGCAATATTTATCTCATTCTTGTTATTCACAAATCTTCCCTTGATCTGAATATTATGAATTGGTAAAATTAACCTCATACACTCCTTTCCACCAAAACCGAGCGCCAAAGTTGCTCTACTGCATCTGAAAAAGATGAGAGCTCATGCAAAACTAAAACCCAGGCCATTTGGGAGAAAAGCAGAATACAAATCATCAAATATATTAATAAAACCACGCTAAAATTGGTTTTATTTATATATTAATTCGTTTAAATCAAATTCAAATCAAAGCTACAAACAATGTTTTAGAACAATTTAAAACTTACTTTAAAGCAATAAATATATGTTTAAAAGAATGGCACAATTTAAAGAACGCAGCCCTCTACTGTAAAAACCTTCAGTTCTGAAAACCATGTAAGAATAAAAGTCTGTCGCTAGGAGGACAACAAAGAGGAGGCCATTCTAGTCTCCCTAGAAAAAGTCTACAGGTAGACACTGAAAAGGCCCTCCAAATAAATAAGAATTCTCTTGTCTAGTATTATTATATATGCATGTTTACTGTAGTACACACTTGCATGACATCGTACCACAAACTTGTCATAATCAGATTAATTCCAATGAGTGTTGAGACATCTTAAGTGTATTTACCCCTCAATCCTGTGAAGCCACTCTTGCCTGTCCCAAGCAATTCAATGAGATATGCACAAAGATTAAGACAGGAATGAAAAAAACACACAATTATACACATAGCTTTCATATACTGGACTTTGATACTCAATGTAAGTGGAAAATTACAACCTGCCACTTCTGATAATTACGTGTTACACAGAGAAGCAGGTTTCCATTACAAACCCCATTGATTGTCTGGGAATTTTACCGGTGGCTTCTTTATCAACAAAGTGTTGAATCCACTGTGAAGTTTGATATTAACTTTTAAAATGTTATTCAAATTAGTGAACCAATTTTGGAGAGAGGGTTCAGTACCTTCAATAGCCCAATTAAAATTCGGACTGAAATATGGAATCAATTCACAGACACACTGATGTGGAAACTGTTGTCTGCCATTGTATAGATCAGTTGGAAATCAGCAGATCCAAAGGTAAATCTCTCAACATAATCCCTTTGTGCTGTTGCAGAATCATTGCCTCTGTTCTGCTATAAAATACTTGTATTGACTGTTTCACCAGCATAAAGTTCATGATGCTGGCAACCTGTTGAACCACAATTCTTTCAATCCCAACAGCAGCAATTTGGCAATTTTGAATGGTTCTATCATATTCAGGATCTTGTCATAGCAATTATATGCTGGTATAATACAATTAAGCTCCAACAGTGGCAACAGAGCGGTAGGTGAGAAGGACTAGGGATGCATTTGAATAAGATATGAGAGCTATGCCTTTTCTTTTCTTTTTAATAAAATTTATTGGGTTTTAATTCAAAGAGAGAATTAAAAGAGTGCCTTTTCTCAGTTATTATAATTAGAACTGAGAAATGTATAAACTATAAATGTCTTAAAGTGTTTCTTCTATATATATTGCTACATATTTTATTTACTTATGACAAAAGTTCTCAGGTGCCATCAGCTAATGATTTCCTACTTCTCTCTTCCCTTTGTTGAAAATAATACATTTGGTTAAACCACTGAGCTACTGAAACTGCTGATCGAAAGATCAGCGGTTTGAATCCGGGGAGTGGGGTGAGCTCCTGCTGTTGGCTCCTGCTTCTGCCAACCTAGCAGTATGAAAACATACAAATGTGAGTAGATTGATAGGTACCGCTCCAGTGGAAAGGTAATGGTGCTTCATACAGGCCACATGACCTTGGAGGTGTCTATGGACAACGCCGGCTCTTTGGTTTAGAAATGGAGATAAACATCACCCCCCAGAGTCGGACATGACTAGACTTAATGTCAAGGGGAAACCTTTACCTTTTTTTTTTCTTTTCTCTTATTTTCCATTAAATAAGACACTGGCATAATTTTTTCAAAAATGCCCTTTCAAAGAAACTGTAATTTGTTACTCTGATAAAGCAACTTTGTTCTTACTCATCATTTTTAAAATGTAACTTTATTGTACTTTGTTGCAGGTAGTGTTGTTACTTGTGATTTGCTACTTCCTATGTTTCTATAAACATTTGTTCTTCTCTGTGTTATTTCTGCTTAATCATTGCTTATGGTGCAGTTTTTAAGAAGGTGCTGCTAATGTCATCATATTGTTTTTAAAAAAATTGTACTGCTACAGGGTTCACCAAAATACACGATCAGCATTACAGTTAATTGTACATAGTATTTCCTTTAGGTGGTGCCATTGTGTCTTTTAACATAAGGGTGAACAGTCCAGCCATGAGAAATGTTATTAGGTAGGAAGCCAGATTCCATGTGTCTTTTCATCCTTAGGGACTCGGAAACGTCTGTGAGTGCAAAGGTATCAATGTACAGGATGCAGTGCTAGTTTGTTTCACTGATGACATTGGCAGAAGTAAACAGAAAGGAAATGTATATAAATATCCAGGAAATCAAAAGTGAAAAAGGAGATAGGGAAATTCAATCTTATTTTGATTCAGAAAAGATTCTTTTTCTTTCCTTAAACTGACATTAACTTGCTGACAAGCAGATAACACATTGTAATATTATGCTCAAAAAGGAATCTTGACTAGAGCAGGCGGATCAAGAAAAATGAACACGTGAACACCAGATATTAACAGCCCACTTAAGCCATTTCACAGCTTCATATTTGGGATTCAGAAAAAGTATTCTTGTTAATTGCTATCATTTAAAGAAAACAAACTCCAATTTAACAAACATTTAATACAAATTTGTACACCAAACTGCCAATAACCACCGACAATTCTTCCAATTGGATTTATTTAACTCATTATTATGCTTACATCCTTAGAGGTATCAATGTCTCTATGCTCCAAACTCAGATAAAGAATAGAACCAGCACCTCATTCAGTTAAATGACAAATGCATTATAGTAACTGTAGTTTTGTGAAGTACAGATAAAAAGGTGGGAGGATGCAGTACTATGCCATTATATTGCCTGTGTCCAATCTGTCAGTTCAGCAAATTTGGCTCACTAATGATATACTGACCCAAATGGTGACCCTTATAATGCAGGACATCCTGTGTGTCAGACTTAATGGTGATGATGATGTGGACAAAATTATTTTAATATTTATTAAAAGATATTTCTTTACATATCCCATGTTTTTCCTTATGGCATAGAACAGGGCTGTCCAACTTCTATCGGACCTGTGGCCGGAATTCCAGTTACTGATGACCTGGGGGGCCGAAGGGTCTGCCTCCACCTCGGGTCTGCCTCCACCCCAGCTCTGCCCCCTCCCCGGCTCCACCCCAGCTCCGCCCCCTCCCCGGCTCCACCCAGGCTCCGCCCCCTCCCTGGCTCCACCCCTGCCCCGCCCCCTCCCCGGCTCCACCCTCTCCCCGCCTTGGAGGTGTCTGTGGAGGACACTGGGGCTTTGACTTGAGATAGAGATGAACACCAAAATCCCAGTCTCAAGTCCCAGTCCCTGCTTTGAACTGGATTATATTGCAGTGTGGACTCAGGGCCCTTCACACAGCCATATAACTCAGAATATCCAGGAAGGAAACCCCACAAAACCTGCTTT